>CAEFZP010000065.1:0-68122 GCA_903064625.1 Mallotus villosus
AAATACACACACACACACAAGCATTAACTTTAGTGAAAGTGACAACACGGTGGGTTCATAACTTAATAGATGCAGAGCACGGCTCGGAAAATGTCAAAACATTTTATGGCTTTGAGTAATGAGGTAAACATATGAGCGCAAACCTTAATCCAGTTTGTTGTGCAATTGCAGTGTGAGACAGTTTGGACAGAGTGTCCATAACCTGTAACAAGAAGGATCAAAACATTAAACTTAATAAAAATAAGGAGGGGGAGGAAAGTTACATTGTATTGATCTAAATAACACTTTGTTTATTTACAGTTAGGAGAGACCATGCAATAGATATATGAGCACGAGTGTACTTCTATCATTACACCACTAGAAGGCAGCACTATCTAAGGCTACATCACTTCAGCAGTTCTATGGAAACAGATGGTGTTCGACGGACTAATCTTCCGTTTAAAGTCATGTGTTTCTCAGATTACAACTGTAAGGTTGGTTTTCCAGAGACTACCTGACACATTTGACATAAAAAGAAGGTAAAATGATCCCTCAACCTAGTCGAGAGATTGCAGCGGACCCTTCACAGAGCTGCTGAAACAGCTGAAATGCTATCTGGACCTGCCGAATGAAACAGCAGATGACTGATCCTGTGTCTCCGGCTGCAGTATGTGTGTACCTGTGTGTGTGTATGTGTGTGTGTATGTGTGTGTGTATGTGTGTGTGTATGTGTCTATGTGTGTGGGTCTGTGCTGGGCAGGATGGACTGACACGTTAAGGACATGTGGTTTCACACTGAGCAGCACTGTCACGACATCGTCCTCGACCCCGTGAGTGACCCGTGAGGCGGATTGGTGGAGGCGCGCGCTAAACCAATGAAAACATGCTGACAGGCCGTGTTGGTTTAGTCATGGGGTTTGATCCTGACGTTTCAGAGGCATCCGAAACAGACATGAGCCCTCACGGCCTGTAGGGTGAGAAGTGATAGGAATTCCCCTCTCTCTGGATTGTCGATTTGACAATAAAGTTTGAGGGAAAACACACACACGCTTTCTTTCTCTCTCGCACACACACACACACGCGTACACTCTCTCTCACATACACACACACTCTCTCTCACACACACTTTCCCTCTCTAACACACACACTCTCCCTCTCTAACACACACACACACACACTCTCTCATACACACACACACACAGGCCCCGAGCCCCTTTTCACAGATCAATAGTGATCACACCAGCTCATCCAGCCATCACCCGCAAAGCACTCGAAACAAATTACATTTCACGACACACACACACACAGACACACACAGACACACACAGACACACACAGATACACACAGACACACACAGACCCACACACACCCACACACACAGGGAGCCGGAGGGACCCATAAGGTCAAAGTCAGTCATGTAATCATCCCACAGACCATACAGTGTCAAGCTGGGGTCTGATCCACAGATCTGTAGACCCACCACCATCTGCATGCTCCCACCTGGGGGGTAAATCGTCTAAAGTGCTGAAAAAGGTTTGATGAAGTGCACCGTGGGAGGTGTAGTTCATTTTGGCTTTGGCACACGCGATGGCCATAGTGCCGTCTGACCCCAGAGGCCTAAGTGCTGTGCGAGTGATGCCAGACTTCTTCACTCGAGAGAGGGATAGAGAGACACAGAGAGATACAGAGGGGAGGAGAGAAGAGAGAGAGAGAGAGAGAGAGAGAGAGAGAGGGGGGGGACAGAAAAGGGAGGTACAGGGAGAGAGAGGAAGAGAAGGAGAAGGAGAGGGACGCCTGGACGAGAGAGAATGGGTGGAGAGAGCGTTCTCTCCGTAGATATCTCTTCACCCAGTAGCAGCTGTCGCCCCAGTGACATGACGTGTGACCAGGGCGTCATGTCTTCCTTGAAGACCACAGGCACAGTTTCCCTTCACACAAAGAGCTGGTGTGAAAATGAGTTAAAAAATGTTTACAAAGGTTGTGTGAGAGAGAGAGGTAAGGAGATAGAGCGTGAAACGAGAGGGCAGGATAGAGAGAGCAGAGAGAGACAGAGAGAGAGCGACGGACGATCAGAAGAGAGAGATGAAAGCCTGCATATGCGTTGCACATGCCTCAGTCGTAAACGCGCGTGTGTGTGTGCGCGCACGCGCGTGTGCGTGCTCGTCGTGAAACTCCTGTCCCAGCGTTCCTGTGAAGGCAGAGCCCGCTGTCCCGTCTGGCAGGGAGGAGAGCTGGGCTGGGCTAGCCTGGAGCACACCCAGTAGGGGTTGGGGGGGCTGGAGGACGGGGCCTGGAGGAGCGGGCCTGGAGGAGGGGGCCTGAGGAGGGGGCCTGGAGGAGGGCTTCACACTCTGTCAGTCCCCCTTCCTCGCTCCTCTCCCCGTCTGAGTCACGCTCGCTGCGAACGTGTGTTCCGTCAGGAGTCCGTCCGCTCGTCTCGCTGCCGCTCCCACAGCTGGCCCTGCGCTCAGACAGCGAGACGGGGCGCGGGGGAAGTGACCCGCAGGACGTGATGTCAGAGGTCAGCGATGGACCGCTGCCAGGACTTCCTGGTATCAGATGGGTGGAAAGGGGGGGGGGCGGGGGCGTGTTAGCTGAAGCCTGGCATCCCTCGAAGTGAGTTGTGACAGAGCGGAGCTGTGTCTGTGAGCAGACCTGCAGATGGGAAGAGTCCATTGGGGTAATGGTGCGGTCCACGGGGAGCACGTGAGTCACAAAGGGCCGGAACGTTCCGATGGAACTCCCCAGTTTCTAAACAGCTTTACCCACACCGACGCAGAGGATGGATCATTACCACAGTACCTGCAGTGACACTCACCGTAGACAGAGGTCAGAGAGAGTTCAGGATGTTTCTACCGTGAGGGAAAGGACAGTTAGGCCCTACAGCTGTTCACACACACACATGTACTCACACATACACACACAGACCCTGACAAAAATAACACACATTCTCACACGCACACACTCTCACACACACACACATACAGCGTTTGGATCATGTTAGTGCAGGTGTGTGATAAGACAGTCCGGAACAGTGGAGAAAGTGCTCTCTTTGAAGAGGGCTCAGCCAATAATCGGATTCAATTTCACTAAATTCGATTGAGTCCAGACAGATTAAAAGCAGGATGAGGGATGTCCGCGGAGATAACAGGCTTGAGATTAAGTGTGATTAAGCGATCGCTTGTACGACTCGTCTTTTGAAGAATGTGTGTGTGTGTGTGTGGGTGGGTGGGGAGGGAGGGGGGGGGAGCGGCAGAGGGCCATATGTGCGTGTCATCCGAAGGCTAGCATTTATTTTCGGACGCATATAAACGAGAAAGTGCGTCGTTTTAGCCAACACACTTCCAGAACATTCAAGCAAGATTCCCTTCATTCTAAAAATTCTTCTTAAAAGGCCTGGTGGGAGTTTTCTCAAGAGGGCTTCGACGCTACTACAGTGGGTTAAACATGAAATCATTTGTCTGTTTCTCGTTTGATGTTCCGGAGTGGACGCCTCCCCAGAGCTCTCCAGAACTGGTGAGAGGGTTCACGTGTGCACTTGGATGTGATACTCAAGTGCAAAGAACACCCATTCATTTTTTACAAGCCCTTTTCTTCTCACTTTATCGCGTAGCTGCCGTGCATCACTTAGGGCTATTTTGTCGGGAGTGAAAAGTTCTGTTGAAAAGATACTTTTCGTCTTTCCGGTGCACGCCACTTCAAATTCAACAGCACCGAAGGTTAGAAGGCCAACTCTTGAATTTGAGCGATGTACCTTCATATCACTAGGGACTGTATGGTACAGGGCTTCTAAAGCTTAAAGCAATTAACCCCAAACCCTTCTTTGCCAATGTGTGTGTGTGTGTGTACTGACTGAGTAAATGTGTTCACAATGTGTTCGTAAGATAGTCCATATCCCATCAACACCCCACTGAAAACATCAGCAGTTAGAACTAATGAAGAAGAACCAGACTGATGTTGGCCAATCAGCATCGCAGCCCATTAGCATGGGTAGCACTTCATTAGGGATGGTGATGTTTGGCAACGTTCAGATGGGATTTCAGATTCAGAAGGTCATGCGCAGAGTTTGGAACGCCGGGCACTTATTCACAGGCTATCTCTCTCTCTCTCTCTCTCTCTCTCTATCTCCCCTGTTCTCCCTATCTTTCTATGTATCTCTCTCTCTCTCTCTCTCTCCCTCCCTCTCTCTCCCCTGTTCTCCCTATATCTTTCTATGTATCTCTCTCTTTCTCTGTCTCCTCTCTACCCGTTAGGTCTCTCTCTCTCTTTCTCTTCCCTCCAACCCCGTAAAATAGCCCTCTATAAGATCTCCTTCATCTCTCATTCTCTCATTTGTCTCCCCCTTCTCTGTTTCCCCCCTCCTCCCCCCTCGGCGGGGCTGTGCTGTGATAAGATAATAACTCTGTTCTGTCTCACACCTAAAGGTCAAACCCAAGGGCATCTCCACTGCCAAGGAATATCACTACATTTCACTCCACACACACTGCATCCTACATGGGGGTTAGGACACACACACACTCAGATACACTACTGCATGCACTCACACCGAATACAACACGGGCACACACTCTCACGCAAGATAAGAGTACTCACAGATATACCTGTGTCTGGGTCACACACACACCCTCACAGCAGAAACACATACACACACACGCACGCACACATGCTCAGGCCAGACACACACATCTACTATCATTGCCACAGGCTACACCGGGACAGTGCACACGCATACGCGTCGATGCAAACAGCCGAGTTCTTATTTAGCATGACAGCCAACACTACACCTCATGCAACATTCTCTATTTTTATCTCCAAATCAGTCTTCTGGGGATATCTCCACCTGACATGGTGATTTTTAAACCACACACACACACACACACACAAAACACACACACACATAAACACACACACACACACACACACAAACACACCCAAATACACACAGACACACACACACACACAAGTACTGTTTGTAGCCAGCATAACCCAGTGGCTTCTCTCCAGCTTGCTGAAGTGTGTTACTGTAGTGGGACTCCAGTCACAAAAGACACTCAGGGGCAAACGCTGCCTCACATTGTCTAACGACAGCCTGGGTATCACATCACAACACAAGAGACAGGCTCTTTCATTCAGCCCCTCGCTATACTGGGGCCAGGAGGACAATAGTGTGTCCATGAATGCTATTACAGAGGCAGAAGTGAACACACGACTCATCTATGTGCCAGACAGGGACAGGGCCAGGACAGGGGCAGGGACAGGGACAGGGACAGGGGCAGGGACAGGGGCAGGGCCAGGACAGGGGCAGGGCAGGGACAGGGACAGGGACAGGGACAGGGGCAGGGACAGGGACAGGGACAGGGACAGGGACAGGGACAGGGACAGGGACAGGGACAGGGACAGGGACAGGGACAGGGACAGGGACAGGGACAGGGACAGGGACAGGGACAGGGACAGGGACAGGGACAGGGACAGGGACAGGGACAGGGACAGGGACAGGGACAGGGACAGGGACAGGGGCAGGGACAGGGACAGGGACAGGGACAGGGGCAGGGACAGGGACAGGGACAGGGACAGGGACAGGGACAGGGACAGGGACAGGGACAGGGACAGGGACAGGGACAGGGACAGGGACAGGGACAGGGACAGGGACAGGGGCAGGGACGGACAGGGGTACAGGGCCAGGGACAGGGACAGGGACAGGGACAGGGACAGGGACAGGGACAGGGACAGGGACGCCTGCGTGTCCAGGTCAGGGTTGGCTTGGCTTTGGTGTACTGAGCCTTTATCAATCTGTGACATTCCCAGGACGTGAGGGTGATATTGGGGATATCCACGAGAGTAATTGACCACAAACGATGCACATTTTCTGTTTCTGTTCTATGTGTGGGCTGTTTGGGGTGTATGTACGGGGCTACAGCATTGGCAGGTATATCATTTAATTAAACATACAATGGTCTGATTGGTTATGGAACTTACCCTGAACGGTTGTAGATAGATAATAGGCTTTATATATACAGTACAATACCTTGATGCATTATTTATATGATAGTGCTGCAGTGGGAGGAGCCAGGACGTTATTGGTTCCTTCATCGGGCAAATCCTTCACTCCACGTTACCATGGTGAGCTATTATAGCTATTGTTCATGGCATGATTGGCACCCGTGACCATGGACAAGATTCCCCCTGCCGTGATCCAGCGTTCCGATTGGCTGCTGGAGTCGGTTGCTCGGAGATATCCCAACGCAAACCGAGGACAGTTCAACATTGTGCTCCCCCGATGTGTAAACGACTGTGTTTCTCATTGAGGTCTGTCGTAGTCGTGCCAGAGGCACAGCCTCGCTGGCTCCACACACCAGTCGACCATCACTGTCCACCCACTAGAGGAGCGCTGAGAAAGCGTTTTAACCCCCCCCTGACACACTGATGGACCCGTCTTCCCACTTCCTGCACCGTCCCGCTGAAACCCTAAACCACATCTTACACTCTGAGGATGAAATCAAGCAAACGGAACCGCTACCTTCTCAGAGGAGTCTTTCGCTCAGGAAATATGGTCTCGCCACTCTTTTCTAAAGGGCCACGGGGCCTCTGGGTGACCGCAAATATAAAGTTATTGTTCTTCTGTTTCAAAGCCCTCCGCAATCTGCTTCTTTCAGAGTCACTTGAAAGTGCTGCTGCTGGACTTGAAAGGCAGACAGGCAGACTGGCGGGGCGGAGACTGTGCATGGCTGTTCGGGCCTACCACATTGTAAAGGTGTCCTGGAGGGTCGGTAAAAAATCCATACGTTCATTCCTGGAGCATCCATTTCTCCTTGGCCCTTTGATCCTGGTAGTGTTGGGTATGGCTCACTACACTTCAGTTTTGGCCCGGCCTATCTCAAGAGAGCCTCGCGGCCATTGTTGAAATCAGATGACAGCTAAGTGGCTAAGTGGGTTAAGTGGATCCCAGTGTGTTGGACCGGGCTACAAGGTGACATCACTGTAGTGAAATTCAAAGCCAGGTTGAAGTCTGGGAACTGTTTTGACTACTAAAACAGTCTTTCTCCCAGGATAAGAGCGAAATCAATCGACAGGAATGGCATAGTTCCTGGTAAAACGTGTGACTACTCCTGAGTCAAACATGTGACCCGGTATTTGTTTTGTTTAGTCATCCCTAAGTTAGCTTATTTTAGTTACAAACCCAAAGTATTTTTTATGCCATGACGCATCAAGTTCCTGTTTATAGAACCGACGGCCCACAAGCTCTCGTGTTTCTGGATTTCTGGTTGCCTGATGAATAATACCTCTGACATGTTCGTCTGGACTGAAGACTGAAACACTTGTTGTGCTCTACCTGCTGTCAGTTTCAAACAACTCTTGAGGATACAATCGAGGCAGACAGCTAGCTTCGCTACAGTAGCAGAAGCTAGCTTCTGGTGGGCTTCAGTACCAAATGCTACCTCGCTAGAGTAGCATAAGCTAGCTAGCTATTGTACCAGAAGCGCAAGCTGCAATGCTAGGAATCTAACAAGGCTATTTACATGTCAACCGTTTTATGGCCATCTTTGTCAATTCTCACACATGATGTTACCCAGAATGACACTGGGCAGAACATCCTGAGAGATGCTATAAATCCCCAAAATAATCAACTCTGAAAATAAAAACAGATATTTTATGGGCCAATAACATTAGCACTAGGCGCCTGTGTTTTATTAGTATTTCATGAGGCAATATAATTCAATCAGTGGATATATTTCAAAGGAAGCATCTGCTCCAATATAAAAGGTGTGCTCACTTTACATGAATATGGTTTGCATTGTGAAACATAAAACTATGTGAACATACTCTTAAATGACTAAACAAAACTGCCCATGTCAAGAGTAGGGCTTACTGTAGGTGAGTTGGCATCAACTAGCTAAAGGGATTACTGTAAAACCATTCAGTGCCATGGGTGCAGAACAAACTCCTCTATTCCAGATTGTTCTATGATTATATTTCTCCATCTCACTGTACTGTGCCAATAGGATCGAATAACTGGGCTTGTTACAGGAAATCAATGCTGCACAAAATATTTGAAATATCTTTTGAAGTTTGTATTCTTTAGTTTGTTTTAAAGACAAACACCAGAACTCTGAACTGTAGTTTCAAACACAGACAAATGCTTCACAGTGTTTGGGGTACCCTGTCATGAAGTTAAGGTTTCGTGGGTGTGTTTACAGCCAGAATTATGACTATTTGAACAAAGATTCACTCAAGAATTACAGCAGGTAGGACCAAATAGTTACATGGAAGTTAATGTGCCTTCATGTTAAGTCTAACAAATCTTTTTTTTCCGATGAGATCACTGTGGTTAAGGTCCCGAAGAGTAGTTCCCAAAGCCTACATGGAGAAACCACAGTTTAGCGACACAAATGTCATCAAGGATCTTGTGAAATTACTTTTGAGGAAGGACAAATTGTGAAAGCACTAAACCAATTCTGCAAAAGTGTTTGTGAAGCATTACCACCATGACCAGATTTGGAAACCAAACTGCACAAATCCTTACATCAGCTTTACATTTCAAGACAGCTTCTAAGAGCTGTTCCGGTTTTAAAATCCACTTAGTTTTGCTGAGCTTACTTCATCATTCTTAAGAATGCAGCAGAAAAAAAATGCTGCATTCAAAAGAAGCCCAATATTGCTCAAGCCATGTGACAGCTACTGGCCAGTAAAACTCATCTGTAATGTATCTTCGAAACACAGGGATTCCTTGAATTATTGAGTTTGAAAGCAGTGTGATCAAGTTAAATGCGTCTGGTTTATGAGTATAGGACGATCCATGTTAAAATACAATATTACCATAGCTCTTGTGTCACGGGTCGTTTATCTGTTTATATGTTGCTAAGGTGACAGTTGGTAAACATGGAGATGTTTCTCGGAAGACAGCACTCTGTTCTTCTAAACTACCTTCCTGAGACCCCTGCGTGGGCCCAACATCTTTGTTTTCGAAACCTTTTATTTGGAACTAGTCCCTGTGAGAGTGTGATCGCCGGAGATGAGCTTTTCGCATCCCACACACCTTGACTGACAGATGGGCCACCCACTCAAGCGGCTCAAAATCAAGACGAGGAAGGCCCGCCTCCAGCACAACTCCATCTGGTTAAAGGATTGGCAGAGAATGTTCCGCGTGCTGCGTGGTAAAGACGCAGACGCGTGAGGGGATTTCAGGTTTCTCTCTGGAAGCCTTAACTTGAAAGCAAGCTCTGCAACTTGATCGAAACATCCCAGATCAATTCCATTTGTTTCTGGCGTTTTCCACGTTTCAACGTTGTCAAGACGAGTGCCCCGGAGGCCCTCATTAAAGATTTACTGGAAAGTTTTTAAGACGCTCGGAGGGGTTGAACTTGTTGAAAATGAAATCCCTTATCACTCGTGTAAGATGAAGCCCGTGGTTGCCCAGGGGAGGGCAAAATGGAGTTGAATTTGTGGGGAAACACTGTATGAAGCAGTGAAGCAGAGAGAGCGGGCGAGAGCGAAAGAAGAGCGAGAGAAAGAGAAAGAGAGAGAGCCAAAGAGAGAGAGAGAAGGAAGAGAGAGAAAACCTCAGACGAACACGAACCAAGGATGAATAGACGAACATCGCTGTGTATTCAAACCCTATCCCAACTGACAGTATACCTTAGAAAAGAAATAGTAATGTGAAAAAAATATGTTTTATTTATTAAATTTTTGATGTTGTTGTTCAAAGGTCAATAAAGCCTAAGGTGTTGCCGGTGCAGGTTGTCATGGGTAAGTGGGTCAGTGCAGGAGGAGTTCTGCAGATGTTTGCAGGTGGTGTGTGATCCTCATCACCACAGTGTGGCTGCTTCACATGCTTTCACATCTCCTGAGGCTGGCTCTCTCTCTCAGACACGCTGTGTCAAAAACCCCGGCCGTGACCTGCCCATGCAGCCAGACAACCTCCCTCACTGCAGAGCTCCAGCTCACTAACCCACACCGGCACGTGCGGTGTCGCCAACACCCTAGCAACACCCTAGAGATAGGCACGAGGGGCGAAAGGCAGAAGAACCAGATAGCTCCAATTCTTATCTCCGAGCGCTTCCCGGGGAACACGAATGTGCGTTAGCAGAAATGACAAACGTTTTTGCGTTTGGACAATAGGAAACCCTGGAAACCACCACTTCAACAACACCTGTCGCAAAGTTCAGTTTGCATTGTGATAGTGTGGTGTACAGAAGGACAATGTCGCTGTTCCGAGGGAGGAAGTCTCGCAAGCAAACAAGGACCGCAACTCTCTCTTTATCCACCATGTGTTGCGCACACAGCCCCCAGGGCCCCAGCCCCTCCACAGGAAACACCAGTAAGCTCCAGATAGGCCCCTTAGTTGGACACCCTGCAGCCGGGGTCACGAGGGAGCAGGGAAGAGGAAGTTCCAACAGTTTCTTCCACTGTTTACTTCCTGCATTCAAACGCTGCCCTGCTGCCCTGGCCACACACCCACTCTCTGTCTCTCTCTCTCTCTCTCTCTCTCTCTCTCTCTCTCTCTCTCTCTCTCTCTCTCTCTCTCTCTCTCTCTCTCACTCTCCTCTCTCTCACTCTCACTCTCACTCTCACTCTCACTCTCACTCTCACTCTCACTCTCACTCTCACTCTCACTCTCTCACTCTCTCTCTCTCTCTCTCTCTCTCTCTATCTCACTCTCTCTCTCACACACACACAAACACATATATATGGTAACACACCCCACACACACACACATAGTCCACAAAAGCTCACACTAACCCTCTCACAATCAATCACATACACAGTTCCACATAACAAGACAAGCACACAGAAACACACACTCCCGAAGTACACAACATCTTTCGACACTTTCAAACACATGGGCAGGACACCAACAAACCCCACACACACACACACACAGCTGCAGAAGACTAGGGTCCCAACATAACGAGATGGAAACACAGAGGAGAGGGAGGGACATTAGTCATACTGACAGCAGCACGATGGGAAACATGAGCACCTGTGTGTTGTACACACACACACTCACACACACTTTCTCACACACACACACGCTCTCTCTCACTCTCACAGTCTCTCTCATCCACACACTCTCTCTCACACTCTCTCTCTCACACACACACACTCACACATAACCTGACGCACAAATGTCTGGCAAGGCCTAACATGTCCACACATTGAAGTAGTTCTCAATAAGTCAGTCCACATTTTAGAGAGTACATTCAGTCAGGCAGTGTCTCTACCACATGAAAATATATATCCACCAAAAACACACACACACACACACACAGTGAGTGACAATGTTCCAGTCGGTCAGTCTTTCTCTGACTTCAGAGTGGGCCATTTCCTGTTCCTGTTTCCTGTTCCCTGCTGTGGGATGAGAGGAGTGTCTCTCTGGAGACTTGTCCTTGGCCTGGAAGTTGAACCCTTCTCTGACCCCCCTCACACACACATACACACACATACACACACACACACACACACACACACACACACACACACACACACCACGCAGCCGTTCCCCCTCCCCAACACACAGACAGAAACACACACACAGCACACACAACCTTTTTCGAGGGTCCATTAAACGAGGATTAACACCCCTGTCCTGTACTTTAGATGAGTGTAGTGACCTTGTCGACCCTGCTGATCTACACCCCACCCCACTCCCTCCCCACTCCCCCAACCCCCATCCCGGTTCTATTGGCTGTTACGGTCAAGAACCTAACGGTATAGCCTCAAAGGCCAAACAGCGGATTGGCTCATAGGAGATTGGCTCACAGCGGATTGGGTCACAGGAGATTGGCTCACAGTGGATGGGCTCACAGCGGATTGGCTCACGGTAGATCAACGAGCCCCTGCCGTTCATCGAGGTTTCACTGTGACGATGTGAAACACAAAAGCACCCACAGAACACTGCAGCTAACAGACCGGAGAGACACACGTACCTCTGTTTAGCATGCTGTGTCTGTGGTATATGTGTCTATGTGATTTATGTCTATGTGGGGTGAATGTGGAGCGTATGTGGGGTGTATGTGTATGTGGTGTGTGTGTGTGGTGTATGCGTATGTTTGGTGTATGTGTGTGTGGTGTACATGTATGTGTGGTGTGTGTGTGTGTGTGTGTATTCATGCTTGAAGAGGCCCAGCTGATATCTGAAGAGCAGTCACCAGATGTCACAGACCGTGACAGTCTCACCGGAGTGTTCCACTGACGAAACGGCTGCTTCTTATTGGATGACAGCTGCAGCTTTGACTGTACGGACTACGTTCATCATTTGCATCCATGTTCGCATATCTGGAACGTCTTCATTCATGGTTCAGCTGGCTGTGTTTGAGAGTCAAGTCAAACGCTGCACATACAACACCCAAGGAACACCCCACACACACACACACACAAAAGAAACACACTCAATACACACATACACACACAAGAAACACACTCAAAGCACACACCCCTCCCCCGTCCAGACTGGGACTAGGTTCCCGGTGTGTAGAGATGCTGCAGTGTCAGCTCTGTTAGCCTAGCCTAGCGGTATCCATTACCAGAGAGCCGTCACCTGACACCCCGGCACACAACCCTCCTGGAGGGGACTGGCTCAAGGGCACCGGCCCTCAGCCCGGAGAAAGAGAGAGAGAGAGAGGGGAGAAGGGGGGGGATGGAGGCAGAGAGAGAGGGAGGGACAGAAAGAAAGGTAGAGTGGGGAGACAGGAAGAGAGAGAGAGAGAGAGAGAGATGGGGGGAGAGAGGAAAGAGAGAAAGGAGAGAGAGAGAGAGAGAGAGAGAGTGGGTATTGATTCGTATCTTCCTCCTCAGGGACTGTGATAAATTTAACTGTGAAAATCCATCGGAAGGACCATATGTACCCCCCCCACCCCCTCCCCTCAGCCTCCCCGTCCCCCCCCCCGTGGCTAGTGGTATGGCCCACATGGGCCGGGGAGGCCTGGGGCTGACGTTCTCTTTGTTGGGCCGGTCCACTCTAACCCCATCAAAGGGAGAGAGGAGCCCTTGTAAAGCTGAGTCAGCAAGCTGCTCATTAGCTTCATTAGCATCCTGTCGGGCTCTTAATGGGGTGCTCTCTCACATGGTTGGCCCTCTCTCAAAACGCTGGAGGGGATAGGGGAGAAAGGGGGTGAGGGAAGGGCTAACAAAAATGCTAAGACAGCTACTAGACACGCTGTTTATGTTCCAAAAACTGAGAGAGAGAGAGAGAGAGAGAGACAACCACGCTGCCAACAAACGAAGGTTTAATGGCAGTTAGGTAGCTCAAACTACCAGACATCTGGCCAGTCCTCGGCACTCAGCTAGAAGCTCTAATGGATAGATAGCTTTCCTCTGCCAGTGCTTGCTCATCTCTCTAGCGACTCCCGACTCAGCACTGTGGCATCACTCTGCTAAAGACACAAAACCTAAATATCAGCCATCCGAAAATGTTGGCTGATTGTCTTGGCTGTCTGGCTGACGGGCTGGTTGGTTGGCTGGCTGGCTGAATGACTGGTGGGCTGGCTGGCTGGCTGGCTGGCTGGCTGGCTGACTGACTGGCTGACTGAGTGATTCATTGACATTATTACTGTAGGTAAAAGGAAGATGAGTCGATCAGTCAGGTGCATTTGTCTGTTGTCTGATAACATCGAGAAGTTACTCCTCGGATCTGTAGAAAGCTTTCCTGTGTGTGTGTGTTTGTGTGTGTGTGTGTGTGTGAGCAAGTGCTACAACCCAGATTGTGCATTGACAGATGTGCCAAACAGATGTTTTTACACTGAAGTGAAAGAAGGCCAGGACTGTCTTGCTCTCTCTCTCTCTGTGTGTGTGTGTGTCCACCTTCCCTCTGATAGGCCAAGGTAAAGTAAACAGGCTCCTATGAACACACACAGAGACATCTGGACGGCGACAGCTGTTGACAGCAGAGCTGTATCGCGGTGCTGTAAAACGGCTGTACGGTACGTACGTACAGAAAGACATGTAGAACGTTCCAGGACACGGCTAACTGACTCATTCCCCATACTAGATCACACGAAACAGGAAGCACACACCTTCACCAGCACACACCGGTAGGTAAAGAATGAGCCTTCTTTCACAGCAGAAAGGAGTCTCGTCGCTTTCCACTAGATGGCTATTAGGGACAGATCTGAGATCAGAGAGCAATACTGTGTCTATTAGTGAACCAGGACCAGAGAGAGGGGGGGAGAGAGGAGAGGAGAGAGAGACAGAGAGAGACAGAGAGACAGAGAGAGAGAGAGAGAGAGAGAGAGAGAGAGAGAGACAGGTGGCACCATTTATTTTGCAAATCTCTGTGCTCCATTAGCCGATGTAGAGCTGGCCATCCGAGGACCTGGGGTCTAGCTTACCATCTAACTTTATGCCTGTCCAATTGCATCTCGACAGAGCCGGGCTCGCTGAAGGGAGCTATGAAAATATCGGCCTGACAGAATCAATGCTCTCAGGGCGGAGAATTAGAATGGAATTGTTTCAAGCCGTCCTTCAGAACGAGGCTTACTCGCTGTGCCAGGGTGATCTCATTTAGTCAATGGAGTTTCAGGGCCTGTGTACGTGTGTGTGTGTGTTTGTATGTGTGTGTAGGGGGGCTGTGTGTGTGTGTGTGTGTGCTGTGTTTGTGTGTGTGTATGTGTCGGGGGGTTATGATGTTTAGGATGGCCTCATCAGGAAGGAAGCGATTGATTGTGCGTCGATATACAGTAACTAACTGAGAGAAGAGGATGAGAGAGACAGGGGATGGAGGGATGAGGGGAGGGAGGGACAGAGAGAGGGAATCATTGGGTGTTTTGAATGAAACAATGAATGTAGCGGCTCCATCTGTGTGTCCAAACTCACGTCGCAATATTCAAGATATCTCTCTACACAGTACATTCAAACATACCTGCCTAGCACTAGAGCAGCCAGGCTAAAGGATGTCGGATAGAGGCGGATCACTAGAGGCAGACGTGAGGAAGTACCCCTCCAGCACTGTTCTCCAGACCGCTATGGGGGTGGAGGAAGAGGAGGCTGGAGTCTGTGCCAGACACGATAAGACTTCTACAGTCCTGTACATGACAGCACTTTGTAGTCGGAAGGCTGGGGAAAAGAAAAACACTTCCTGGGTTCCTCGTCCAATTTGACGTCGCACGGCGAAGAAGGGATTAAGCGTTTCCACTCTGGTATACATATTCAACAGGGACTGTTGAGTGGTGGGGAAATATTCAGCGGGATTCGGATGGGGAAAGGCAAGAAAGGAGACGGCATCTTGTCAGCCGTCCAGCTGGCCTTCAATTATAAATGACTTCCTTCAGCTGAGCGCGATAACAACCCCAATTATTTACTGTAAGTACTTTAACAAGCCCGGCAACAAATTGGTTTGCGCACTGTAATTTCCGAACTGCGTTTTTTTGCTCCATTTTCTGAATCTAACATGTTGTTTTCGGAGTCTAATTGCGTGCTGCAGACCACCCACATATGAAAGGATCATGCAAATTGATTCACGACACAAATAAACATAGAACACACTGTCGTCTCCACATTTTTATGTGTCCCTGTGTTCTTTGAGATTTTCACATCTTTTCAAAAAGAGACTTCCTGGATGCCGGGGCAGTGTCAAAGTTCAACAGCGTTCATCCCCCCCAAGGCATTCTGGGTGCTAAGCCTAAGTGTTTCCATTGACCCTACCGGCCCTCTGAGTTGTTCTGCCTGGGGCCTCATCCCTCAGCAGAACCCTGCCAGATGGGCCCCTAACAGGGTAAAGGACTGGGCCACACCCGTGTCCAGTCAACACACCAACACCGACACTGCAGTAGGACACACAGGTGAAAGGCACAAAACACAAACCCTGACGACACGCGTCCCCGGATCACCGCCCCGAAAACGCAACTACCCAAACAGTATCCATACCCATACACGCACTCATAACAAATGTGGCTCATCGACAGCTAGCATCCTGGCTAGCTGTGAACCCCCCCCACCTAGGTGTGGCTGCTGTCTAATTAAAACCCACCCGGGACTTTATTACCGAGCAGCAGGTCAGACCCTCGTCACCATAACGAACCACGGCGCAGCTTGGAGCCTCGCGGAAGAAAAGAAGTAAAAGACCCAGGCTCAAGGGTTCTGCAGCTAATGAGAGGAAGCTCGTAAAGGCACCGGAACGTTCCGGAGCTCGGTGGTGAGACGGGGTGGGGTGTGTGTGTGCGCTGACACCAATGTGTGAACTACATGGGCATTTCTGTAGGGCTGCGGGGCCGGACGCGCTCATTCTTAACACCAATGATGTCGCAGTCTGAACCGCTGTGCCTTCGTTTGGACTGTGGGGGAGTGTGGGAGTGATGAGGTGTTGTCGACAACTGCGCTTACCTTTCCGAAGTCTCTCACGTCGAACAGGTCGAAGGCCTCGAACAGGTCGTTCTTCTTCATGCCGAACGTCTCGCTGCAGGCCGACAGAAAGGTCCGGATGTTCTTCAGGCAGAGGAACTGTGGGGAGAAGCAAAACGTGGGTCGTTATCATTTGGCTAAAAACTGTCCCTTCGTGTGTTTGTTAAAGAACATATTCAAGGAAAAGAGAGAATCAATGAGAAGCACTCTCTCCAGAACTCAAGTGTCAATACAAGGTTTCTTAGACCCAAGGACATTAGATTTGAAATGTTTTTCATTTAGCAGACGCTTTTAACCAAACGGTTCCTGCTAGGTCAGACACGCAAAACATTAGCTCTCACCTTCTCACATCTCACCACTGTGGCATATTTGCATACGAAGGCCATGGCAACAGATCTGGTCTGATTCAGTGCTTTCGGTCACACCTCAGATCACCAAGGGATCTGGTTCGGCAGGGATGGCGAATGGTTGTGACTGAGGCCACTTGGGGGTGGGTGGATAGAGGGCAGACTGGGTGCGGGGGAGATGGGTGGGGGGATGAGGGGGGTAGTTGGGTTTGGGAGGTGTGGGGTGGGTGATGTGTGGGACGGTGGAGGGAGCCTTTAAGCTGATTGGCTAACATAAACCATGAGCTGACATAAGTCCCTCGGTGGTAAAGGTGGCTCAACGAAAGAGGAAGTTGACTCAAATGTGACAACGTTTTCACACAGACACTGGCACACACTAGTCACATGACCCAGTTGAGCTAACCTCAACAGAGGTTCTCAGCTACAGTAGCCTGCACGTCGTGGACATTTTAAAGCAAACTCCTCCGGAAAACCATGCTGAACAATCGTGAACAATATCCCTGCAGTGCTAGTGTGTGTCAAGTGATGAATTCAACACAGGATATTTACACTGTACTGTCTGGGCCTCTTGCTAGTTTTGAAGAGATCACAATCTTAATTGGAGAGCTCTGTTATATATTGACGAGGCAGCCTCCGTTTAATAAAAGAAGGCCCACAGTAACGACAGAACGTGCGACATTCTTTGAAACTCATGAAAGATGACTCTGCGCGACGCTGGTTGACGCTGTTTCTGAGGAAACAGCCGTGTTTCAAAGGAAGTGGTATTCATTTGGATTTCCTCATCTGTTGAACTGCGCTGCCGAGTCAACGCAGCTACGCTGTTCTGAGCAGAGGTTAGACGTGAACCACCCGGCTGTCGAATGCAAAACACAGAGACAAGATATAGTGACTGGAGGTCTGGCTAAGTCTGGCTTCTTTATTCATCGCACGAACGAGCAGCGCTTAACCCTGCCGTAACCCTGCTGGGAGAGTTTGAAAACCGCGCAGGAAATTGCTCTCGCTGCTTCAGTTACATTAGCTGGTTCCAGATCAGTTCACACGGAGGGCTCCCAAAAGGTGGAGGAGGAGGAGGAGGAGGAGGAGGAGGAGGAGGAGGAGGAGGAGGAGGAGGAGGAGGATGCAGAGGATGCGGAGGAGGAGGAGGAGGCGGATAGGAGCAGGAGAGGACTGATCGCGATAGGAGAGGCTAGGAGCGGAGAGGAGCGGGACGAGCTGAGATGGGAGAGGAGAGGCGAGGAGAGGAGAGGCGAGGAGAGGAGAGGCGAGGAGCTAGGAGAGGAGATGCGCGTAGAGCATCGAAGAAGAGGAGGAGGATCGAGATGAGGCGTAAGGGAAAGCGGGTGACTAACACCCACATGTTTACACACGTCCGCATGTCACGTTTTATCAGATGAGGCCCTCTCGCCGGCCGGCCGGAGTCTGAACGGAGATTCGGATTCAGAACCCGGGGGCGGGGGGGCATCTGAGAGAGGAACAACGTGAGAGGCCGGAACTGGAGCAGCGCTGGGGCGAATCAGACGGAGGCGGCCGCGGGGGGGGAGGGGGGGCTTTTAACAAGCGTGCGGGAACGCTGAGAAAGGCAACAGATCGCCGAGCTGTTTTCTGCATTAGGAACACTCAGACCCCCCAAGCCTCATCTGCTGAAGCTGGTGGCGGAGACACGCCGGTAGTGTGTGTGTGTGTGTGTGTGTGAGTGTGCGTGTTTGAATCTGTCTGTGTGCGCGTGTGAGTGTTGCACACTTGGGCACATTGTCTCTGTACTGTGTGTGCTCTGTGTGGAATGCTGCCCGGACCAGGATGTTCCAGAAGCTCCTCTCCTGGAGGACCCACAGCCCGCCCCGGAACACGGCCCACAGCCCACCCCCCCCCCACACACACACACACACACCCTGCAGCGTCCCAGAAAGCCGTGCGGTGACTCAGCGCAAAGGGTCTTCGTAGACCGGAGAGTTCTTCCCCGCAGAACCTCGATGGTGTAGCGTTACCTCTCTGAGGTGGTGGGGGAGGTTGGAGAGCAACCTTCTGCTTTTCCCGTCATGTGCTCCGGCTCCTGGGCGTGGAGCGTGCTCTGCATCCACAATCACAGTCCTGCTTTTGCTTCTGTGTTCACCCATGTCGGCCCAAGCTCCATGGCAACCAGCAGAGCCGTTTTTACGATCCTGTGTGTGTGTGTGTGGACTGTATGTGTGTGGTAGCGGCTAATCAAATTCTACACTACACTGCCTTACATCTAGCCACTAAAGAACAACCTGGGATCAGCCCTCTCATTGGTCGATGCTTAACGAGCGTCAATTAACGGCAATCAAATGGCCCCGGATGGCTTACAGAGGAAGTCACAAATGCTACCCAGAATCTAATCACAGACATTAAAGTCTATCTACATCAATTCAGGCTGATACGCATGCAGACAGCTGTGGGTGCTGCAGATGTGCCGCCTTGCACCGAGGGTGGAGGGTATTTAGCCTTTGGCTCGGAGCGCTAGGACGTGCCAGAGGTGGTTTGGTTTGTTAGACCCGATGTCGACTGAAGTTGGAGATCTTTAACCGTGCTGATGAACACTGCAAAACACCACAGGCCGGAGAGCCACTCTCGCTAATGAAATGTCCTCACAGAAGAGACTGAGAGAGAGGAGAGAGAGAGAGACTGAGAGGGAGAGGGAGAGAGAGAGAGAGCGAGGACCATTAAAGCACATCCTGATATTCCAGACTCCAGACACATTCATTAGGAGATGAAGGGCCTCTTTATTTCAGCGCAGTGTCGCTACATTATTAATATAAACGTTAGGCTCTCGCAGTCTCAGGCCTATGCAGCTGTTCCTGCCCCAGGTACAGTTGTCTGATGCAGGGTCTAACTGGCCTCCTGCGACCAATCATATACCAGGAGAAGAGAAGTTACACTGGATAATTAAGCGCTCTTTAAGCCCGAGAGGCCATTTGTAAAGCAAAGGGGTCTCTCCAAACATTTTCAATTTCAAATAGGAACTATGACCCTACACTAAACCCAATCCACACAATGTTTGCATGCGCGTGTGTCAGTGTGTGTGTGTGTCAGTGTGTGTGTGTGTGTGTGTGTGTGTCTGTGTGTGTGTGTTTGGGGACATTTAAACCCTGCTCTATGCAGTCACGCTTGTCTGCTGCTCCCTGCTCTTGAAGAAAACACTCTCCCATCAGTGCGTTCTCACTGAAACATGAACACTTGTTCCTCCTCCTCCTCCTCCCCCAGCTCTCCCTCCTCCTCCTCTCTTCCTCCCCTGCTCTCCCCCTTCCCTCCTTTGCTTCCCAGTGTTCTGCTCCAAGAGGCTACAGCAAAGAAAAGAGAAAAATGACATAAATCAGACTCCAGCTGGAGAGGGTGAGAGAACCAGGTCAATTGGTGTCTGACCCTGTGCTCGTGTGTATTTGTGTTTGACTTTGTGTGTGTGTGTGTGTGTGTGTGTGTTAGTCTTTGCGTGTGTTTTTGCGCGTGTGTATTTGCAGCTACTAACAGCTGTTCTACACCTCATACATTTCCATCTAGGCTCCGCAAGCACATAATACATGATCCATGCATCATCTCCCCAAATACAGAAGGGTGCTGCTGCATGAAACATAGAGCGACATGAGCAACTGGAACGCAATACGCTGTGCACACGGGTGTACAGGAGCGCTCCGCCACACACACACACACACACACAGACAGACCACGCACGTTAACACACACCACCCGCACTAAAGGACACACACACACACGCACAGCCCACGCACACTGCACGCACTCACACAGTTCCCGTAACTCCATATGTCTATTTTTAGCCGGATAGAAGAAATCGCGTCTAATTTGGCTCAAGGTTTTGGACGCTCCAGCGGATCTGGGAATGGAAAGGTTGTGGTGGCGCTACGGGCCATATCTCTCTCTGCGTTCCTCCGTCTCCATCGCTCCATCTCTGTTCATCCCTCTCCATCTCTCTTTTTTGCCCATCCCCCATCCCTCCATCTATTTTCCGCCACCCACCCTCCCTCTCCGCCCTCTGTCTCTTCATCCCTCCATTTTTCTTTGAAGCCATCCTCCATCCTCCATCCCTCCACCTCTCCATCCCTCTCTGCCCTCCACCTCTCCCTCCCTTTCTGCCCTCCACCTCTCCATCCCTCTCTGCCCTCCACCTCTCCCTCCCTCTCTGCCCTCCACCTCTCCCTCCCTCTCTGCCCTCCACCTCTCCATCCCTCTCTGCCCTCCACCTCTCCATCCCTCTCTGCCCTCCACCTCTCCCTCCCTCTCTGCCCTCCACATCTCCCTCCCTCTCTGCCCTCCACCTCTCCCTCCCTCTCTGCCCTCCACCTCTCCCTCCCTCTCTGCCCTCCACCTCTCCATCCCTCTCTGCCCTCCACCTCTCCATCCCTCTCTGCCCTCCACCTCTCCATCCCTCCACCTCTCCCTCCCTCTCTGCCCTCCACCTCTCCCTCCCTCTCTGCCCTCCACCTCTCCCTCCCTCCGTCTCCTCACAGACCACCAGCATCCCCACAACCCCTGGCGTGACAACATTCAGACAGCACCTCCACCTACACACGCATTCAGATACAGGTACAACATGATGCATGCCTGCGTTAGAACATGTTCCAAATGTCTCGTTTCGTTGTCTTCCGTGTCCCTCGGTTGTCAACAGTCGGTCGATGGAATTGAGAATGACCCGGCTAGACTAGTACTTAAAACGCTATTCTCAATGACAACCGTTTCCCTGATAACGACGTCAGTATTGACACAAAGCTCTCACAGAGCACTCTACAAGGGGGACACATCAAAGGAAGCCGCGCGGTTAGATTTCCAAAATGTGATAAACATTGATTACGTACAAATCAAACCCTACTCAATCTGCTTCGTAGTAGTCCTTATTGGATCAGGGAGCACTTTGAGCCATATCACTGCTCTACAACGAGACACTGCAAAGGTAGCTTGCCTCTCACTGGAAGATATAAATGGAACAAATTGAAATGTATTCCCTCCATTTGTAACTATCCTTGTTTTCCTTTCAAACCCCGAAGAAGGGACATCAGGATATGAGATATCAAGTTCCGCCCATTAAAGATGGAAGGATTAAAGGCTAATAGTTTTAGATTTCCATAATGTACAATGATGAACCATGTAGAAAAACTGACACAACTAACAGCCATAACCTTGCTTACTGGATACACTGGAACTGGTTACCTTGGTGACTGAAAGAAAGGTCAGTGTGTGTGTGTGTGTGAGTGTGTGTGGTGCAATATTTTCTTCACCGTCCTCTGATATGGGCCAATGCCATCGTGAAAGTGGTGTGTGTGTGTGTGTGTGTGTGTGTGTCAGTGTGATGACATGGCTGAACAAAGCGACATGATTTCATTAAACAACATCAGAAATTCATATGAGGGTCTGCAGCCCCGCTCTACTTCAGGTGTTAGGTTGCATTCACACAGGGTCTGGGCATGCAACGTGACATCATGACATATTGGCTGCTTACGGACAGAATCCATGGCTCTGCTCGGGTCCACGGCTACAGGCGAACCATTCAAGGTCAACCATTGAAAGATGACAAGCATGGAAAGGAAATGGCAAAAGTTGTGCTATTCTGCTGAGACGGCGTGGAATGAATTCTCTGTGGCTCGTTCCCTCCGCGCTGGAGAAGGGAGGAAGTATGTGGAACCAAAGAGTCAGCTGACAGATGGGGCGATGACCTCACCCAACGTTATCCTGGGCCTGATGCATCCTTCCCACCACACCCGGCCCCCCCCCTTCCCTCTCCCACCCCCCCCTCTATTCCTCCCTCTCGAGCTCTCTCTCCCTCTCTAGCTCTCTCTCTGTCTTTCTCTCTCCTGCTCTCTTTTTCTCTCTCTCTCCCTCTCTCGTCTTTCTCTATTTTCCTCTCTCTCTCTCTTGGCCTCTCGTCTGTAAAAACCCAGTGCTCCAGGAAGAGCATGACTGGACGGGTTTGACTTCCTTCCTGCTTCCCCGTTCCCTTGTTTCCCACCAGGCCGTGAGGACCCACGGACAGTGTCCTGCAGGCCCAGCTCAGACCCCCTCACTCTGGCTGCTCAAAGCTACCACTTACTACCTCATCCAGCCAGGATGTGGCACACTGCCTCGGAACAGGAACGACACACAAACTCGGTGAGTGGTAACAGGTGTGTGTGTGTGTGTGTGAGTCCGCGTGTGTGTGTGTGGACATATCACTTCTTCATTGCTCGGCCATCGTACAGTCCTCACGACCGCTCTGGGAAACGGTGTGTTTATTAAGTAGTAGTGAAACGTTGACCCTAACGGAGTCTGACGGGGAATGCAAGCCGAGCGCTCGAAAGCCCGGAACGCGCGGCGAGGTTCGGGCCGTCACGCTTCCACATGTCACGACGGCGAGGCGTCCCTGTCTGGCTGCACGTCCGCCTCCGCCGGATTCCCCGTGAAAAACCCCGACGGCGAGCGGAACAGACGCGCCCCTGCGTTCAGATGTGCGCCCGCGTTCGTCTACGGAGGCCCTCTGGGGACGGGGGGAGGGGCGTTCCCTCCCTGTCACGCCCGCGGCTGACGTCGCGCACGCTCGCCCTCCACAGAGGGAGACAGTGTCGGGGCGTCAACTGCTGCGTGAATGACGATGATGTCAACATCCATTTGCACCTTTTCATTTCTCTCCTGGTTTAATCTCTCTATTCTTGATAAATGACATGTGTCCGGCCTCTGGTCGGCACCTCTCTGGGTCACCAACCTTCCCTGGAGGAGGGGATCCCTCACTGAACTGCTCCTCCCAAGGTCTCTTCCATATTCTCCGAGAGTTTTCCTCCTTCGTTGAGGGTTATTAGCTCGGTGAGGTGGCGCAGTTCTACGGGCGACTGGTGGTGCCCTCTAGCCTGGCTCTGCCCACCTACGTACTTCCGCTCCATTTTGATTTTGCTTCTGTACTGGGTCTGGTGCTTCGGTACGCATTTCAGATCTTGGAAATAGATCTTCTATTTGGGCCAATCGGCGAACAGAGGGAGTGGCTGAGAACGATAACGTTGATGTCGTGCGCTAGTTTGTGTTGTAGTACCGTAATGGCGGCGGAGAAAGATGCAAGCGAAGCCATTCGGTCCGTTGTGGCAACACTGCCGAATATCCAGAAACTAAAGCCGGAGCAAGAACAAGTGTTGCTGAGTTGGCTAAGGCGAACGCTAGCTATTGGTTAAGGCAGATCAGGGTGGCTCTGGGCAGATCCAATAGTTTTAAACTTCAACAGAGTACCCGCCTACAAGGAAGTCAACATTGGTCAATGGCGCGAGGTCAGACTCTCTGTACAAATGAAATGTCTGGTTAGGACCAGGCTAGGAGCCCTCTGTGGCCTTGTAAAAAGGGCTATACATACATACACGTACAGTCTGACTCATTACACGGCTAACGCTAACAAAGGCCCCCGCTACCAGCCTCCTGCCCTGGGAGATGCTACCCTGTGGCCCAGACAGGCCCTTTGTTCTGGGGGCTCCCAGTGCCTTTGTCTCCCCTCGTCCCAGGTCCCCTGGGTAGGGGGGGCGGCCGTGGAGGAGAGAGAGAGAGAGTCGGCGGTGTCCCATGTGTTCGTAACGGGCCAATGACAGAAGAGCCTGCCACTGCGTTCATGAATTATGCAGCATGCTGTACACGTCTCTACCCTCGGATATGTAAATGTCACCTCTGTGCTGCAAACAGACAGGAAGTTGATCATTCTTCTTTTCTTTTTTTGTATTGTACCCTTTTCAATTGTATTTTGTCATAGAGGGGTGGAGAGGTGTGTGGTGAGCTGGGGCTGGGGGCGGAGGCTGCGGTGGAGTGTGTGAGAAGTGTGTGAGAAGTGTTATATACACATTCATGATTTATAATCAACAGACGCTTCAGGCCAAAGTTGTCACTTGTGAACTGTTTGCATTTCAAGAGAATAAACGTGTGTGTGTGTGTGTGTGTGTCTGTGTCTGTGTGTGTTTTAATTACTGTCCCTTAATATGTCATCAGTGCTGAATCACAGGATTACAAACGCAAACAAGCATGCTGTTACGTAACAGTGAATAGTTTGGGATGATCACACACACACACACACACACACACACAGGTTGTTCTGCTACGCAGTGTCATTATGTCATGTCTACCAGTGGAGTGGATGCTACCATGACTAACAATCCTCTCTCTCCACGTCCCCCCCTTTCACACGCACGCACACACACATCGGCACATCACTTCAGCTAACCGTTACCTGTGATCTACTTCTCCCAGCATAAAGGCTGTCTCTGTCTCCCCTACTCCCAGCCAAACGTTCACAGAGTGAATTCGTCAATTTGTTTGGGATACTGGAAGCACTAAAAATGCCAATAGCAATTACAGGTCCTGTCAACTCCTTTTAATGGCCCACTTTTATCTACACATCGGTACTGGGAGTTCAGTGACTCGATGACAGAACGACTGTTGCAGGCCGCAATATCGAAGCAATATCAACTGTCGTGTTTTTGTGCTTGGAGATTCAGCATACAGTTCCTGTATTACTGTCACACTCACATACAAAGTAAAATAGATTTCCTACGTTCACTTATGGATGGCTTGGTACCATCAAGGATAACTTTAAGTGCCCATACAATCTCTGTGTTTATGGCTGTGCGTGCGTTTTGAGTTTTGGTCCGTTTTCCCCTGCAGGTCTGCAGATTCCTAGTGGGCCAATGTCCCCCTGTGAGTTGTCATGGAGCCAACTCCAGATTTATTATGAGGCCTCCTTCTAATCTGACCCTGGCTGTGACACGCGCCTCCAGAGAGCAGATGGTAGTTGACGAGCAGAGGAGGGGACACGTGGCCCGAGCCCCTCTGACAGCCCTAATAAAGAATCTGGCAGAAATGAGATCTTCCGTATCAGACGGATACGCTGTCTGGAAAAATGGGGGTTAGGGTTTATTAGCAGTTTCATGTTAGGGCTACTGGTCACAGTTGCCATCCTTGTGCTATGATTTGTTGTCGGTCATGAGGATCGCTTTGAACGGATCCTCACCTGAACACGCGACCTGCGATCCACCCCCTGTAGAGGGCGCGTACGAGGATGGACTCCTAACGGTTTTTGGAGAGCGAGTCCGGGTGATGTGAACCAACTTCCCTGATTGTAAAGAGCTGTGACACAGGGCACGTATTCTTGAGGACATGTTATGTTTGTCCCGCTTCAAAAGCACTAAATCGGTGTGGAATATCATAAATATGCCAACAGGTTTTCATTGGTGTTTGTAGGCTGTAGCCTACACTTCAGAGCGCAACGGCAAAATTACACGTTGTCATTTAAAGTCTCGTATTTTCTTACCTGCGACATCTGAGGTCTAAGGTTAATCTCCTTCAGGTTGATGGACTGTGGTCTGAGGTTGTTGAGAAGCTGACACAGCAGGACTCCGTCCCTCAGGGTCTGGGCTAGGTCGAATACCTGGGCGGACTCCCATGTTACCCGGTGGTTCGGTGGAAGCACCTTGCAGTTGATCAACCACAATGCACATTGTCTCCAATACTCCATCATAATTCGTTAGGAGAGACAAACAAATTCCGCGGGTTAAAGGCTATTGAGAATGATCGCGCACGCTACTGCAACGTATCCATACTTGAACCTGCCCTGTAAACGGTGAAAGCGAAACTCGATAGCAAGGTCCGACTCCACTTTTCCGTATCATAGCAGACAATTTATCGTCACGATGACAAACCTCCCTGACTGCTACCGCGCGTCCTCTAATTCCATGGATGACCGAACCATCCGCCGTTGATAACTAGCCTACTGTCCGTGCGCGCACTCTTCCAATATCCCTATCTCTCTCTCCTCCCTTTCTCAATTGCGCTTTCTGTCTCTCTCTCTCGCTCTCTCCTCCCTCGGTCCATACCCACCCCTCACCCCGCTCGACTCTCTTCTTCCGTTCCACGTTGAACGCATCGATAGTAGGTTTTCCGTTTATAGCCGCCTTAGGAAATATGTTATACTAGCCTACACAAATACATCGCGTTGGGGAACAAGGGGCGACTCGAGTTTAAAATATCAGACAAGTTAAACTTCAATAACAAATTATAAATAGGTTACATTTGTTTTATTGAAATAGTAGAATAGGGCTATGCATTAGGATCATAATTAGAATCATTTGGCACATTTACATTCCTCGTACATGTGTAGATAAACATATGCAAATAAACTTGGTCAGTCGCATGAGCGGTGACCTCAGTGGGACAGTCTATTAATAATTCATGTTAATGGGCGAACACATTATGATCGTCTGTCCTTCGAATCTGTTTCTGCTTGAGAAGGCTTCAGGCTTGCTTAATAGGCTATATTGTCATGTTTGCTACGGTCAGGTGGATTTAGTATAATTCCCTTTTGTAACAAGAGTGGCTAGTTAAGAAAACTCCGTTATCGAACAATGTAGACACACACTGTGCGTGCAAGAACCGGCGGAAGACAAACACACCCACTCACGCACGCTAAGGGCGTCTACAGGAGACATGCTTTTACGGAGGAATCCCACAAGTAACTCCGTGACTATGCAAACTCAGAAAGGCCCGGGAGAGCCCAAGCACCCGAGCATCGATAGGCCCCGAGCGGGAATCGAACCGGGGTCTTGGCACTGCGCCACCATGCCAGTAATCATGCGACAATATTAGATTATTTCACATGAATGAGTTAGCTGTATTCATTTTAGCTGGTATAGGACTATGTTGAACATAGAAAATGGCACGTTACAAACACACTGTGTTGAACGGAAGGGGATATGAACATATATTTGTTTATGAAGGACAAGGACAAAGGCTGACCCATACAACAGACCATTTATTATCAGTTATCAGGCTGTGCTTCACATCCGACATCCTCTATCTCTGCCCTCTGCCTTGGTTCCATGCCCCGGCGGCAGAAGTGTCTGCAGTCCAGCTCCCTCGCTGATCCCATGCGCAAGGTGGGTAAGCACTAACGGGGGAGGGAGGGAGGGGGTGGGTGGTGCGTTCTTTAAATAAGAGCACAATGCCATGGATATCCTGACACTGTTCCAATCCCATAACTGCATGGCATGCTTCCCATATTCCTTCCTTCCCTCCGTCGTACAGGATTGGTACAGCATAGGTTACTTTCTGCATTCTGGATGTAATAGCTCGATCACTGAAGATGTGACTCAGGAGAGGAGAATGTGCTGAAAGTTAACTTCGCACCTTTCTCCACTTGGTACAATGCATTCTTCTTGTTTACAGTCGAGGTTTAGGGAATCTAAACTGTAAACACCAATAAGGAGTTTGCGCAAACTATTTGTGGAAACACATTTACATCAAACTATTTAAATAATCAGATTTCGTAAATAGATAATAAATGAATTAAGTGAATACATATTAGATGATATATTCTAAACATAATTATTTACATAAATAAATAGATGAGATTACTTCCATAAATGGATCACATTTCTAAATTGTGATCCATTTATGAAAGTGATCTGAGTGTTCTGAATTTATGAGGTTTACATTAATATAAAGATTAATGCAGGAAAATATTTTTTAAATCCCATAATTCTCTGCTTGACATATTTACTTCTATTCTAAACACTGTTCGGTTTGCTTTTTGGTTCTGGTTTGAATTTTCCACAATGTGTAAAAGGCCAGTAATATGACAGTCCTTTCAAGGCGCTTAGCTTTTAATCACTGGACATTTGGGACAGACTTAATAGGCTCACATAGCTGAACTTCTTTGGTCTTGATCCAACACTACTGTTCTTCTTTCTTTGAAAAACCTCTTAGATGGAATACATGTGGAGGATTCATGACTAGGCAGAGCCAGCACCGGAAGGAAGCAGAGAGCAAGAGAGTGAGAGAAAGAGAGATGAGGAAAGAGAGTGAGAGCAAGAGAGAAATATGGAGAGAGAGAGAGAGAGAGAGTGAGAGAAGAGAGATGAGGAAAGAGAGTGAGAGAGAGAGAGAGAGAGAGAGAGAGAGAGAAAAGTTTAAGGCCGTAAAGACAGAGCCTTGACAGATGAAGTGAGGGAGGGAGGGAGAGGTGAAGGGGGGGGGAGGGAGGAGTAAAACAGAGAGAGAAAAAGAGGAAGAGAGATTCTTCAGAGGGTTTTCTGTCACCTCCCTCCTCCCGACCCAGTCGGGGAGGCTGGCAGGAGCTGGCACCCCCAGCATGCACCCGCAGGCCAGCCAAATGATCAAAGCTCCAGGCAGGCCAGGACTCCCGGGCACTCCGGCCCTGTCACGCTGCCCGCATTCCCCTCCATAACCCTCTGTCATCGAGACGGCCGTTGTGTCTGGCTGAGATGAACTCGCGCGCCGGTGACACTCGTCCTGGTGACAGCAGGTGTGGGCCTGTCCGCCCTCAGGCACCTCGGACACAGGAAGAGAAGGACGGCTTCTGCCATTGGCCACCGACAAGCGGAGAGCGCCGGAGGCAGGAAGACATCATGTTTTCCAATGTTTGGTTTCCCTCTGTGATGCTCTCCCCCCCCCCACCCCCCACCCCCGGATCAACGTGTTTACACCGTCGTGCGCGTCCCCTCCTCAGCTCCCCCCGTCTCATCACCACCTCTCCCCCCGAAACAACGTGTTGTCTGGCCGCTCTCCGTTCCGCGTCCAGGAGGATCGTGTTCGTGTGTAGACGACCTTGGGATCACGGACGTGGTTCTCTGAAGGGGCCAGAGAGAGAGAGACACCTAGACTTCTGTACCTTTGATCGATTCCCTGGATGATAGAACCTTAATGGTCGCTGCTAGCGCTGCTTCGTGGGGGCTGGTAGATAAATCAATGTAGTGTGAGAGACCCGGGGGAGACCCAGGGGAGGGCCAGGACGAGGCTAGGCAGTCCAGGACTTCATGACTGGGCAGCCAGGGGGGGGATCAGCTGTCTACTGCCTATGGTGGAGGCACTGGAGTGGAACGCATACAGAGTGTGTGTGTGTGTGTTTGTGGGGTTTGTGAGTGTGTGTGTTTGGGTGTCGATGTGTGTGTGGAGTGTGTACGTGTGTGTAGGGTGTGTGTCCGTGTGTGTGTTGTGATGACTGTGGGGAACATATAATACTTCCAACTCCATCCCTAGATCAAAACCCTGCAGCAATGCTCATCTACAAAGGTTTCTAGTGACTAAGGTCTCACACAGTGAATGCCAATGAGCACGATCCGTGTGGTCAGTCATGCAAACACAAATAGCTGTTTCACCTGGATTCAAATGAACATACCTTGAAAAAAATACAAGAATACAAATGCTTTGTTTCCTTCTACCGTTTACGAGTAAACAAGCTCATGTGGGGAAACGTGATGAAGGCATGCTTGCATGCATCCTTCATTTTTGTTTCCATGGATTCGACAATTCATATTGACTGGTCTATCGGGATTCAGATTGATCGCCCCCTACTGGTGAAGCTGTGACCGTGCACCCAAACTAGCAGGGTCGTTCCGGAGCCTTATCTAGGGGCTGAGAACTATCTCAGCACACAGTCTGGGAGCGCCAGAGTCACAGCACAGTCACAGTCCATCAGCGTGTCAAGACAGCAAGACAGGCGCTCGTGAGAGGTGAACAAAAGCAGAACGACTACAGTGAGTAAAACATTCCAAATTCTTCGCCCCCGTTTTGAGTTTGCTCTGTGGCTGTTAAACCCCGACCTGTTTGGGGCCCCTGTGTCGTCAGGACGGCGAAAGAGCAGAATAGCATCGATATCATGGCCGATCATTTCAATCAACAGCTCTGACCCTATCCAGCGGAGGCAGATGGCGTCTGAGGTGGCAGACAGGGCCATGGGTGCCATCGTAGGAGCGGCGGTGGCGGACGCGGCAGGTAGGATGACGGCTAACCCCCGTGACCTGACACGGTTATTCCCCCTGCCGATCAGCGTGACTTCCTGGTGTTGATCTGAGAGGGGCTGCCGACTATCAGGCTGAGACATCTGCACGTCTGCTGCGGGATGATAGAGGCTGCAGAAGGGCGTTCCCCCTCTCTCTCTCTCTCTCTCTCTCTCCCTCCCTTTCTTTCCTCTCACTCTCTCTGTCTCTCTGTCTTTCTGTCTGTTTCCCTCTCTCTCTCATACTCTTTCTCTTTTACCCTCTTCCTCTACCTCTCTCTCTATCTCTCTCTCTCTTTCCCTCTCTATCTCTCTCTCTTTATTTTTCTCTCTCCCCCTCTCTCTCCCCTTCATGGTCATAAAAATGATTTAGCAAAAGCAAGCCGGTTCATATTTGATCAAAACAGCTCTATTATTCAATAGTTCTGGTGGCTAGCCTCCTGCTTTCGATTTTCTTTGCATCGTAGACCAGATGTTCCAACAGAAAGTACCTTTAAAAGGAGAGGCAATAACTTGTACATCTGTATATATATCGAGTCAAAAAATACTATACTGTTCTACGCTTTAGTTTTTGTGTGGTCAGCTTATTGATACTATTGATGTACTGAGCTTAGCAGTGCCCCTCCAGAACGAAAAACAATAACAGCTCAACTGTAATTGACAGACATGACCCACTATTTGACGCCCGCACACAGAAATTCCGATAAACAGCTAGAGCAGCCATGATTGTGACTCAACCGTCCGCTGTGGCCTGGCCGCTGAGATCCTCACCACACGCTCTCCATACGTCAGCCCAGCTTTGGAACGCTTCTCTGGGGCGAGTCCAAGCTGACGTCACCCCTCTCTCCCTGTCTCCTGGGTGAACTCCACCCGTCCAGCCCAGCCCATGCACTGGATCTACAACCCAGACCGACTCCTGGAGGTTCTGGGAGATCTGGAGCCCAGCCCTGAGTTCCGTCCGCAGTCGGCCAACCCGTTCTACCGGCGGACAACGGGAGAGCAGACCTGCTACGGAGACCAGGCCTACGTTCTGCTGGAGTCCCTGAAGGAATGTGGAGGTAGGACCTGGAGCCTGGTACCATGCCCGTTCTAAGAGTGTCTGGAACCTGGTACCATACATATTCTTAACAATAATAATATACAGAATAATAATAATGGATTACATGTTTTAGTCACTCTTCTTGACTCTAACCAATGTCAAAAGGTCATAGAACAAAAACAAAGTCATTCAACAACATGCTACTCTCTGAGAGTGTCTAGAACCTTCTTTCACACAAGTTCTTCGAGTGTCAGAACCTGGTCCCAATATATCTAGTGGGATTTGATCAATTATTTAGGCCTGAATCGTGGTTGCATTGTGTTGCTTGTCCCTCAGGTTTGAACGTGGAAGATTTGACCAAGCGGACCTACAAGTTCTTTGGCAAAGGAACTGTGTACGACCTGCCTCTCAACGACCCCTACAAGAAGAAAGGAGGTCGGTTCTCATTGGCTGAAACATTGACCAGACGGGGTGGTGTGGATCTGGTGTCAACAGAACCCCTCTTAATAAAATGTGCCCAGGTGGTTCTGGGGAAAATCCCCTTGTATAACCACAGACAAACTTCCTCCTGGTTAAGCATTAGAGCCACAATGGGGCACACTCTCTGCTGAGTCAGCTCATTCAGCTGTTTACAACCTGTTAAAGACCGCGTTCATTTATACTATGTAGAGGCTGCTTTCTCCTGTCAAGGGAGAGAGAAATACAGATATTTCATATAATAATGTTAAATGAGATCAAAATAATGATATTATTTAGATGTATGTATGTGTGAGGTTATGAATGGATGAAGGATTGATTGATTGATTGATTGAATGATTGATTTGATTTGTTAATGGATTTGTTGCTTGATTGGTTGGTTGGTTGGTTGATGTATTGTTTACGTCTGGCAGGTCCTAAAGCCGTCCTCCCCATTGACGGGCCCTGGAGGAACGGAAGCCTCAAAGCCTTCATCCGAAACGTGGACGAGGGCAAGGATGAGACCGGTAACCATGACGACCCCACACGAGACATAAAACAGATGAGCCCTCCATAGCCATGAACAAAACAGCGATAACGCCGCCAAAAAAAAAGACAACACGATCTGATGTCCCTGTGACAGAAGTTTTGGGGCGGAGTCAGAACGTCATGTTTGGGTTGCAGGGTGTGACGTGGATTGTCAGATGGACGGCGTCACCAAGCTGGCCCCCGTGGTCGCCATGTACGCTGGGAAGCCCGAGATGCTGGAGCAGGTGGAGGCGGCCGTTCGCGTAACCCAGGACTACGACCTGTGTGTTGCCGTGACGATGGCGGCTGCCAGGTAGAACGCCGAGTCTAGTCTTGAGATGTCTCTCGGTTTGTCTTCACATTTCCAAAGAAACCGTTTGTCAGCGAGACACAAAACAGACTCCGAGTGTGACTTTTATCTGAGCAGGTTTCTGGAGTTCTTCATCCTGAATGGAGCCAGTCCAAACGCCCTGGAGGCTGTTCTGGCCCAGCTGAAGGATCCAAACAGACGGAACCCCCAGGATCTGGACAGCGCTGTGATTGGTAGGTCGCTCTAACATAAATACCCCAAGATTCAGGCCAACCACTGTCAGAAAAACACAAAGACTTGGGTTCCAGAACGACAATACCGGCAGCGTATAGGTCACGCACAGACGGGAACAAGATGTGAAACAAACTCGTTTATAAGCAAATAAGTACAAACGACGATTGTACATATGTGAGCCATGTGCTGAGTGTTGAGATTTAGCGATCCCTTCTCCCTTCGCAGGCCATATCCTCCAGGTTAAGGACAACCTGAGCAGGACTGCTCAAGAGCTCACTCCTGCAGTGTTCACAAACACATGAGGTGGGTCCAGTCTGTCCACTTGGCACGGCCGCTCCCTGTCAGCATATCCGCTAGCATCTCTCCAAAAGGTTGCCCCCCTGCGCCCCCGCCCTCTCTCTTCCTCTCTCTTCTTCCCTCCTCTCTCTCTCTCTCTCTCTCTCTCTCTCTCGTTTTCTGGCCTTCTCTCTTCTCTCTCTACCTCCCTCTATCTTTCTCCCTTTCTCTTTCGTCTCTCTCTCGCTCTCTCTTTCTCTTCCTCCCTTTCTCTCGCTCTCCTTTGATGGTACAACTAATGAATCCCTCCTATTGTTTTCCCCTCTGCTTCAGAAGCAAGGGGAGTGAAGGAGGATGTATTAACATTTGGGCTGAAGGGGTGTGGTGTGGAGGGTGCTCGAGTAGAGTGCCAACGGCCGCATTTCGATAGTCTGAGGTGACTGCCTTCCCCCTCCTTCTGTTCCTGGTGGACCGCTGGTGGGGCGAAGAGGCAGATGACCTGGGCTGCCCCCTCAGACTGTGTGTCAAGCGGGGTGTTATCGGTAAACACGTCTGTTGTCGGATTCCCACAAAGAGGACAGGAGGCAAGAGCAGGATGGATCTTTACTCTATGTGGACATTCTCAAATGGAGGCATTCTTAGTTGTAACCTAATGTGTCACAGCTTGATTCTCGCCCCGGGCTATTTCTTGCTTGTCGTTCTCTCTGTGTCCCCGGCCTTTCCTATGTAGCTCATCCTGTTACCATCATTAAGAAGCAGAAATGCTTCAACACACATCCTGTATATTTATATATAAACGAGTCTCACAGCTTCTCTTATTTCCCCCCCTCCCCTTTTCCTTTTCCGTGTCTGTTCCTTGGTCCGTGGGCTGTGGTGTTCCTTGGTTCTTGGGCGTTGGGGTTCTCCGTTGTTCCTTGGTTCTCCGTGTGTCTTGGTTCTGGGGCGTGGTGTTGCAGTCGTGCCGGGGGCGTTCCAGGGGGCGCTCCACACGGCCGTGACCCAGAGCCAGCTGGACGAGGCGGTCAGGACCACCATGCGCTGCGGAGGCTGCACAGCCAGCAGGGCCTCCTTCATCGGGGCCTGCCTGGGGGCCAAGGTCAGATCATTACTGATCAAAGTTAGAATATAGGCTACATAATCAAATACAAATGGATTGTTGTTGTTTTTGTATTCTACATTAATGTAATATACTGCATTCAATTTTATAGTTTAACGTTTTAATCATTCATGAATGATTTACTCATATAAACAATGTACGGTATATTGATACACTGCCTGCTTCTACTCCAGGTTTTCCTTTGGTCTCAATGAACTTGTTTTTGTTGACGTGTGTTTGCAGGTGGGTCTTCAGGGAATCCCAGAGTCCTGGAAGAACAGAACTCTGAGATACCCTCTCCTGCTTGAACTAGCCAAGGACGTCGTTAGCTCACAGCTAGCCAAGGACGTTGTTAGCTCACAGCTAGCCTAGTTCTGCTGCGGCGCCTCATACTCCCTTTTCAAGCTGTTTAGGTGAAGGTCATTTCAGACAGTGTGTTAAAGAGCCTTTCCAGTCACAGTTGTATATCTGGCAAACCACTTCATGAACGTTTCATTCTAAAGCAACATGTAAGGAATGGAACATGAGCCTTCTGGTTTTGTCAGACTATGCTCGTTGTGTCTGCGTGTGAAAAAAATATTCTATATTGTCATGTATTTTATCCAATATATTTTTGTGTGGTGTTTTTCGGTTTAATTTCCTTGATAGAGACAGGGACAGAGTGACAGGAAAGGCAGGGAGAGGGGAAGACGTGCAGGAAGTGGCCCGGGGTAGAATCAAACCCGGTCCCCTGTAATAAGGCTTTAACCCACGCAATACACCCCCTCCGACCGGTGAAACATCCCATTTCTACTGTGATGTCGACTGAAAGAGGAAGGATGTTTGCTAAGGGAGAAGAACACACGTTCTCAGCACAGTTGACCAGTTAGGAAAATAATTAACACGAGAAACTTCTTCATATGAGCTACCAGTGGCTCCCGTTTGCATTTGAATTTGAATAACCCCCAAACTAGATTAGGAGAGAATCTGTCAGCTTGCAATCACTTAAAGAACAGAAACGTCTTTTCCGCTAGAGAGGAAGTGTATTTCAGCAGGTCTCAAGGCTGGCCCTCTCTCCCGGTGAGTGCTCTGTGCCCAAGTGAAAAAACAGAGACACAAAGATTGACTGGAACAAGCAACGGACAGCAGTTCACCCCCTGCGCCTCAGAGGACTCGCTCTCTCTGCCTAAACCCTCCGACTTCCTCACCGCCGTGTCATCACTGACTCCCAGTGATGATCAGACATAAACTCGCCGCGTGGAGCGATGCCAGCATCTTAATATCTTTGACACAAAGAGTGGCCGGGAACGAAAGATTTAAGACGTGCGTAAAAGTCTTTTGTTGTTTAAGTCTCCTCTAGGGCATTGTTCCATTAAGTAAATGAGACTGTCGTGGTTGGCGGTACTCCTCGGTACATTAGTGACTTGTTAACCTGGTTGACTTGGGTTGGGTTATGTTTCAGTAAGGCTGATAAAGTTCATTATTGCGTTTTTGGAACATGACCTGTTTGAAGGGAGGAAAACCCATCAAACCTTCGTATTCGGTGGGAATGCTTGTGTTTCCTTCAATGTGTTGTTGTGTTCAAATAAAGTATGCATATACAGTCGTATGCAAAAGTTTAGGCACCCCTCTGAGGCTGCATGATAATTTCCTGTCTTCACCAAAAAAGATCAATATAATATTGTAATATTACTTTTCTAGTTAACACTGAGTGCTGGGGTGTTTTCCAGACAAAGATATTTGGTGTAGCAGTATTTAGTTGTGTGAAATTAAATCAAATGTGAAAAAAAGGCTGTGCAAAAGTTTGGGCACCCTTATCATTTATTTGATTTGAATACCTCTGCCTACTAAATGCTGATTAACTGCAACACATAGTTAGTCTGATTAACTCGTTAAGCCTTCAATTACATAAAAAGGTGCATTCAATCATTAGAAAGGGTATTTAAGTTAGCCAATTGCAAGTTTTGCTTCTCTTTGATTCTCCTCTGAACAGTGGCAAAATGGGGGCATCAAAACAGCTATCAAATGATCTAAAAACAAAGATTGTTCAGCAGTATGGTTTAGGGGAAGGCTACAAAAAGTTATCCCGGAGGTTTCAGCTATCAGTTTCCACTGTGAGGAATGTCATTAGGAAATGGAAGGCAACAGGCACAGTTCTTGTTAAGGCCAGAAGTGGCAGGCCAGGAAAAATAACAAAGAGGCAAAGGCGAAGAATGGTCAGAATGGTCAAGGACAACCCTCAGATCACCTCCAAAGAGCTGCAAGGTCATCTTGCTGCAGATGGTGTCACTGTGCATTGCTCGACCATTCAGCGCACATTGCACAGAGAACAGCTGTATGGGAGAGTGATGCGGAAGAAGCCTTTTCTGCACACGCGCCACAAAAAGGCTCGCTTGAGGTTTGCCAAACTACATTTGAACAAGCCAGGCTCATTTTGGAACAAAGTACTGTGGACTGATGAGACAAAGATGGAGTTATTCGGTCACAACAAGAGGCGTTACGCATGGAGGCAAAAGAACACAGCATTCCTAGAAAAACACTTGCTGCCCACAGTAAAATTTGGTGGGGGGTCCGTCATGCTGTGGGGCTGTGTGGCTAGTGCAGGAACTGGGAATCTAGTTAAAGTTGAAGGTCGTATGGATTCAACTCAGTACCAGCAAATTCTGGACAATAATGTTCAAGAATCTGTAACAAAGCTGAAGTTACGGCGCAGTTGGGTGTTCCAGCAGGACAACGACCCGAAACATTGCTCCAAATCCACTAAGGCATTTATGCAGAGGAACAACTACAATGTTTTGGAATGGCCATCCCAGTCCCCAGACTTGAATATAATTGAAAATCTATGGGGTGACTTGAAGCGGGCTGTCCACGCTAGGCACCCATCAAACCTTACTCAACTGGAGATGTATTGTAAGGAAGAATGGTCCAAATTACCTCAATCCAGAATCCAGACACTCATCAGAGGATATAAAAAGCGTCTAGAAGCTGTTATTTTTGCAAAAGGAGGCTCTACTAAATATTAATGTGATTTTTCTGTTGGGGTGCCCAAATTTATGCAAGTGTCTAATTCTCTTATGATGCGTATGGCATATTTTCTGTTTATCAAATAAACCTTATTTCACGGCTAAAATATCACTGTCCATGACGTATGTGTATATATATGACAAAGACGTTCCTCATCCAAACGCCCAACATTTTATAGATGAAAGTAATGGAGATTATCAGGGGTGCCCAAACTTTTGCATACGACTGTATACCTATGACTACGGTCTTGTTTATGGTTTATGGTCCATTTAACTGCCCTGTACTTTAGCTCCGATACAACAACTCCAGATGGAAAACAGAAACGACCTCCCTTCCACCGAACACAATAACAGCGTTCAGATTGAATATGCAACGACACACGCAGAAAAATACTGCCGTCCTCAGCAAACAGGGGCGACCCGGGCTTTCCACTGGCAGGAACATCAGTGCGCCAGCGTGTGCCTGAACAGGGGAGGAAGCCACTCACCCACTTCCTCCCACACAGCAGGTATCGGGCTGCATCGGAGGTAATTGCATCCAGACCTCGGAGAGAAGGTGTTTTGTTTTTCAGATGTCCACGTCTTCAAAACGTTTTTTTTCTTTTTTCAAAGAGCCGGGACTCACCGGGAGAGGGAACATTGGTTGTCCCAGTGCTCTGTATCCCCAGTCAGCAGAACAAGCAATGCTCATGTTATCATGAAGCCCTCCGAATATCTTACTGTCCAACTGTCAACTCGTCTTTGTTATACTAACAGGAGACGTGTTTATATTCATGGAGCACTGATACCTGCAGTCTACATCCTTCCAGTTCTCCTCCCTACTACGGCTTTCTTTGGGGGGCATCCCACAGCTTGTTCTGTGAACTGAAGGGTAACTTTACCGTAGCGTAACTTTTCCCCTCCCATGTTGTCATTTAGTTGACTAAGCGTTAACAGTCTTCCTCAAGAGTGCCTGCGGAAAGCGCAGCTCTGATCTTTAAAAATGCATGACCCTTCATCTCAGATTCCCTTGGCTGAGCTGGAGTGTTTGACTCATTTCGAGGGCCTTGTGAAAGCAGCCATGTTAACATGGGTTGACCTGCCTCGGGAGGGCTGACACTGTGTCTACCACACACATCTTAAGCAAACATCTTGGACCCTTGTTCTTCCACGTCACGAACGACAACCTTAACATTGGCGGCCGCTTGGAATAGTGTATTGTGCAAAAAAGTCTTACTCACCCAACATTTGTATACATACATTTCTAGAACATTTTTGTTTAGACTTTTCAATTTGTATTTTTTGTATTTTTTTTTACATTTTTCACAGTACTGTGGGTGTCTGAGGTTCTCTCTGTCCTCTTCCGGTAGGTTCTTGGTAGGGAGTGGCTTTCCTGGGTCCTCTGGTGAGCTACTCTGGGTCACGGCTCTAACACAGAGATGACACCGCCTGTCTGTCCTCCTTAGTCAAGTAGAGGTCTGTGATCTACAAGCTACAGGACCACATCCTTCCTATACGTCACCTTCCTCCTCCTTGTGGAAAAGTCCGATCACACGAGCAGACTCAGAGACAGACAAGGGACTGCGACCTCCCACTTTCTCAAAGTCGGAGATAAAGTCGGAGTCTGTTTGTGAGGGAGCGGAAGGCTGGTTTATGGGTTGTTTGTTTTGCGTTAGGTGTGAGAGTGAGGGGTCAGCTGAGGGCACGGCTAGGGTGATGCAGCAGGGCCCCGGGCAGGGCAGCGCTGAGCTGTGTGTCTCATCAGGCCTCCTGACTGGAGAGATGTGGTGGTTAAGGGCAGTGTTCTCAGCGTCGCCGCAGGGTTGATAATGACGGTTAGTCAGACTCCTCCTGAGTCACTCTGCTTATGTAAAACAGAGCACGCTCAGTAAGCCTTATTTTAAGTACAGAAGTTGTACTTGTAACATTGTGCAACGATAACATTACGCACGTTTTATCTGCCCAAAAAGTACAAAAAAGACAGGCCAGACATAGTCGCCAGTCCCCGTCCTAGTCCCACTCCTTCTCCAGGACTGAAACTTCCCTGCCCTCCCCTGCAGTGTGGTGCCCTGGATGTTCAGCCCCCCTCCCTCCCCTGGTTCCCTCCATCCAGCCCCCTGGACCAGAGCTGGTCGGCCCATCTGTGATAACCATCACACAGGCTCTCATCGCTCCCCCCTGTACGACCAACAACTCCAACTGATTTGGGAAGAAAAGTTCTTCTTGGAAAGAACATTTCCAGCAGCCACAGAAGGGGCCAAGTCAGTCATGTATCGCCCCAGTTCTCACTCATCTGAATATCGGATTCAAACAAAGTTTCGTTTCGTGAAAGGAAACACTTACAAAAGTTACCGTTTTGAGGTCGAGTCTATCATTAAAAGTGACAAGCTGAGTTATACAGCTTACTGGAAGCACTGAATAACAAGGTGTACAGGATATTCGCTTTATAGTGAACTACGCATCCGCTTATAGAAGGCTGCAGGAACAGGATAATATATCCACCTAGGCCCTACTAGTAAGTTCAAATGACAATATATCATTTCATCACTGAGTTATTATACACGACAATATATCATCTTAATAGTGAGCTACACAGGACAATGTATCAACTACTGAGCAATGCAAGATTATGCATCTGGTTAATAGTGGACAGTATATCAACCAAATAGTGAGCTGTATACTGGATCCTGTGGGGACAGACACCGATGTGCGAGGCCTCTGGAGGTTACCAGCGATGAAAGCATAACAAGGGTCTTCCCTTTCCTGTCTCCGTGGCGATGGCGACAGACATATCAGGACCGTGTGACAGGAAGACATAGGCCCCGCCCACCCCGGTCAGCTCCACCAACCATAAGCAGTAGGAGATGAAAGAGGAAGTGCGAGGCTTACAGCTGTGTGTGCCACAATGAGAAACAGCAGCGTCTCTGTCGACAATGGCTCACTTTTTCCATGTTTCCTTCAAGGCTGGCTGGAACCGCTCAGTTATCTACTTCAGACAGTTGCAATGTCAGCTGAAAAGCAAATGTTTTACTTTTGGATATTAGACTTCGATTCATCTCCCCTCTGCTCTAGACTTTCAAGCGGAAAACTTGATCCAGATGTTTTGTCTTTCATGTGCTATCGCTTCTAAGTAATGTTTCTTAGATTTATTCAGCGAACCGTAGTTTGTTTGGATCCCCAAACCAAGACTCACTTTAGCTAACGGAAAAACTTTATGTAAGGAAAGTCTGACGCCTAGTGGTGTAAAGACACATTGCAGTCTTTAGCGATCATGAATTACGACATAGATTTGTATCTATTTTGTGAGATGAGAAGTTTGACACTTGTGTTAATAATCAAAGCACCTTTACTCGTGAGTTCCTTTTTAACTAACAAAGCCACACAGACACAGGAAAACCATCAAGATGAGTTTTTTTTATTAAACTGCTTTTTGAAAATACAGGTTTACACATTGATTTAGAAAAGATGACGTTATTGTTTGGTAACAATAATCTGAGTGCACTGCTTATTATCACTGACATGTTCTTTCTCACAACCTGCCTACTGTCATAACATGACGGACATAATGATAGCTCGACACCCACACACAAGTGCACACACAAACACAACACTGTACTTATCAATTGCTGTCAATGCATTAACACAAAATGGCAAAAGCTAGATTGTTCCACCACAGATGCCCTTATAGACGACAGAGAGAGAGACCGACAGGCCCAGACAGACAGACAGACAGACGACACAGAAACAAAGGTGTACTATTGTCAGTTTTTCATGTAGGACCACCAACTTGGCTTCCCTATTCCTACACACATGCAGACATACAGGAAGTACACACCCTGACATACAGGAAGTAAATACGCAGACATACAGGAAGTTAAAAAAATAACTACAACAAAAAACAAAGCTATCGTGAAGAGGTGATGAACTTGGACGCCAACAAAAACTGAGAGAAAATGCCAGAAACACAGGCTGTGCACCATCCCTCATGCTAATCCCCCTCTACCTTTATACCCCCACCCCCTCCAGTCACCCTCCCCTCAATAAAAAAATAAAGTGTAACTCCACTCCCACCCCTGGACAGCCCCGCTCTCCTCGGGAAACCCCATAGCTTCCTCCCAGCCGCCCCAAATCCCTCCCTACCCCCCCCCCTTCCCTGGGTGTGGCCAGCCCCCCCCTCCCGCCCCTATCTCTTGCCCCTCTTGTTCCCCACGGGGGGCTTCTTGAGCTGCAGCAGGGGTCCTCCGGCGCCGAAGCCGGCGGCGGGGGGGTTGGACACACCGAAGGTGAGCCCTGCAGACGCCGTGATGCCCGGGTTACTGAAGTTGAACCCTGTGTTGCTGCTGCTGCCAAACCCTGGAGGAGGAGAGAGGAGAGGGTGAAGGTGAAGGGAGAGGAGGAAGGAGGAGAGAGGAGGTAGGAGAAAGTAGAAGAGAGGTGGAGAAAAGAGGAGAGAGGGAAGAGAAGAGAGAGGGAGAGGAGGAAAGAGAAAGGGAGACAACATGATTAATATTCGTAAACAATGTGAAGGTCTCTACAGGCTACCTGCAGGAATGCTCCTGGTGTGAGCTTTCCCCATACTGTGCGTCGGCGTGTGTGTGTGTCTTAGTGTGCGTGTGCTAGTGTGTGTGTGTGTGTGTACCTGCACTCAGGCTGCCTCCGGAGGGCTTACTGGTGGAGGAGAAGCCGAATGAGGCGCCCCCGGGCGCCACCCCCCCCAAACCCTGGAGCACCACCACCAAAGGCTGCAGGAGGGAGAGAGAGCTTAGCCATGGTACACACACACACACACACCTCTGTCTGTCTCACGCACACACACATCCACACACCTCCCTCTCACACGCTCAATAAGACCCGAAAACAGACAGACGAATGTCACCATCTAGCATGGCCAAAGGCCAAAAGCCAGCGCCACACATGGTTAGAGCTCAACGTGCAATGGCGAAAGGCAGCAGAAGAGACCAATCAGAGAGCAGAGAGAGAGAGAGAGCAGGGCCCAATAGCAAAAGTGAGCGGTATAGGGGACCCGCCCCTGACCACACAGGCTGCTTCCCTCTCACACCCTGATACACTGCAAAAGTGGCACAGTGCTCGTGCACAGTGCTCGTACACACACACACACACCTTCTATTCACTACCACAGAACAGCTAAGATTCGAGGGAGGCGAGAAGAGAGAGAGAAAGAGCCAGAGAACGAGCGAAAGAAAGAGCGAGCGAGCAAGAGAGTAAAGACGCGGCGGGGTTAGTGTGGGAGGGGCGAGGAGGAGAGCCGGGGTGAGAGCTGGTACCTCCGAGGCCTGACGAGCCCAAGCTAGGGCCCACTCCCGAGGCTAGGGGGTTTCCATAGCCAGCCCCCAGGGGCACCTGAGACCCTGAGACAGAGAGAGCACATACTGGTCACTCCCCTGGCCCCGACCCCACCCTCACCCTGGTCAGATCCTTGTGTGTGTGTGTGTGAGTGAGAGAGAGAGTGAAAGAGTGTGAGTGAGTGTGAGTGTGTGAGTGAGAGAGAGTGAAAGAGTGTGAGTGGGTGAATGAGTGTGAGTGAATGAGAGACTAAGTGTGTCAGTGAGTGAGAGAGTGAGAATGTGCGTATGGACTCATGTAGAAATCACTGAACCCTGCCGCTCCCATAACTAGCAGCACGAGAGCCCGTTCACAAGGACAAATATCCGGCAAGCACCCGCCTGGCAACACAACACCAGTTTGGGCTGAATCCCAGAGAAAAAGACAGCTATCTCCATCCCTCCTCCCTCCCTCCCTCCCTACCAGCCAACCACCAACCTCCCTGAAGTCATCAGCCCCCTTAACAGGACGCGGGTCAAGCCGACACCAAGAAGCGTTAGGGCTTCCACTCTCAAGCGCCTCCATCTTGTGTTCCTGCGTGCGGCCAGACCGAGGGCACAGGGTTCGCTCAGACCGAGGGGGTCGCTCGTTTGGGATTGTCAACGTGCAGGTCGGGCAGGGGGGGGGTCTAGCTCGAACCGCGTCGATCGTTCTCCGATCGAGCCGTTCATGAATGAAACAAAGACAAAGGTCTCTCATTTTAAAAAGGGATTTATTGTCAATTCAATGCAATTCCACTTACATTAAAAAAAGAACAGAGACAAACAGTTTAGCACAGAACTGATTGTTAATTGCTAGTCGCTATTGAATTTGACAAGTAAAAAAAAATCAATTAAATAAAACAAAAAAATAGAAAAAACGCCAAGGTTTTCGAGAGTGAAAGGACTAGCACGTGCCCAGTGAGCTGGGCCAGACTGTCGTCATTCATGTGGACCCTACATCTACTTTCAAAAGGCACACTCTATCATCATCATATTAAATATATATTATATATGCATCGAACAGGCGTCGGCTATATGCGATTAAAAACACGTTCAAAACGAAAACACACACACACTGGGGGTTCAGATCATCACGTCTGACTTTGTCACCCTGTTTCTACTGATCCAGACGTAGCCAGTTAGCGCCGACTGAGGACAACGCTGGAGGGGGGGAAAGGGCCCATGAAAGAGCCTGCGTCGGTCTGTGTGGTCTAGCCTGATCATGGAGCCGTTCGTCTGACCCCGCCCTCGCTCAGACAGCGGGACGTGATTGGCTGGTTTTCTGCGGTATTGTGAGAGCGAGCCGTGACGACCCAGCTTAAACTGGCTCGAGGCGGTAAAAAAGAGCTCCCCCCCCGCTACCAGACAGACCCGTGAACACATGCTGCTAGCATCCCCTCTGCTTACTGGTCAAACTGATGTTTAACTGCAAGCGTCTTCGAGCACTGACGGGTCGATTTACCTGTCTGGTCGGATTCATGGGCCAACAGGAGTCAACCAAGGCCTACGTTCTGATTCACTGAGCCAAACCAGGCCTGCGTTCTGATTCCTACAGTCAAACAGAGCCAAACCAGGCCTACGTTCTGATTCATTGAGCCAAACCAGGCCTGCGTTCTGATTCCTACAGTCAAACAAGAGCCAAACCAGGCATACGTTCTGATTCACCGAGTCAAACCAGGCCTACATTCTGATTCCCAGTCAAACAAGAGCCAAACTAGGCCTACGTTCTGATTCGCTGAGTCAAACCAGGCCTACGTTCTGATTCCCAGTCAAACAAGAGCCAAACTAGGCCTACATTCTGATTCATTGAGTCAAACAGGTGCAAAATAACTCAATTGCCAGCTAGGAGCCACCAGCCAGACCGACAACTGGTCTATAGAACCTTAGGGCCCGGAACTGCATGGGATTTCCAGAATCACACCCGGTGTTGGGGAATCCTCAAGCCTGAATCAAGAGGAGTTGGACCAAACGAATGTACACTGCTCACTAACGGAGGAGCAAATCTCAAATCTCCAGGACAACTGAGGCACGTGGGGGAACCAGCTAGCTGAACACACACGGGCCAGACTGGAGCCAGAACCTCGCAGTAACGGGGAGAGAAGGACGAGCAGCATTTGGTTCATCTCAAAGAATACATAATGGCCGCCTCTTTGAACAGAGACTTGGTTTGGGGATGGGGTTTTTTGGCACAAAAGGAGATGTTTGGCGTCTGAAGGCCAGACGACATACAGCAGGCAGAGAGAAAACACCACAGCCCTTCTGCTCACTGAATCTACACTGAAAAATGAGTTTCACAGACTTGGGATGTCAACTGACAACGACACTTCTCCTGAAAGCCTTCCTGACGACCTGAATGTGAAACTCTGCTCGTCTCCTCCGGGGAACCTCCGGGGAACCTCCAGTTCTGCGACCTCTCCGGGGTTCACGTCTGACGGAGCCCTGCTGGAGGCGAGAGCGACCACTGGAAGGCAGACCCGGGGACGTTTCAAAACCCCCTTTGTCCATGGAGGAAGTCCCCATTGCTTTACACAGGAAGTGATGCAAACGAGGGGCACGCACCAGTCCTGACCTAGTGTTAAACTAGAGATATCCTATCTGGTTCAACGTAAACAATACTACTAGTTACTGTGCAATGCATAGTGACCGATTCAGCTTTGGTGAACAGTCAAGTCATGATATGTGTGTGTGTATTTCATGTAGAAATCTGTCATGCACAGGACACGCACACTAAACATGTGGCGCTCCGGGTGAACGGTTGGCACGGCAATCCATGCCAACAAGCCAACGTGGCCTCGATAGCGACGTGGAACACGACGGCGTTATTGCTTTGACGACCACCCCGCGCCAAACGGACAATACTGAAACGGGCGACACGGAGACGCGGGGGGCCCGCTCGGGTTCATCGCGGTTTGGGAGACATCCTGTCCCATCAGCAGCACCTGCGCAGTGTCTCAGAGAGGAGGCGGGGCTTACGGAGGCAAGTCCGTTCGTCGTTAAGATTGCCCTGTGATGCCATTACGGTTACCCACTGCCGCACTTTGGGTCAGAAAACACTGAGGTTGTGTGTGTGTGTGTCTATGTGGTGTGTGTGTTTTGTATGTGTCGCCTACATCCTGTACAGACTGCCTTCATAAGGAAACATTTGGTCTAAGTCATTAACACACACACACTCCTATAATTGGCACCAAAAAAAACCCCCATAAGAATCTAATAAATACTGTTTCGGAAACTGAAGATAAATCACACAACGCCATGGCGACAACATTCAACATTCGCCGAATACGCAGACACATTCGAGACGTCACCTGATCAAACGGAGAGCCCGGGAGCGTAAGACGCACGGAGGGTTCCGCTGATGCGTGCGTCTGGTCGAAGCTCACCTCTCCGGTGAAAACAGCCCTCCTTGTTTCTGTTCGCTCGTACCCCTCTCTCGCCCCACGAAGGGACGACCACACGCTTTTACAGAGCGGGAGGCGGAGGATTTTGTAAACGAGACCCGAATCTCTCTTTTTAAACAGGCATTGTCTACAGCCAGTCTGACCTGGGTCCTAGGCGCCTGAGGTGTGGGGGTTGGAGACCCTGTGTGGTTCCAGAGTGTTAGCGGTTACTATGATGCTTTCCTCTCACCTTGATCTCTCTCTCTCTCTCTCTCTCCAACTTCTCACGCCAAAAAACTAACAAAGCAGGATTTGGCACTTCAAATGTTTTTTCGTTTTTCCTTTTATTCTGTTTTTCCTGATTCTCTTCTCTCTCTCTTTCTCATCCTCTCTCTCTCTCTCCTTCTCATCCCCTCTCCCTCCTTCTCATTCTCTCTCTCTCTCCTTCTCATCCTCTCTCTCTCTCCTTCTCATCCTCTCTCTCTCTCTCTTCATCCTCACTTGCCTCCTCGACAAAGTCAGAATGTCAGGTTGGTGGAGGAGTGGAGTAGGGGGAGGAGGAGGAGGGAGGGAGGGGGAGGAGGTCAAGTGGAGGGGTATTCTAGAACTTGAAGGCGGTCAGACCTGGAGCGGGCTGCTGCTGCTGGCTCAGCGTGGCCGCCATGGCGACCGCCGCCGCGTTGGGGGCGCTGCTGAAGGGGGCGGGGCCGGTGGTGAGGCGCTGGGAGCTCTGCCACTTCCTGCTGGCCTGGCGCTTGGACTCGAACACGTCGGTGGAGTCCTCCAGGAAGGCCCGGCGGTACGCCAGGTACTGATGCTTCAGGATCTGACCACAGAAGAGCAAGGAGGAAGGAGGAGGACATCAGCGAGACGGAGACACCAGGGGGAGGGCTAGAGACACCAGGGGGGAGGGGCTAGAGACTCACCTTTACATTCTCGTGTACAGACTGCAGCTGGGCAGCCAGGGCCACGAAGGTCTGGTAGAGCTTCTGCATGGCCAGGGACAGGTCTGGAAACACACACCACGAGTGACGTTCCACACGCTTGCTGTGGTTGTGCGTGTGTGTGGGGTTGTGAATGAGGGTGTGGGGGTTGTGATTGTGAGGGTGTGTGTGTGTGTTAGTGTGGTGTCTTACCCTGGGGGGTGATGTGTGCTCCGCTGCCCTGGGTGGTGAGGTGGTTCTCCAACTCCTCGATCTGTTGTCTGTACTGCTGCAGCTGGACCTCAAACTGCTCCACAAGGCCCCGGAAATAACTACACACACACGCACACGGGAGGGAGGAGAGGTGAGTTGTCTGTCCTGGCTGTGTTGGTCTGGTATAATGCTGAGGGGGACCACTCACTCAGACGGAGCCGTGTTCTCATGCTGGAGACCAGGGGGAGTCTTCTGGGTCCGTAGAGGGATGTCAGCATTCTTCAGCTCCTGGGTGAGACGGACCGAGTCAGAGAGAGAGAGAGAGTAGGAAAGAGAGAGAGAGATAGTCAGAAAGAGTCAGAGAAAGAGAGATATGAGGGTTCAAATATCCTGTGTGTGTGTGTTATCCAGCGAAGTTGTGTTGCAGTGTGTGCATGCGTGTGGGTGTGTTGCGGCGTGTCTATGTGAGAGATCCAGTGTGTGCGTGTGTGTGTACCTGTGCCGTCTCCATCTTCAGCTTGTCGATGGCGAGGGCGTTCCTCTGCAGGCCGCTGGTGCTGAGCGACAGCTGCTTCTTCAGGCTCCTGATGTCGTCCTGGACCTTGGCCATGGCCTTGGACGACATCCTGCTGATGTCCTCCTGCACCTGCTTCTGCTCCTTCACAAACCTCCTGCACACACACACACACACAGGGCTTACACACACACACACACACACACACACAGATACCCCTACATACCCACCCACACATCTACAAACACCCCTAGATACACACACACACACAAACATCCGTAGATACCTACAAACACCCCTAGATACCTACAAACACCCCTAGATACACACAAACAACACCCCTAGATACCTACAAACACCCCTAGATACACACAAACACATACACATACAAACACCCCTAGATACCTACAAACACCCCTAGATATACACACACACCTAAAAACACCTCTGAATACCCCCACACACATTGCACAAGAAGCGTCACGCAAAAACCTAAAAGAGACAAGCACGTAGGGAACTTACTGGAAGTTATCGACGTCCTGGCAGATGACCGGCGGCAGGTTTTCATCTTTCAGCGCTTTGCTGTCCCTGAGAGAGGAGAGAGGCGGAGGGAGTCACACACACACACACACACACCACAGACCAGGTCACCCTGCAGCAGAGGGGAGAGAGTGGGGGAGGCTATCAGGACTCACTCGGGACGGGCCCCGGACAACTTGTCGCTTTTCTTCTCCGACGACGTGCTGAAGTCAACTCCGCCCAGCCCAAGGCTGGGGGCGGGGGCCGGGGCGGCGACCAGGGAGCCCAGCGTCAAGCCCCCTGCCCCGGGGAAAGCCTGTCCCAGGCCGCTAGCCATCGTGCTGGGGAACAGACTGGAGCCCAGCGTCAGGCCCATGGACCCGGGCGCCATGCTCGAAACCGCTCCCCCGAGGTTGAGGCCGAAGCCGGTGTTGGCGACCTGCGGGGCGGCGGCGGTCTGGACCGAGCCCAACGTCAAGCCTCCCCCCATGGGCACTGTGGACGAGGCGGTGAGGGAGAAAGGGGTGGCCGAGGCGGAGGGCTTGTTAAAGGCCAGGCTGAAGCCCGTCGAGGCGGCCGTGGAGGGGATACCTGCGGACAAACGGCACGCTCGCGGTCAGAACCCCCGACCAGGATGCAGACGGGTGAAAATTGGCCCTTGTTACGGGACTACTTGACAACATGTCACTCACTTAATGAAAGGCCGGTTGCAGGCGCGGTTGCACCTGTGTGTCAACAAGGTTTGTGTTTGAGAGGAAATTCATTCAAATACATCCACGTTTAAATAAGGAGATGTTAGTGGCACGGTTACTATACCTGCCACTGGTGTGTTGAAGGAGAAGCCCCCGGTAGCCGGTTTTTGAGCGAATAGACCGCCCCCCAGCCCCCCCCATAGCAGCGGTGTTGGTTGTTGCAGCGGCCGGGGCAGCGGCACCGAGTGCACTCCCCAAGGTGAATCCCCCCGTGCCAGCGGCCGCAGGGGTACTACAGAGAGAGTAGGGGGGTTGAATATACCGAGTACCGACTATTATGACAATTCCATAGTCAAATTAGCAGCAATTAGCAGATTCACAGACATTAGGAAGTACATTATATAGCTAGCTAACTGCGCATGGCTACGAGACGAACCAGCTAGTAAGCCATTTATTGTGTACCTTGCAGCTGCTCCCCCGAACGAGAATCCCCCGCCAGTATTGGTGGACCCGAGGGCCCCAGTATTTCCAAAGTTGAATCCCGACATATTTCAGTTGAAGGCACACATTCAAATGACAGATCTAACGAGTTAACTAGCTCATCGGCCTGGCTAAGAGCTAGCCTGCCAGTTCGTGGCACGGTTCTTGCTGATGTAGTCCTTGTTAGCTAGCCGCTCGTTTTCATAGTTGAAAGCTTCCTATTGTTAGCTAAAACAAGCGATTTAGCTATCTAGTCTGAACTTTGAATCATGATTAACTTTACAACCAGTATTTGTAAGTATCATTTAACGTTTAAACGTTAAGGTGAGAGTAAGAAACGTCCCCTGGACCTGCGTTGATATTCCGATTCCGCGCTTCCCAGCTTCAATGTGTTTCCGGTTCGAAGTGAACACATGGTGCTTGCTGTGAAAACAATATTTTTTCTCAATTTTTGTTGTTGTTGTATTTTTTCGTCTTAGAAATGTTTTTGTTTGTGTTTGTTTTTTGTTGTTGTTTTAGAACCTAAAACTACCTATTTGATTGCATAGTAACAATGTTGGGAACCAATCACCGGATGTGGGTTTAGATAGACAGCGAACTGGCGTTTCATTTTGTTGTTACACAATCTGAAAGGATAATGTCGAAATAATGAATCAATAAATTAAATCCAGCGTCTACATGTGTGCTTTGTGTAACAATAACACATTAAATACGTTTTTAGTTTTAGTTTTGTGTTATCTAAAGAACGTGTTGCACTTTTTTTTTACTGTTGCTATGTGACGTGCTACCGTTATTGACAAACATCAGGTTGCTATGCTGTGGAACAAGAGTTTGAAGAATAGCTCAACAAAATAGATGGCATTTAACATGTAACTGCATTTAAAGCGTTACTGTTTCCTTTATAAGATAACTATTAAGCTAAGTTTACTGCAAATAATTAAGATTCCATAGCTGGAAAAAAAGGTAAATACGAATATTGGTAATTGATACTGATCTGGTGCTGACGTTGAGTAATTTAGTAATTAAACTGTCCTACTGACTGTACAGTAGGCTAGCTAGCTCTACATACATTACATTACAGTAGCAATCATCTGGCTACAGAAGTTGTCTACAGTACTGTAGTTACATTTTTTGAATGAGATTTTAATGTAATTCGTACATAATTGAATTTAATTGTAACATCATTCGTTCTGGCAAAATCCGTTACTAACACGTTAATAATCATGGCCTTGGCTTGCAATGACTTCATGGTTACAGGTGCAACCACCTAGCTTTCTTGGGGGCCAGCATTGTCTTGCTACCACGTTCACTGGTAAATACGTGTCTTTCAAAGGGTATCTTTTTGCTTATTGCCTGCAGCAATGCCTCCTCCAGACACCATGTACTGCGCCCAGCAAATCAACATCCCCCCTGAGCTGCCAGACATCTTGAAACAGTTCACCAAGGCAGCCATCAGGACCCAGCCCCACGATGTGCTGCAGTGGTCGGCTGCGTGAGTACCCTTCTCCACTCTAACGCTCCTCCTCATTCCCGCCCTGACACGATCCCTAGGGGGTCCGGCCCAAGTTGACTGGGACATAAGAATCGAGTCGACGTACGAATGTTTGAAGTTTCACGTTTATTTGCCCTATGTTTTAAGTTAGCCGGGTACGACACCAGTGAGCCTGTAAGGAACTGGTAAACGAGAGACTCTGTTTTCTCAGCTACTTCAACGCCCTGTCCAAAGGGGACACTCTCCCAGCCAAGGAGAGGATGGAGATGCCCGTGGCCACACAGAAGACAGACACAGGACTGACACCTGGCCTGCTCAAAGTCCTCCACAAGCAGGTGCTGACAGCCACCACATACAGACAGGACCACTCAGTCCAACGCAACCAGCCACTGTAGTTCACAACCAGAAAAGCCAAAGGCCTACTCGACACACAACCTCCCCAAACATCCCAGAAGTAGAGTGCTGTAGGCGTGTTCGGGAGTCAGGTGGCTGAGCGGTTAGGGAATCGGGCTACTAATCAGAAGGTTGCTGGTTTGATTCCTGGCTATGCCGAATGACTTTGTGTCCTTGGGCAAGGCACTTCACCCTACTTGCCTCGGGGAAATGTCCCTGTTCTTACTGTAAGTCGCTCTGGATATGAGCGTCTGCTAAATGACTAAATGTAATGCTTGATACCTGTGACGTGCGTCTGTATTTGGAGAACAGGTGCTGCTTTCCATCAGCTTTGGAATGTGAATGCCATGTGTGTTATGTGTGAAAATGGTCATTTTGACGTGTGTGCTTGTCGTTTGCTGCTGTGCGCGTCAGCTGTCCTCTAAAGAGACGGTGGCTAAGGAGGACCTCCAGCAGAAGTGGCAGGGCCTGTGTCTGCCCTTGGAGCAGCTGGACACATTGCTGGCACTGGGAAACTTCAGCACCGACATCACCTGGATGAATTTCTTTGCTCTGGGCTGCAGCACTCTGGGAGGGGTGAGAGGCTCTGGGCTGAACGTCTCTTTTACCTGTCTCACCTATACGACTGTCCCACCTCTTCTACCTGTCTCTCTTATTCTACCTGTCTCACCTATATGACTGTTTCACCTCTTCTACCTGTCTCTCCTCTTCTACCTGTCCCACCTCTTCTACCTGTCTCTCTTCTTCTACCTGTCTCACCTATATGGCTGTTTCACCTCTTCTACCTGTCTCTCCTCTTCTACCTGTCTCAGCTATTCTACCTGTCTCACCTCTTTTGCCTGTCTTACCTTTGTGCCTGTCTCATACATGTTCCTGTGTGTGTGTTTGCAGACCATCATCAGCTCGCTGAAGTTTGCGTGTGAGATCCTGACGGAGGATGAGGAGGGGGGTGCCGCCCGGATCCCCTTCGACACGTTTGTGGGTCTGTACAACTACCTGGCCCACCTGGATGGAGAGATCCCCCAGCACCAGACAGACAGCTTCCTGCACAGCCTGAGGGAGTCTGTGTGAGTGATGGGCTCTGGGTTCTGGACTGGCTCATGAGTTCTTTCTCTCTACATGAAGTTTTCCACCTGCCATGTGTATGTTCTGTCTTTCTGTCCTCTTCCTGGCTGTCTGTGTACAAGGCCGTGTGACTCTAATCCAGATTCAATACGTTTCTCTGGCTTGCAGCTCCAGACAGAATGGTATGATACAGGTGGCACATTTCTACAGCCGTAAGAAGTGAGACGCTAGAGAGACTGATGACAGGGACGTGGAACAGACAGGAAGAGTGGAGTCTTTACTTTTTCTACAAATAAATGTTACTAGAACCCCCAAAGTATTGACTCATTGAAACAGAAGGGAACGGGAGAGTTCCAGCAGGACTTGGGGGGCAGTGAAACAGGGGTGGGGGGGTAGACAGATCTCAAACTGTATCTGTATTTCACAACTGTTTGAGTCAGGGCAGAATTTCCTGGACAAAACTATTTCTGTAGTTGTAACTGTGCCTGGCTCCAAACTAGATTTTCTTAAGGGGAGATGATGATTGTCGAGGACCGGTATGAGAAGAGAGAGAGAGGGAGAAAGATCAGGAGTGGACAGCCAGAAAGGAAGACAGAAAAAGAGGGAGAGAGACAGATGAAGGAACACAGCCACACAGATGGACTTGAGAAGGAGAGATGATAGAAGGAGTGAGTAAGAAAGAACACATCTGGATGATTGACAGCCTATCAAAGATGTTACAAGTAATTACACTCACATTTAAATGAGCTGTATATGCATTAAAACAGAGCTTTCTCTAAATCTTTCAAAATGGGCCTTCCATTGAGAGTGATCTGTGAGCTTTCTTACTGTGTTGCTCTGGTGGAACTCTCTGTGAAAGACCACCACAGTCACAGGTGGGCGATGGTTCACCATGTCTGGTCTCTCTCCTCTAGGGGTCCCCAGGGAGGGATGGTGAGACCGGCTGACCTCATCGGTCTGGAGGCTGTGGACGTGACGGATCCTCCCCGCTCCTCCAGCTACATGGGTCTCCCTGGCGCAGTCAGGACAGAGTAGAGGCCGACATGAGGCAGTCACACAACACCAGTGGAGGTCAGGACAGAGTAGAGGCCGACACGAGGCTGTCACACAACACCAGTGGAGGTCAGGACAGAGTAGAGGCCGACACGAGGCTGTCACACAACACCACTGGAGAATCCTCAGGGAGGAAGGGGACGAGGATCCTCTGTGATATGTCATCAAAATAAACATTGTGAGATAAAACTATAAATATATTGATTTGTCACATTTGTTTTCATGTATTTAAAGACACAGTATTGAACTGAAAGTCTACAGTAAGTCAACAGTACTGTCTGTGGTAGAACCATGGTACATCTTGAGGACAGCTAGCCTCCGTCCTTTTCTGGCTACACCGACTTGAACCCCCGATACCCTAACCACCTTGACACAAAACAGCACGTCCCAATTGTCCACTTCAGCAAATTAAGCAGAAGGCTGTCTGAGCAAGAGAACACCAGTAGCTTGACACCAAACAATTTCCTAAAATAAAACACTTTGTTGGACCACTTCTTAGTACAAATGTACTTAAAGTTAAGGGACGGTACCAGGAAATGCATACTGAACCATGGCCACTTATGTGTCAACAGGAAATAATGTCTTCATCATTGGAAATTATGTTTGCAGCATTATGCAACATTGTTGAATGCTTTGATAGTCTATGTTGTACAGAGCCTTCACAAAGAGATCGTTTTTTTATGAATACCAATTCAGTTCAGATTTCCGGAATGTGTAGGCCTAGTTATAAACGCGCTGATCAATTAAACATCCCATAGCCAACATCAGGTGCAGAGAGCAGCTCTGAAACATTACTAATTGTTAGACACTTTTTTTAAATGTAAAAAGTAACTGAGAATGGGGAGAGAGAGAATGAGAGAGTGTGAGAAAGTGAGCAGCGAGGAGAGAGAGTGAAGGCTGGTGTAACGGACAGACTCCCAAGACAACAGGTAGTGGATCCAAGAGCGGGTTTATTACGGGGTAGTCGGACAAGCAGGGGTCATACACGGATATCAGAGCCAGAGAGGAAATCCAAAGCAGTAGTCGGGTCACAGGCGTAGGTCAAACAGGGGCGGACTGGGCAATGCAGGCAAGGCTTGGTCAGGTTCCACAGGACAGGCAGGGGTCTGGATCACGGCGTCTGGAATAGTTCAGGTGAAGCAGATACGAAGTCGGGGGCAGAAACAAGGTCAGTTGATCACAGGGTCTATCGGATATGGCATAGAAATGTTTTACTTGAATGTTTAACAAGACTCAGCACAGAGTGAAGGGAGTGACTGGCTTAAATACAGAGCAGAAGGGAGTGGACTGATTGGTTAGATTGTTTGCAGGTGTGAAGAGGGAGTGCCCTCTTAGTACTCTGGTGATGCTGATCGGAGACAGGGGGACCTGATTGTCACAGCTGGAAGGTGTGATTTGTTTACATCATTAAGGCGCGGGAGGCTGTGGTCTAAAACAACACTGGGGTACAGTATTAGTGAGGATCTGTACAACGAGAGCACTCTGAGCTGGACTTGTGGTTTGACAATATCACCGATGTCTTGTTTTGTGTTCAGTTGTACAGAGGGGTGGTGTTTGTCAAGCAAAATGTGTGTCGATAAAGCATTGATAAAGAATTTTGAAGGCGTTGTCATGGAGTGCTTTGAGGGTTTGTAAGGGACCCTCAGGTACCAGGTGTCGTGTCCTTGAGCCAAGAGTCAGCTGGGTGTCATGGCGACCACCCTGTTCACTCCGGGTCTCATGCTGACCTGTGCAGCTGTGTGCCTTCCTCAGTGTGACAAAACCCCAGATGACTCAAACACACACACATACGCACACACACACACACACACACAGACACACACACACACATACACACAGAGCTTCGTAATTATCTTTCTAAAACACATTCCATGTCATATGATTTCATGGAAAGTTGATCTACTAGGTCAGTTTCACCCGTCGTACACAGGGTTACAGGACTATCATGAGGAAGGAAGAAGCAAGACCCCAAGTTTTTGGAGGCATCTTTTATTGAGCTGCATGCAAGAATGTTGCTATGCATGATGCCATGTATCAAGGGTTAGGGTGTTAAGGTGATATGTGTGTGGGTGTTTGTGGTAGAAGAAGGTAGAGATCAGGGGCGGCTTGTCCATAAGGGCGATTGGGGCGACGCACTGCCTAGAAGAAAAAAACTAAACGATGAGGGTGGTTTGTGGTAGAAGAGGGTACAGATGATAGTGGTTTGTGGTGGAAGAGGGTAGAGATGATGGTGGGTTGTCGTGGAGGAGGGTAGAGATGGTGGTGGTTTGTGGTGGAGGAGGGTTGTAGGGAGGGATGAGGCGAGGGTGGAGGATGAAGGTGTTAACATCCTCTACGCATGCTTGGATTTTCTCCAGAACATCAGCGGGCCAAAGCAGCCACCCTTCTTTTTCCTTTTGCCGATACTTTCCTGAAAAAAACAAAGTATATAACACATTTACCCCAGTACACAAGGGAGCATGCAGGGTTTACACTCCAATATGCATTACAGGACATATTAGAAGGCTTGTTTCTATGCACACAAAGGATTAGTTTAGGCCCTGGACACGACTGGACTACCTCGGTTTGGGTCTCCTGCGACTGGCACCTTTTTTCAGCTTGCCGCTTCAGTTGCTGCTGAAGGAGTTCAATCTGTTCTTGGCACTCCCTCAGCTCTTCTGTTTTTGCTTTCTGCTGAGACTCCAGGTCGGCTGCTGATTGGTCAGCCTGTTTCTGCAGAGCCTTCAAGACTGCTGCTGATTCGTCAGCCGTCTTCTCTAGAGCCTCCAGGTCTGCTGCTGATTGCTTAGCCTGTTTCTGCAGAGTCTCCAGGTCTGCTGCTGATTGCTCAGCCGTCTTATGCAGAGCCTTCAGGTCTGCTGCTGATTGGTCAGCAGCTTTGTCCAGGGCCTTTTCCAAAACATGGCAGCGCATGTCCTTCTCCTTCGAGTCGATTTCCAAGCTGGTCATGACACGGGTCATCTCAACCAGCTTCGCTTTAAAAGCCTCCAGGTCCTGTTCCGCCTTCTGCGTCACCTGGAAGGCCTCCTTCTTCTCTTTGGAAAGGACGATGATCTTCCCAATCTTTTCAGCAATTTCTCCTCTGAGGTATCTCTCCAGCGTGATGAAATTCGTCCTGAACATATTCCATTTAACTTCGCCTGTTTTTCTCAGCTTCGCTTTAAAAGCCTCCAGGTCCTGTTCCGCCTTCTGCGTCTCCTGGATGGCCTCCTTCTTCTCACGCGAAAGGACGATGATCTTCCCATCCTTTTCAGCAATTTGTGCTCTGAGGTATCTCTCCAGCGTGATGAAATTCGTCCTGAACCTACATCCGGCCGCACAGATTTCACCTCTGAGGCCAGAGGGCTTTGTCTGGAACTCTCCCCCGAGCTGAGCTGGTTTGGGGGCCGTGTGTCCCGACTCCAGCAGCTTGGCTGTGGCCAGAGTGAGGCTCCGCGCGGACCACTTCAGGGATTCGACCGCCTGGTTCCTCTGAGATGTCAGGTCCTGCCTCTCCTTCTCCCAGGCTCTGAGGTGAGAGGTCAGACCATCCTCTAGCTCCTGTCGGGCTCTTTGGAAGTACACTAGGTTTGCTGTTAAGAGGCTGGCGGTTCTTTCTGCCTCCGTCTTGGCTGCGTCGTGGGCCCGCAGGGTGGTCCGAGCCCTGGCCAGAGCTTCTTCTGCCTCAACACGAGCTTTCACTTCCGTCAGGAGCTTCTGCTGAAGCTCCTCTAATGTGTTCTGAAAGGCTCTCCTCTCCATCTTTATCCTCTCAATCTTGGCCAGATTCCTCTCTCTGACGGTGGGCTTCTCGGCCTCAGCTTTGGCCCTGAGGACGTCTCGATGCTTCTCCTCAATCATGCTTTGGCAATCAGGCTCCTTCTCCTGTGAAACAATCAAACTATATTGAGTTCACTCCACGAACAAGGATAGGATCAGGATAGCCATATAAGTCAACAGTTTTAATAGTGTCGAAAGGGTTGACCTACCTTGTATTTTTTCGTATCAGGATTCATTGTTCCTTTGCTACATTCATAATAAATAGAACATTTGATATTTCATGAAAGATGCATAACAATAAGTGGGCGCTGTGCTACTGATGTGTTGAGAAAATATCAGACGTCACTGCGTTCATCTAAACATTCTAATCATTATGACGTAGAACAATGGTCTGGATTGGAGGCCAAACTGGAAAAAGACAGTTTGTAAATCTGCTATGTTTAGACTAAAGGGCTAACATTGTGAACATGTTTTCAATATCCTTAATTAATTATTGTTTGGCTATCCCCTTCAGTAGACGTAAACATTAATTTGGCCATCTTTTGGCCGAGGTTTGCGAGGTTCTTTCGCGGCCGCGGCCACCCTCAAATATATTTAAAGTTGATTTTATTTTTTATTTTTTAGAGGAACTTGCCTAAATTTGGATCGAGATCTAACCTTCATATGATGTGTTTATGAGCACAGATATGATTGTTTTTCACATACATTCAAAGTACATTTTAAACAAATGTTTTAAAGTAGCTTACATGTTTAATTTAGGATCGAGGTCTTACCTTTATGATGTGTTCATGGATCTGAGTATAAATCCAATGCTTGTCATTTATAAACAGGGAATGCATTTATGACATATTCAATGCGTCATCATGTTACCATGGTGATTGAACGTTAACACAGTGCGATAGTTTCCTAAAAGTCAATAACTATATTGTATACAACGTCATGGCCCAGCAGGTAATCCCCCAATTTTTGGGTAGATTTATCAGACAAGCCTTTGTTGATCACTGTAAATGAACGTAGCCAGGTGGGAAAATGTATTTACCTATTAATGCCACCAGATGGCACTGTCAGAATTTCGTCATCACTGTAGGACGAAGAACGCTGTGAAATAACTGTCGCAAAGCGCGAAGCTATGTTGACAGTCATCGAACACGCACTTGTCTGGTTTTTGTCGGGGTGTTAAAAGGTAAATGTACGTATGTTGTCGATTGTTGGCATAACATATCCATGTGTATACATCCATTTTATTGGATGCCTATAAATCAATCAAATGTTGTAGACTGATGTTTGTGTTTCATCGGATGATACTGTATGCAGACATTGTCCAGACATGGCTGAGAACTATTCTGATATGGTACTTCACTGTTTATCAATGTACACATGTTAATTTTGAATTATCTTTGTGTACATAGGAGTCATCCTGTACATAGACAACTGGTACAGCAGACATGGTGAACAGCTTTGTCGAATGTGCCAGGAAGATTACCAAGTGGTATAAGAAAGTCTTCTTTCACTTGGTAGACACTGCTGTTCTCAATGGCCACATCGTCCACCGTCAACAGTCTGGTGAGAGGAATGCACAATACATTTCAAATGATATCATTTTCTTATAAAGCTTTTAAAACGTTGCTGTGATTACTCAAATTCCAACTAATTTACTCCATTCTGAATCAGAATCAGAATCAGAATCAGAAAGGGATTTATTGGCCATGAAAGTTTGCACAGACAAGGAATTTGCTTTGGCAGGAAGGTGCATACAATAAACATATAGTATCCTTAAATTTAAATATGTGGACTGTCTATACTAAATATCAATACTATATAACTATACTATCTATACTAAAGTGGAATTATATTTAAAATAAAATATACAATAAAATATAAGTTGCCTAATTTACAATATAAAAATACAAAAAATACAAATATGACAAAAAATACAAATGTACAAGATGCAGTAATGTAGTGCAGAATATTAGAGTCATTAAAGTAAGTCAATAAGTCAGTGTGAACCCTTGGCCTTGTTGAAGAGGCCAACAGCAGAAGGGAAGAAACTGTTTTTGTGTCGAGAGGTGTTGGTCCTGATGGACCGCAGCCTTCTGCCGGAGGGGAGTGACTGAAACAGGGAGTGTCCAGGGTGGGAGGAGTCGGCCACAATCTTCCTCGCTCGCCTGAGGGTCCTCGAGGTGTTTAGGTCCTCGAGGGTAGGCAGATTGCAGCCAATCACCTTCTCCGCAGTGCGGATGATACGCTGCAGTCTGCTCTTGTCCTTGGCAGTGGCAGCAGCGTACCAGATGGTGATGGAGGAGGTGAGGATGGACTTTGGCAGGTTGAATTTCTTCAGCTGCCGCAGGAAGTACATCCTCTGTTGTGCTTTCTTTGTGAGGGAGCTGATGTTCAGTTCCCACTTGAGGTCCTGGGAGAGGATAGTGCCCAGGAAGCGGAAGGACTCCACAGTGTTGACTGGGGAGTCACCCAGGGTGATGGGGGTGAGTGGGGCTGTATTCTTCCTGAAGTCCACAACCATCTCCACTGTCTTAAGAGCATTGAGCTCTAGGTTGTTCTGGCTGCACCAGGTCACCAGGTTGGCCGCTTCCCACCTATAATCAGACTCGTCTCCACCAGAGATGAGCCCAATAAGGGTGGTGTCGTCCGCAAACTTCAGGAGTTTGACGGATGGATGACTGGAGGTGCAACTGTTCGTGTACAGGGAGAAGAGCAGAGGAGAAAGGACGCAGCCCTGAGGAGATCCGGTGCTGATGGACCGGGAGTCAGAGACTTGTGTTCCCAGCTTAACGCACTGCTTCCTGTCAGACAGGAAGTCTGTGATCCACCAGCAGGTGGAATCAGGCACGTTCAGCTGGGAGAGCTTGTCCTGAAGCAGGGCGGGGATGATGGTGTTGAAGGCAGAGCTGAAGTCCACAAACAGGATCCTGGCGTAGGATGCTGGGGAGTCCAGGTGCTGTAGGGTGAAGTGGAGGGCCATGTTAACTGCATCGTCCACAGACCTGTTGGCTCTGTAGGCAAACTGCATGGGGTCCAGAAGGGGGTCTGTGATTGATTTGAGGTGTGCCAGCACTAGGCGCTCAAAAAGACTTCATTACCACAGAGGTCAGGGCGACAGGTCTGTAGTCATTATGTCCAGTTGGCCTGGGCTTTTTGGGCACAGGGATGATGGTGGAGGCCTTGAGACAGGCTGGCACATGGCATGTCTCCAGGGAGGTGTTAAAGATGTAGGTGAACACCGGAGACAGCTGGTCAGCACAGTTCTTAAGGGTGGCAGGGGAGACAGCGTCCGGCCCAGCTGCTTTGCGTGGGTTCTGCCTCTTGAAAAGTCTGTTTACTTCACCTTCCTGAATGGAGAGTGACGTCACAGAGTTGGCGGGAAGGGGGGGGGAGGGAGGGGATAGTTCAGGGGATTCCAATTGTCTTTCAAAGCGACAGTAGAACTCGTTCAGGTCGTTGGCCAGGCGTGAGTCGTTAGTGGAGTGGGGGGCTCTGGGCTTGTAGTTGGTGATCTGCCTGAGCCCTCTCCAGACAGAAGCAGAGTCGTTAGCAGAGAACTGACGCTTCAGCCTCTCTGAGTACAGTCGTTTAGCCTCCCTCACAGCCTTGCTAAACCTGTTCTTCGACTCCTTGAATCTGTCCTTGTCCCCACTCCTAAAAGCGTCCTCTTTGTCCAGCCTCAGTCTTCTGAGTTTGGCTGTGAACCACGGTTTGTCGTTGTTGTAGCTCACCCTGGTGCGTGTTGGTATACAGCAGTCCTCACAGAAGCTGATGTATGACGTCACAGCCTCTGTGAGCTCATCCAAACTATTGGAGGCAGTCATGAACATATCCCAGTCAGTGCAGTCCAAGCACGCCCGCAGATCCTCCATAGCCTCACTGGTCCACTGTTTCGATGTCCTCACAACAGGCTTACAGCGCTTTAGCTTCTGCCTGTATGCAGGAATCAGGTGGACCATGACGTGGTCTGAGTGACCCAGTGCTGCACGGGGGACCGCATGGTATGCTTTACTGATTGTAGAGTAGCAGTGATCCAAAGTGTTCCCTTCTCTGGTAGGACATTTGATGAATTGTCTGTACTTGGGGAGTTCTTGAGTGAGATTGCCTTTGTTAAAGTCGCCTAGCACAATAACCAAGGAATCCGGATTTTCATGCTCCACACACAATATCTGGCTAGCGAGCACACGTTGAGCCTCATTGGCGCTAGCCTGAGGCGGCATGTAAACGCCGACCAGTATGAATGAAGCAAACTCACGTGGCGAGTAAAAAGGTTTACAGTTTATAAAAAATGATTCCAGATCAGGAGAACAGTGCTGCAGGATCACTGTCACATCTTCACACCAGCCACTGTTAATAAAAAAACAGATACCACCGCCTTTCGTTTTGCCAGAGAGCAGGGAGTCACGATCCGCTCTCAGCAGTTTGAAACCTGCTAGCTGTAGCGCAGAGTCCGGGATCAGTTCACTCAGCCATGTCTCCGTGAAGCACAAAACGGAAGATGAATGAAAGTCTCTGTTTTTCCACCCCAGTAGCTGAAGTTCGTCCAGTTTGTTGCTCAGCGAACGCACGTTGGAGAGAAATATCCCCGGTAACGCTGTGCGTGTTCCGCGCCTGCGGAGTCGCACCAGGGCTCCGGCACGCTTACCTCTCCTACGATGCTTCGCTGCTAGCACAAAGCCGAGGGTGGCCTTGACTATAATTCCCACTAATTCTGCCGCTGGAAGCAGAAAAGTGGGAAATAAATCCGACCCTGAGCAAAAGGACCCTGAGCTTCCGAGGAAAGGTTTCGAGCGTTTCAAAGGCCCCGACTCCAATGTTTCAATTGTCTCTGTGTTTCGAAAAGCCTCGATTTGCCCATCACTACCTAGCCCTACTCCACAGACATCTAGGATAAGGACCAGGGTTACAAACACAGTGGGTCAACGAATACGAAATAAACAACTAACAGAGCGGTTTTCTGATGGTTCTCCACCACAGCTTTTACCAACCTCTCCTCTCCCCCCCCTTCAACACAAACACAAACTGACACACATACACATGATGATCTCTCCTGATAACCGGCTAACGAGGAGCCTTGATGGACACGCCCACGTCATCAGCCGGCAACGCACCACACCTGAGAGGTATCAGATAGCAGTGTTGGGAAAGTTCACTTTCAACATGAACTACTTCAGTTCATAGTTCACAAATTTTAAAATGAACTAGTTCAGTTCATAGTTCATAATTGTGAACTAAGTTCACAGCTCCAAAAAATGAACTAGTTCAGTTCTTTTTTTCAATATGTTGCGAGCTATACTTTTTCCGAATTATTTCCACAGCCCATATAGAACCACAGACAGCAATTATTTTTATTAGATTTAACGCTGAAACTATGTCAGATTTCATCCTAATATCCAATTTTTAATCCTTATCCAACCAGGATTACATTCGCATTGAAGATTCACACCAGAATGAACGCGTTCACACGTATCGTTCATCAGGCAGTATTTAGTAGGCCTACGTTCAGTTCACGTTCACCAAAATGATGGACGAGTTCATGAACTTCCGTTCAATGAACGCGTTCAGGCACAACACTGTCAGATAGGTCTCTCTCTAGGAGGAGACAGAGACCGTAACACGTCCTTTTCTCTTCTCAAGTTGACCAATTTGACCCTCACATTGACCTTCAAAAGTAAAAAAAACATTTTTTTACATTATAAAAAACTTTTCTCAAAACTGATTAGTTTAACTGTTTTTCATGATACTTGTTTTAATGTTTTTAAACAGTGTATACTGTTTTGTATCAATAAATTATCTAGTGTTACAGTTTACAACGAACTAACTAAAATGATTCACAATTCAGATGTATTTAAATTTGTGTGCATGTGTATGATATATTGTACATTACTGTCTGAAAGTCTTGCTTAATCAATAACTTTGAATCAAAATCCGAATTCACAGAAATTTACTGGTTTGGTTTTGTCAAGCCTTAAATACAATTAATTTAAATACAAATGAAAAATCACTCTTTCCCGCTGATATTCACGTGGGTCAGTCAGAATGTTTTCCAACGTTTTTCTTGAACATCATGTACACCGGCATTAAAGGTGAAATCAAGTCACTGGACACATTGAAGCCTTGCTGAAAGATGTCAAAGCCTTAATATTTTTTTTACGTGATGGGGAAAAGCTGACTTCGCAAAGTTAACTGGTGTTCCTAAGAAGTGATATCAAAAAGTACGTTAAAGATTTAATTATATAATATTTAGATATTATTTATATCACGGCTCAAGTACAGAGGTGGACCCAGATGCAGACAGCAGAGGCAGGTAGTTCAGTAGCAGATGTTTATTGTTACAAATCGACAGGCTTACTCAGGTGATGGACAGGCAAGGTTCGGTACACAGTGGAGTGAAGGCACAGACAGACGGCAGGCAGGGTCAGGTACTTGGCAGGCAGGGTTCGGTGCACGGGTAATCAGGATACTGGAACTGGTACTGGAGACAAAGGTAAACCGGCGGGGACGACTTGGGAAACACACAAGACGAACTGGCACAGGACAAACATAACCCCACTGACTAAATACCCCACTAACGAGCAGACGAGACACACCTGGAGGGGGCGAGGCCAAACAAAACAAGTGAACACACACAGATGTGACAATTTATAACGAAACATCACTTGTTGTTTTCTGCAGTACGGAACAGGTATTTTTTTTTCTTGTAAGATGGCACAAAAAAATGGTTTGGTCCTTTTATGACCTCTGAGACTTTTGTTCTTCTCCATTAAGCCTGACTATTTAAAAGATTAGTTAAGTAAACTTTGGTCAAGTGACATTTCTACTTTCATTTACATTACATTTTGTCATGTCATGTGACATAAGTACATAAGTATTGCTTTTGTCATACACTATTTTGAAAGACAATAAAACATCTAGGTATCATACATATGTGCAAATGATTCAAAATATACATTACCAGAATAAACGCAAATAGACGCTTGTGTGATGACAATATTGACTGAAATAATTTTTTACAAACATTTTAGGAAGACTATGATGCTACGTAGTTATTTATTTGGTTGTTATGTTAGGCAGAGTGTAAAAAGGGGACTTTGAAGGAGGAAGTCATGTGCGAAGAGGAGTTGAGCGAGATATACTTAAATAACCTTTTTCTCTTTTTCTAACAAATGTTTTTGTTTTTTTCTACTGAACTTTTGTTGTTCAAGGAGTGTTAGAACCTGTTGAGTATTGTGCACGCAGAAAGACGCAAAATGATAAGTGTCATTTATACTATAGGTGCATAGTTGATGCTTCATGTGCGTATTCAAATGATGATTTGTGGGTACTGTATTGATGCAAAAACAGAACGTTTGAAAAGAGTTTTGCAATAATTGTTTGTTTTGTATAATGCTTTGCTGGTTTGGTGTAAGATTTTGTGGTTAGTGGGTAGTTAAGCAAAAATATCCCAGTTTCAAAGACAGTGATTGCAATCAGAAAATGTAAGAAGATCATGCATCAAAGCTATTTAAAGCTAGCGTCCGGTGTGTATGGCCAGTGCACATTGAAGACCTAGATATGGTTAGCAGCACCATGTTGAATCTTGTGCAGAAAAGTGGCTTGCAGTGCCTCCTGGCTTAATAATTAATCCATGTATTTCAAGTAAACTTAAAATAAAGATTTAATAGAAAGTGCACTACCCACCTTTTAAATGTACCCACCTGTGTTCTGTAATGAGCTGCAGAATGTAAAATAATAAATAAATCACAATATTTTACAAATAAAAGTTACATAGGAATGTTTTCATGGATGACTGTCATTGATATAATAGTCTTTGTGCTGTTTGCTTCCTTTTAAGTGTTAGTTTCTATATTCTGTCTTTTGTATTGTAATGGATTTTAAATAAGCAGCTGAGGCTGTGGTCTGTAGTTACATCACCATAGTCTGTTTCCATTCTTAGATAACAGGTGTTTCTTTAGCACGTTTGTCTTACCCTATAGCCAAATAGTGTTAGCCAGTCCTACGTGAATACATGAGGATAGAACCAATCAAGGAAAGTGCGAGTAGTGCTCTCGTAAATTAGAAACTTAGAATTATAGTGTCAAATCTGGATATAAGGATTTGCTTTGAGGATTTATATATCATTATCTAGAGCATAGGCCAGTTGTCCACTCTGCTGTCTTCTTAGACTCCAGTGTCTCCTTGAGAAGAATTATTAAGATTCTGCTGATGCGTTACATTTTTACTGTTGTGTTGAAACAGGATGTTTTTTCTGGCACAATTTGTCACTTGGTGATGTAATTCAAATCAGGTGTTGAGGTGTGTTGCAGTGTTTAGTTTGTAACTTTTATAAGGTTTATCGAACACTTTCGGCAACTTAACTGGTAGGGATTGGAGCATCACACAGGTATAGCTTCGAACCACCTGTGGACAAACTACTGTGCGTGACGGAATGGATGACCTGCAGCCTTTCAGATTTCAGAAAAACATTTCACAGCTTTTAAGGTCAATAAATGACCCTAACGACTTACTTTCAAGGACAGGGTACACTATCCTAGCTGTCATAATTGGTGTGTTCTCTGTCGCTGGGATCTTTCTGAATGTTTTAGTGGTTGTGGTGACAATAAGTCACCGACAGCTACGACAACCCCTTAACTTTGCACTAGTGAACCTGGCCATAGCTGACCTAGGATGTGCTATTTTTGGTGGTGTGCCTACCATGGTGACTAATGCCATGGGCTACTTCAGCCTAGGACGGCTTGGCTGTGTGTTGGAGGGCTTTGCTGTTGCATTCTTTGGTGAGTTTAATTTTTACATTTTAACTGATTGTCTTTCAGATCTGGTGATTGCTTCCAACTAAATTTTATAAAAGTAGATTTTACCAACAATCTGATCTGTTACCTACCAAGTTGAAGGACATGAAATTTGATGAACCTATTTGACAATAGCTACATAGGTAATGATGGCTGTGCTACTGTCATTGTACTTTTTAACTGTATTTTATTAATGATAACTACGGAACCTCTTTACATAAGCCCCTACCCACACTGATTGATATGCAAAGTACTGTTGACTGCATACATTTCCTTGTTCCTGTTATAACACATTATCCGCATGTTGGGCTAAGTGATCATTGGGTCACCCAACTCCTTGTCACATCCCATGTAAAGACATTTGTGTTTGTGTGTGTTCAGGTATTGCAGGTCTATGTTCTGTTGCAGTGATTGCTGTTGATCGCTATGTGGTGGTGTGTCGACCACTGGGGGCAGTCATGTTCCAGACAAGGTACATTATTATGTTATTTCTCTGTAAACTTAACAACATACACAGATTTGCTTGAGACAAACTGATTAACTAAATTAGTAAATAAAGTTATTTGAATATCCCCAATTTCTGTGATTTTGGTCAGTTGGAAGGGTCCTCCTAAGCTTAATATTTCTGTTTATGATACAGCTAATATATATTTACTAGGGCTGTCCCCACTCAGTCGACTAGTCGATTTTCTGGTCGACATGCTCTTGGTCGACTAAGATTTCTTTAGTCGAGCCGCTGTATGGCAGTGTGAGATCTGATTCCCGCTTGTGTCACCATTGCTGAATTAAAGAAATGTTCTACAGAAATTGTAGATTATATTATTTAAGACAAATAAAGCAACTGTAAAATAGAAGGTGTTACTATTTTCCCTTTCGTTAATCTGCGCTTTGTTTTGTTTTTTTGTACACGGCACGAGCACAATTGGCTGCCTAACTACAAACTCTGCCATAGCCTACTTTGTCGATGTTATTAGTCAAAATGGCAAATAAATCTATGGTATGGCAGCATTTCATGAAAGTACATTTATGTTTACAAAGTACTGGGTGACTCGAGAAACGTTTAATGCAAACTCTGCCAACAACGGTTTATTTTTCGTAGTTCGTCAGATCGGGAAAATGTTTGTAGCCTACATTTATTTTTGTCTAGTTTTCAATCTCCCTTCTTAGGTATTAATTTCTTTCATATTATCTCTTAAAACAGTGAGGTAAAATATCACACAAGGGTTTGATGAAAAACATTTATAGAAAAAAAATATGTTTCAAATTTCGATTAGTCGATTTTTAGATGTGTTTAGTCGAGTCTTGGTCGACCAAAGAAAATCTTAGTCAGGGGACAGCCCTAATATTTACAGTTCTGTGTTAATTCACAATCACAATTACTAAACAATCACCTTTTTGAAAAATTAGAAAATTAGTTTTCTCATGCACTACTAGTACAATTATTTGCATTTCTATTTGGATAAATGTATCAAACATTTATTGTCTTGGATATAGCTCAGCTAGCTGTGCATTAATGTAAGTATTATGGTTCTATGCACTGTTTAACACAGGCATGCAGTTGGTGGAGTGGTTCTTTCCTGGGTGTGGTCATTTGTGTGGAACACTCCTCCACTCTTCGGTTGGAGCAGCTATGAGCTGGAGGGTGTCAGGACTTCTTGCGCCCCAAATTGGTACAGCAGAGAAGAAGGAAACATGTCCTACGTGCTCATTTACTTCCTACTCTGCTTTGCTGTGCCCTTCTGCATCATCATGGTTTCCTATACTCGTCTTCTATGGACACTTCGACAGGTGGGCAGCTGGTGCATGGGATAATTAGTGTAAGGTTTAGTGGGTAAATGGATGGATGGGCAGGCAGGTGAATGTATCTTAACCATTTGCCTGCTGACTGCACATGCATGTGTTTGACCCGCAAATGTAACAAACGTAATACAAATCTGCAGTTTTTAAAATAATAATAATACAGGGATTTGCTATGTTTACAGGAAAGTGAAAATCTCCACTTTTCCAATATTTTATAACTTCCCACAAATGTAATAGATCGCTAATATAATCAAAACATGCAGCCTTTACAAGTTTTACAACTCTAAATGTCTTTACCAACAAATTCAGTGTTTCCCATACATTGATTTATTTGTGGCAGAAATCAATCCGAAGTTTATGAGTAGGCCTATCATAATTCCCTGCACAAATGTGT
>CAEFZP010000066.1:0-10488 GCA_903064625.1 Mallotus villosus
GTTGAACGTTCCGTTGTACGGTTTAGGCTGAAATTAAATATTGCTTTCATGAACAGATTGACGGCTGTGTCAATGAAGTTCGGGTTAGTAGTCAGACAGTTTCACCTATTGAAATACTTTTGATTTAAGGGAGTGCCGAACATTTTCTGTCGCCGTTTGACTCCCTACTGTAAACAGCTGTGGATGTTTTTGTTAGCTACACAGTGTCTCGCGTAGGCTACAGCGTTGCAGTACTGGTTTGAAATCACAGGTAATGATTATTTCACCAACAAATCGTTTACTTGTAATCTAATGTCATAATAAATCGTACAACGAAAATGTATTTGTGAGTAATGTTTATTTTAACGATTGAAAACAGATGCAGCCTAGACCGCTGTAGTATGTGTTGCCCGGGCAACATAGGCTAATGTCATGATGCTAATGCTTCAGTGAAATAGTAGACTACCGTTTCCGAAAGTCGATGTAGTTCCTCAATAATATTAGCTTATATTGTACATTACACTTAACAATTGTGTTTCATATCAGAAAGTAACATTAGTAAATAGTTATCACCCTGGCCTCTTTGCTTGTGGCGTTTCTGCAGCTGCCTTGCAGTATCGTTAAAGCTATAGTTAGCCTATAGCTATCTCCCAGAAGTTAACAAGCTGCTAAACTAATGTTAGGCTAGAGGTAGTCACGCGTGTTTCGTGACGTTAGTAGCGTCAGTGACTGTGGCTAGCAAGTTAGCCAGGTAAATAAAAAGACAAGCAACTCAATGGCTACCAACTTTTGACATGACGTTTTCTAAGTAATCAAAATATTGACGGATGCTAGGGGGGGGGCACGATACGATCCTTGCTGCTGTGCAACAGTCTTCTATGCACGTCGTATCTAATGCGTCGTTGCTAACATGTGCCGACGCTGTGACGTAGGCTATTATAACTGAGTAGTCTACCCTTTGCCGACAAAATCAACTTTATGCCACAAAAACGTTGTATCCTCCTAAACTGTGCAATGGAACGTAAACAAAAGTAATGCCAACGCAATCGAGACCAAGACGAAACTTTGGACGTCGACGTTTTCTATGTAGTCCAAATATTGACCGAGGAGTAGGGGGGCAAAAATAATAAAAATAATAATAATAATAATAATATATATGTGAGATTACAAAGGATGCGCCACGACGTGGCACACCCAATGAATTCTTATATTACAAGAGAATATTAAATGAGGGCCATATGTTAAATGTTCTTGAGGCCTTTTTGTTTTTGGATTTAGAAATGTCCTACTGCTAAATCTACATTTGTGAATGTGAAATGTTGCCTAGCTGTCATGCCTTCTGCCCCCTAGTGGCGGTTTGTTGTTTGTGGGTGTGGCCATGGTCTCCAGTTCCGATTACCCCCTCACTGCCTCAATCTCCACACCTGTCTCCCATCAACTCATCAGCCCTGCAGTTTATCAACCCTGGTTTTCTCGTCATTCATCGCCGGATAATAGTTTGTCTTCCTCGGTAGTCACGCTCCCGGTTGCTTAGATCAATTACCAGTATCGTGATATCTGTTCGTTCCTAACTTGTTTTTTGCCTGTGCCTCCAGGATCACCAACCTTGCCTCCCAGCCAAACCCTGCACAGCCTACCCTGCCGTCCTGCTTGTTTTCCGTCACCATCATTCCCCTCTGCACTTCCCCATCATTAAACCCCTCTGGACCATCCCTCAGTTTTTCTTGTCTGTGTTGTGCACTTGGGTCCACCACCACCACCCCGTAACAGTATTATCCGGCCAGAATGGACCCAGCCGACAGAGACGCTTTTCGCCATGCCATAACCCAACAAGGAGCCCTCCTGGGGCAGCACGACACAGCCCTTCAGTCCATCTCGACTAGCCTGGCTGAGATCTCGGCTGTCCTGGACGCTCTTCAGTGTCAACCCCCTCACCAGCCCCCTGTTGATCCTGGCCCAACCCCAGGTCCCCCTCTACATCAGCGTGAGCCCCATGTCCCAGCCCCTGAACGCTACAACGGTGACCTAGGATCCTGCCGTGCCTTCCTGGTTCAGTGTTCGGTGGTGTTCGAACAGCAGCCCACTACCTATGCCACTGACAGGTCCAGGATCGCATACCTGCTTGGCTCGCTGAAGGGAGACGCGCTCGCTTGGGCCTCTGCCCTATGGGAGAGACAAGGGGAGGCCTGCTTCTCTTACGATGACTTCACCGGGGAGATGCGCAAAGTGTTTGACCACCCAGTACGCGGCAAGGACGCCGCGAAGCGGCTCCTGTCCCTCCGCCAGGGCTCTCGCAGTGTTGCAACGCTAGCCATCGAGTTCCGGACCCTTGCCACAGAAAGCGGCTGGAACGACGAGGCACTACAGGGTGCCTTTCAGAACGCATTGTGTGAGTCCATCAAGGATGAACTCGCCCTCCGCGACGAGCCTGAAAGCCTGGATCAGCTCATCGCTCTTGCCATTCGTTTAGACAACCGTCAGAGGGAACGCCGTAGGGAGAGGTCCTCTCGGTCCCAGTCTGGATACGCCTGTACGCCCCCTGTTCAGGGTTCCCCACCAAGGGCTGTTGAGCCCCCACAAGCACGCCGGTCCGGTCCTGAGGCGCCCGAACCAATGCAGGTTGGTCGTGCCCGCCTGACTCCGGAGGAAAGAGCCAGACGGATGTCCTCCAGGGCATGTATGTACTGTGGTCAGCCTGGCCATTTCGTTTCCACTTGCCCTCTCTGCCCGGGAAACGGGCAGGCCCGTTAGTGGTCAGGGAGCTGCTCACGGGTCGCGCTGCCTTATCTGCTCCCTCTCGTCCCATACTCGAAGCCACCCTCTGGTGGCGCACCAAGGCCTTGCCTCTTCATGCACTCATCGACTCCGGAGCAGATGAAAGCTTCATCGATCAAGGGCTTATTCGTCAACTGGGTATCGAGACCATGCCCCTGAACACACCTATTGACGCCAAGGGACTGAATGGTTCGCTCATTGCTCGAGTGACACACAAGACCGTTCCCCTGAACCTGCTGTTATCTGGTAATCACCGGGAATCGCTCTGCCTCCACGTCATGGACTGTCCCTACACACCGCTGGTGCTAGGTCATCCCTGGCTACAGACCCATAACCCTCACATCGACTGGACCATAGGGAGGGTTGTGTCCTGGAGCACTCACTGCTACTCCCACTGTCTCCGGTCTGCCACTGCCCCTGCTCCTGGCCCCTCCAAGACCCCACTCCCCAAAGAACCCCCTGACTTGTCCTCTGTTCCTGTGGTGTACCATGACCTAGCCCCTGTCTTCAGTAAGCAGCGCGCCCTGTCCTTGCCTCCCCACCGCCCTTACGACTGTGCCATAGACCTCTTACCCGGTTCTCCCTACCCCGGCAGTCGGCTGTATAACCTCTCCCGCACCGAGCAGGTCACCATGGAGGAGTACATCCAGGATTCACTAGCTGCTGGCCTTATCCGTCCGTCTTCCTCTCCCCTGGGTGCGGGGTTCTTTTTCGTTGGGAAGAAGGACGGGAGCCTGCGCCCCTGTATCGACTACCGGGGTCTCAACAACATCACAGTAAAGAACAAGTATCCTCTACCCCTCATAAGCTCTGCATTCATCCCCCTTCATGGGGCTTCCATATTCACCAAGCTGGATCTACGAAACGCCTATCACCTGGTTCGCATCCGTAAGGGAGACGAATGGAAGACCGCTTTCAAGACCCCCCTTGGACACTTTGAGTATTCCGTAATGCCTTTTGGGTTAACCAATGCCCCTGCCGTTTTTCAGGCCCTGGTCAATGATGTGCTCCGCGACATGTTGAACCGTTTTGTTTTTGTGTATCTGGACGACATTTTGATTTTTTCTCGGTCTCCTGCTGAACACGAGCAACATGTGCGTCGGGTCCTTCAACGCCTTTTGGAGAACAGGCTCTTTGTCAAGGCTGAGAAGTGTGTGTTCCACGTTCCCTCTGTGTCCTTCCTGGGATACATCATAGCTGAGGGTCAGGTGAAGATGGACCCCGCCAAGGTCTCTGCAGTAGCAGAATGGCCTGCTCCAGACAACCGGAAACGGTTACAGCGCTTCCTGGGCTTCGCCAACTTTTATCGCCGTTTCATACGCAACTACAGCCGCATTGCGGCCCCGCTCACAGCCCTTACCTCCACATCCACACCATTCTCTTGGACTCCAGAGGCCGAGGCTGCTTTCCAAAGTTGAAGGGGTTTTTCGTATCTGCCCCGGTCCTGATCCAGCCGGACCCGGAGCTCCAGTTCGTTGTGGAGGTTGATGCCTCTGACACAGGGGTGGGGGCTGTGCTCTCCCAACGGTCTCTTGCAGACCAGAAACTGCACCCCTGCGCCTTCTTCTCCAGGAGACTCACTCCTCCAGAGAGGAACTACGATGTAGGGAACAGGGAGCTTCTTGCTGTGAAGCTGGCACTGGAGGAATGGCGTCATTGGCTGGAGGGTGCCGAGCTGCCCTTCATTGTGTGGACCGACCACAAGAACCTGTCCTATGTACAGACCGCCAAGCGTCTGAATTCCCGTCAAGCCAGATGGGCTTTGTTCTTCGGTCGTTTTCGGTTCCACCTTACATACCGTCCAGGCTCCCGGAACGTCAAGCCAGATGCCCTATCCCGCCTGCACTCTGTCGGGGACAACACATCCGATCCGGGTTCCATCCTGCCTCCCTCCTGCCTGGTTGCTGCCCTCACATGGGAGGTTGAGTCCCTGGTCACACAGGCACAGACCCTGCAACCAGATCCCGGTACCGGTCCCCCCAACAGCCTGTTCGTTCCGGACTCTGCCCGCTCCAAGGTGCTCCAATGGGCTCACTCTAGCCGTCTAACCTGCCACCCTGGCATCACCCGCACCCTGGATGTTCTTCGACGACGGTTCTGGTGGCCTACTATGGACGCGGACACCCGTTCTTTTGTTTCTGCCTGTACCACCTGCGCTCGGAACAAGTCCTCCACGAGACCCCGGGCTGGCCTTCTCCGTCCCTTACCTATCCCCGGTCGTCCTTGGTCTCACATAGCCTTGGACTTCGTCACAGGTCTCCCCCCATCCGGGGGCAACACCACCATCCTCACGGTTATAGACCGGTTCTCCAAAGCCGCCCACTTCGTTGCCCTGCCAAAACTCCCGTCTGCCAGGGAGACCGCCGACCTGCTAGTCCTTCATGTTCTCCGTTTGCATGGCATCCCCTCGGATATAGTGTCCGATCGTGGACCCCAGTTCATATCACAGGTGTGGCGGGCTTTCTGCTCCGCCCTCGGGGCCACTGTCAGTCTCTCCTCCGGTTACCACCCCCAAACCAATGGCCAAGCAGAGAGAGCCAACCAAGAGATGGAGGCCACCCTTCGATGTCTTGTTTCAGACCGCCCCTCTACCTGGAGCTCCCAGCTCCCGTGGGTTGAGTACGCACACAATACCCTCACGAACGCCTCTACTGGCTTCTCCCCCTTTCAATGCTCCCTCGGTTACCAACCACCCCTGTTTCCATCCCAGGAGGCTGAATTAACGGTCCCCTCTGTCCAAGCTCACATGCGGCGCTGCCGGCACACCTGGAGGCGTGCCCGCACTGCCCTGCTCCGTGCCTCGGGCCGCTCGCAGCGGCACGCCAACAGCCGCCGTGTCCCTGCTCCTCTTTACACCCCCGGGCAGAGGGTTTGGCTGTCTGCTAAAGACCTCCCACTCAGAGTGGAATCCAAGAAGCTTGCCCCCCGTTTTGTTGGACCCTTCGAGATTGACTCGGTTGTTAACCCTTGTGCTGTCCGTCTGAAGCTCCCTGCCTCCCTTCGGGTGCACCCCACCTTCCACGTGTCCCTGCTCAAGCCCGTCTCTGACAGTCCTCTGTCTCTGCCTGCTCCTGCTCCGCCGCCCCCTCGGGTCATCGATGATCACCCAGCCTACACGGTCCGGCGGTTGCTGGACGTCCGTGGCCGTGGTCGTGGGGTCCAGTACCTCGTGGATTGGGAGGGCTATGGTCCGGAGGAACGGTCCTGGATTCCCAGGCGCCATATTCTCGATCCGTCACTCATTCGTGACTTTCGCAGTGCTCACCCGACTGGTTCTGGGCGTCCGCCAGGTGGCGTCCGTCGGAGGGGGGGTACTGTCATGCCTTCTGCCCCCTAGTGGCGGTTTGTTGTTTGTGGGTGTGGCCATGGTCTCCAGTTCCGATTACCCCCTCACTGCCTCAATCTCCACACCTGTCTCCCATCAACTCATCAGCCCTGCAGTTTATCAACCCTGGTTTTCTCGTCATTCATCGCCGGATAATAGTTTGTCTTCCTCGGTAGTCACGCTCCCGGTTGCTTAGATCAATTACCAGTATCGTGATATCTGTTCGTTCCTAACTTGTTTTTTGCCTGTGCCTCCAGGATCACCAACCTTGCCTCCCAGCCAAACCCTGCACAGCCTACCCTGCCGTCCTGCTTGTTTTCCGTCACCATCATTCCCCTCTGCACTTCCCCATCATTAAACCCCTCTGGACCATCCCTCAGTTTTTCTTGTCTGTGTTGTGCACTTGGGTCCACCACCACCACCCCGTAACACTAGCTCCGAGAGTCGTGCGCTTGTAACTAGCTGTACACGTCATACTTTGCGACAACCTGTCGCGAGCGTGTGAGCTAGGCATTGCAGTAGAGTCAGAAAACTACAAGTAGACTTGTAGAAAACTACAAGTCCGATTAAGAATCAGATACATGATGCAAACTCAATCAAAATCAATGTTTGCACTGTATAGTATTCCTTTCACTTGGTTTTTAGTAATATAAGCCTATTCTAGATGGAACATAGGCCCCAATGTTCCACATACGAAGCAACAAATGTTTCACGCCTGAAGACCTGCAGCCCATAGCACACTCTTTCCTGGACATTAAATTCTCACCTTTGAACCATCGTCTCACAAGTCCATTTTAGGGTCCAAACTTTGTTGCACTGTAACAGAACTGGCCAAATGGACCAAACTGAACAAAACACGCTTCGTACGGCCCTGTCCTCACAAGGAACCCGAATGGGCCAACATGAACAGGTTTTACGGGAGTTGATGGAAAAGCTCAACGGCTCACCGCTGACGTTACTCAGCTTGGCAGCCAAATGATCCATCTCACCGCTCAGGTGGCTCCACGCTGGCTGCACCACCATCGCCTTCCAGGGTTCAACCTGAGGTCCATGCACGATCTTCGGACCTGCCCCCCACCGCAGGTGCTCGAGAGCCTCACATCCCGACTCCGAGCGCTATTCGGGTGATCCTTGAGCCTGTGACTGGTTTCTCCTCCAGTGCTCCCTCGTGTTTGATCAGCAACCAAAGCTGCCAGAGATGAGACGGACTCACTTGAGGATCTTATCTTCCTAGCCACCCACCTTGACAACAGGCTTAGAGAAAGGAGAGAACCATGCAACAGCCTACATCTCGTGTTCACAACTCCCCACAGTTTCTTCCCTCTCTTTCAGCTGCACCTTCTCCTGTGCCTTCCAGTCTCCCTGGAACCATCTGCTGGAGAGGAACCTATGCAGCTTGGTCGGGCTCGTCTTACACTTGCCGAATGCTAACATCGGCAAAGGTCCGGGCTGTGTCTTTACTGTGGACAAGCCGGACATTACACCATTACGTGCCCCCAGCTGCCAAAAGAGAGGGCTCATCAGTAAGCGGAGAGGTTCTGATGAGCCACACCTCTTCTCTCCAGTCTTCACCCCCCCAAAGGCTCCAACTCCAGTGCACCCTACTATGGTCACGTGAGTCGGATCCCGGAACGTTAAGCCGGACGCCTTGTCACAACAATCCACGCCTGATGACCCAGAGTCCCTGCCTGGTTCCATTCTGCCTGCCACTTGTGGTCGACGACCCGGACGAATCAAACGCCCCTTCCAAGAATGCCCCATCACCTTACCTGTTCGGTGCAGTACACTGGGAGATCGAGAGAGGTCCGCAAAGCTAAACTCAACCAACCCGACCCAGGTAGCGGTCCGCCTAATCGTTTGTTTGTCCCAGACTCAGTTCGAGCTCAGGTCCTCCAGTGGGGGCATAGTTCCAAACTTACCTGCCATCCTAGGTCCCACTGGACCCTTGTTTTCCTCAAGCAGATATTCTGGTGGCCCTCTATGAGCCAAGATACTCGTTCTTTTGTTACTGCCTGTTCTACCTGTGCCCGTAGCAAGTCCAACCATCAAGCTGCAGCGGGCCTCCTCAACCCTTTGCCTGTCCCCAGCAGACCATGGTCCCATGTTGCTGTGGATTTTGTGACTGGGCACCTGGTATCAGAAGGTAATACAACCATACTTACCGTTATGGACCGTTTTTCGAAAGCAGTAGATTTTATTTCCCTTCCCAAATTGCATACATCCAGCGAAACCGCTAAACTCTTAGTCCTTCATGTGTACAGGCTCCATGGCATTCCCACAGACATTGTGTCAGACAGAGGACCTCAGTTCACCTCTCAAGTTTGGAAAGCTTTTTGTCAAGCCCTGGGAACCCCAGTCAGCCTCTCATCTGTTTACCACCCCCAATCCAATGGTCAAACAGAGCGAGCAAACCTGGGATCTGCCCTACGTTGCGTCACGGCCCGCAACCCCTCAACGTGGAGCTCCTGTTTACCCTGGATTGAGTACGGCCACAACTCTCTGGTTTCCTCTGCCACAGGCATGTCACCATTCATGTTGTCTTTGGTTTTCAACCTCCTCTTTTCCCTGAACAAGAAGGAGACAAGTGGACTCGAAGAAGCTGGCACCTAAGTTTGGTGGCCCTTTAGTTGTTGATAGGGTCATAAATCCCTCTGTTGTTCGTCTTAAGTTACCTGCCTCCCTGAAGGTCCACCAATCTGTTCACGTTTCCCTCCCCAAGCCGGTTTCATCGAGTCCTCTCAGCCCTCCGGTGGATCCCCCTCCTTTCACCCGTGTCATTGATGACCACCCAGCTTTCACAGTGAACCGCATTCTGGATGTTCGCCGCCGTGGCAGGGGCTACCAATATCTAGTTGACTGGGAGGAATACGGCCTGGAGGAGCGCTCCTGAGTTCCTCGTTCTTCTGTTTGGATGCATCCCTCCTCCGGGATTTCTATAGGTCCTTCCCTGATAAGCCTGGTAGGACGTCCGGAGACGTCCGCTAGGGGGGGTGGGGGGGGGGCTTACTGTCACGCCCCTGGCTGTGACACTGGTTCTGTTTCCCTTTTTCCTTGTGTTCTCCTCCCTTCCTTTCCCTGTGTTTACGTGTGTGTGCACGGGCAGAGTCTCCCGGGAACAGACAACCATTCGCACCTGTGGCAGATCAGCAACCAACAACCTATTTAGACCCTGCTCACCATCCAGACTAAGATTGTTACATCAGCCACATGGTGAACTACGAGGCCGCTAAGTCTCTGAGTGTAGACATATTACTATCAATTTTCGTGGATTCTTACTTACCAGTCAAGACTCCAGCGTTCTCCAGTCAGCTACTTGCCATGCTCACGCCTGAAGACCTGCAGCCCATAGCACACTCTTTCTTGGACATTAAATTCTCACCTTTGAACCTTCGTCTCACGAGTCTGTTTTAGGGTCCGAACTTTGTTGCACTTTAACACACCCAATCACTTATCATGCTCATTAATCACAACCCTGGGTTGCATGGAATCTCAATATTTGATAAGGAATGTAAAATGTGTCAATTTGCAGATGACACAGCCTCCTTTAAGGAATAAATTCATGGTTGATGTTGCCCTTGGTTCAGTCTCAGTTTTCTCTAAAGCTTCAGGATTAACCCTCAATGTTAAAAAATGTGAGCTACTTTCCATCCACTCTTCTACGGATTCCACCATTTCTTCAATCGAGGGTAAATCTGAAGTTAAATATCTAGGGATAGTCTTGTCTTAAAATGCTATTAGAAGAGAAGATGTTAATTTTGCTAACTGTAGAGTAGATATGAAGAAATCTCTTACCAGAGACCTCACCATCCTTGGTAGAGTTACTCTATCACTCTGAGATTCATATGAATAAAGAGCGCGTTACAAATAAAATGAATTATTATTATTATTATTAGCTAAAGCAGAAGTAATTTATCCAAGTCACTCCTTGTATGTCTGTTCCGGTAATGTTAAGAAAGCCAACTCAGTAATTTTCCTATTTTTGTGGAGAAAGAAAACCCAATATATTAAGAAATCAGAGCTTGTTAAGGAGTATGATATGGGTGGTATCAAAGATTTCGAATCGATGTTTGGGACCTTTAAAATTAACTGGTTGAAAACGTATCTTTCACATGAAGACGTATTCGATTGTACCCAAATGCTCTGAAAGTGCCAAGTCAATGGAAGGAAAAGTTAAGATGAGTTCAAGACAAGTTCAATGCAAAATCAATGTATTTATTACAATTGTAAGGTGCAGGTATCTGTTACACTCAAGTTGAGTATCTCAGAAGACTGGACAACTACAACAGGAAATCAAGAGAGTATATGGTATTACAATATGGGAGGATACAAGATGATTAACATAGCCTTTCCCAGCACAGTCCAACAACAATGTCTGCCACATAGCTTTTGTTTGGGTCTTGAGATAGGGC
>CAEFZP010000067.1:0-69361 GCA_903064625.1 Mallotus villosus
CCTGTATGGTCCATGGTCAGTGTAGTGGGGTGAACACGTACGATTAAGATAGACAATACTTAATTTCTAATAAGTATATAGTTCTTTAGGGCACCACCTCTTATTTGTTTAAAGGGACAGAGGAAACCTTATTTATTAATATTGAATAATAGCCTTCGTAATAATCAGTCTAATCTTAAGTAGTGAATTCGTTCTAAGTGTAGAGCCAATCGTAACATCAGTGAGCACGCACAAATCAAAATATCTTTACAATGAATTTATTCAAGTAAGGTTTTTAGATCATATGAACAAGTTCGATTATGGATTTGATATGAGATATTGGTATCAATGAACAGAGTGAAATGGTCTAACTTAAAGAAAGACAGAAATGGTACAGTCAATGATCACATCCTTACAAATCATAAACAGCCTACGCCAATGCCATGTCTGGGAGGAAAGAGCGTTAGCCATAGTTACGTTTTGATCAGGGGTTGATCAATGAGTTCGAGGCCGGTTTGCGCCAAATGTCCATTTGAAGAATCTGAAGTCAAAGCGCGGCTGCGCTGCCTGGGACTGAGTCTGCGTGATCTCAGTCAGGTGAGGTCGCAATTGGAATTGCGTTTTTGGTTCTTCTGTTGAAACGTCCAGATAGTAACGCGTTTACTATCAAGTTGAATCTCAGGAGAAGCTTGGCGACGTCCTTGGAACGCCACTCCCGATGGCGCTCATGCCATGGTTGGTTTCGCTGGAGTCCTGGAATGATGGTCATCTTAGGCTTTTATGCAGTTCAGAGTTCAAGGGAGGACCTGTCTGGGGTCAGACGTTGATTGGGGGAAGTTGGGTTCTCAACTCCCCCTCCTTCCTTCACACCTACCGAAGGTGTGATCTGGTCTCTGGCTGGTTTATAAGATTGTTCAAATATTGTTCTGGACATCCTGGTACAGTTACAATATATAGTTGAATGATTGTTTTATTATGTAAGCTTTGTGTAGATACCAAGAATGACTTGGTTATCTTTCAAGAAGAAGTAGTAGTAACTAGAATGAAGATTTCAGTGAACACAACATTGAAACAAAGTAACAAACATGACACAAATATCCCTGTCATACTCCTTCACCTTCTACTCTTGTGGTAAAGGTGAAGTCTCAAGAACTTTCCTCAAAAGTTCTGCTCAAGGTGTATTCTTGATTCAAATCGCACGGAGAGCACAAATGGTTGCTGGAGACGTGTTGTCTCAAGCAGACCCTTTGAACCTGCCAGCTAGCAGGGGGGCTGATTAGGTAGATTGGGGAGGTCCCCCCCCCAATTCTATGGTTCCTTTACATCAGCGTTTGGTGGGTAATCAGCATACTGAGGGTGTCACAAGAGCTGATTAGGTTTGTCTGGAGTGATTGAATCACTCTTCAGGTGTGACGAGATGTTGGTCTGCTGACCTCACTACATCCCCCCGGATGTCAACTTTCATAGACCGTCGTCGGTGAAACTGTTGACATGAAGACAAGAGCAGAAAGCACAGCAGCGTAACAGCATGTCACCCCCCCTCCCCAGACATTGGCATGGCTATAAGTGATTAAGCTATGACATGGCATAGGGAAAAGGTTGAGGAAATCATTGAAACAAAAGAGGCACTTGAAGTGGCTTACAATGGCCGTAGCAATTTAAGCTTTGTGACTAGGAGTCTAAATAAGGGAAAAGTGGTAGTCTTTTCCAATCTTTTCAAATCAAACTAGTTTAAATAAACTCATTTAGGTTGTGGTTACAATTGACTGCTAAGGACGCATACAAATAAGCAAATAAAGGTGCAAGGTAATTATAGTACATACTTTAACACAATTATAGTTACTAAGTATAGGCCTATAGCTTCTTGAAGTCAACTCAACAAGACCACATTGATGAGCTGCATCTAGCAATGTAACTTTAGTTTTGGCAACCATTGTTTAAAACACAGTTTGCTGCAGGAATAGTTCATGCTCTTTCCGAAAAGCTATATTGTGGCGGCATAATAGGTTACGTGTAAAAACTGCATTGTTTAGTTGCTTCTAAACAAAAGTCCTTCAGAACCGATCACTGTCTGTTTCCCTGAACTAGACATGTGCACCAACGTATTAGTTGGTAGGTTAATTCACTTAACCAAATAGCTACACTATTAAAATAGAGGCTATAATAAAAGGCTCCTATGCTACTTTCCTTGAAGCGCTGGCCTAGGCAGATTACAACGTAACTAACTGTGGGGCAGCGGTGTTTCTGAGCACTCGCGTACCTCCGGTCAAACCAAGCTGCTTCGTTAGAGCTAGCTGGTACCACGTGGTACCACACACATTAGCAGCCATTTCGCGAAAGAACAATTGAATTCGCACACAGCTACTGTAGTTTAGGCACAGTAGTATTAAATACATGGTATTACATACGGTTAGAGTTAGCTCTATTTTAACAAGTCGTTTCACAAAAGTTACGATCGCTCATTTCAATCTGTCTTAGCCTCACACGGGGCACCAATTATGTAGTGGGGTGAACACGTACGATTAAGATAGACAATACTTAATTTCTAATAAGTATATAGTTCTTTAGGGCACCACCTCTTATTTGTTTAAAGGGACAGAGGAAACCTTATTTATTAATATTGAATAATAGCCTTCGTAATAATCAGTCTAATCTTAAAGTAGTGAATTCGTTCTAAGTGTAGAGCCAATCGTAACATCAGTGAGCACGCACAAATCAAAATATCTTTACAATGAATTTATTCAAGTAAGGTTTTTAGATCATATGAACAAGTTCGATTATGGATTTGATATGAGATATTGGTATCAATGAACAGAGTGAAATGGTCTAACTTAAAGAAAGACAGAAATGGTACAGTCAATGATCACATCCTTACAAATCATAAACAGCCTACGCCAATGCCATGTCTGGGAGGAAAGAGCGTTAGCCATAGTTACGTTTTGATCAGGGGTTGATCAATGAGTTCGAGGCCGGTTTGCGCCAAATGTCCATTTGAAGAATCTGAAGTCAAAGCGCGGCTGCGCTGCCTGGGACTGAGTCTGCGTGATCTCAGTCAGGTGAGGTCGCAATTGGAATTGCGTTTTTGGTTCTTCTGTTGAAACGTCCAGATAGTAACGCGTTTACTATCAAGTTGAATCTCAGGAGAAGCTTGGCGACGTCCTTGGAACGCCACTCCCGATGGCGCTCATGCCATGGTTGGTTTCGCTGGAGTCCTGGAATGATGGTCATCTTAGGCTTTTATGCAGTTCAGAGTTCAAGGGAGGACCTGTCTGGGGTCAGACGTTGATTGGGGGAAGTTGGGTTCTCAACTCCCCCTCCTTCCTTCACACCTACCGAAGGTGTGATCTGGTCTCTGGCTGGTTTATAAGATTGTTCAAATATTGTTCTGGACATCCTGGTACAGTTACAATATATAGTTGAATGATTGTTTTATTATGTAAGCTTTGTGTAGATACCAAGAATGACTTGGTTATCTTTCAAGAAGAAGTAGTAGTAACTAGAATGAAGATTTCAGTGAACACAACATTGAAACAAAGTAACAAACATGACACAAATATCCCTGTCATACTCCTTCACCTTCTACTCTTGTGGTAAAGGTGAAGTCTCAAGAACTTTCCTCAAAAGTTCTGCTCAAGGTGTATTCTTGATTCAAATCGCACGGAGAGCACAAATGGTTGCTGGAGACGTGTTGTCTCAAGCAGACCCTTTGAACCTGCCAGCTAGCAGGGGGGCTGATTAGGTAGATTGGGGAGGTCCCCCCCCAATTCTATGGTTCCTTTACATCAGCGTTTGGTGGGTAATCAGCATACTGAGGGTGTCACAAGAGCTGATTAGGTTTGTCTGGAGTGATTGAATCACTCTTCAGGTGTGACGAGATGTTGGTCTGCTGACCTCACTACATCAGATACTCCTGTGTATGATATAAGATCATCCTTTATTTGTCCCGCAGTGGGGAAATTGCAATTTGCAGCAGGGAACAGAACATAACTCTGTACAATTAAGATACAATTACAACTAGAGAGCATACAATTTCTGGGGTAATTGTGAGGGTGTGCTTGTGGCTGCCCCAGCTGCCCATAGTCTCACTGTGTTTACTGATATCAACCACTCAGTGTTTTTACATTGCTTTTAGACAGCAAAGAACATTTGTGTAGGTTGTTGGTCAACTCGTCCCGTTATCTGGTTATTAATTCCTGGAGAGCAACCATTAGTTGACATGTGCATTGAGTTTTTGTGGGAGTTTTTCCTTGTCTTCCTTGAGGGTTTAGGTTGGTTGAGAGGCAGGTCTATGGGCGTATGTGAAGCCCTCTGTGACATGCTTGCGTGTAAAAGGGCTATACAAATACATTTTGATTTTATGTAATCTAGTAAACTTGTAATAAACCATACAACCAACATTGCTTCCAGTTGATAGGCCATAATGTAATTTTACACAATACAGGATTAAAAAATGAACACCCATCTTTGCTATATTGAAAGGGTCAATTGTAGGCTATGGGACTATACTATTCCAGTTTGTCTACACTCCAAAACATCGTTTCCAACCCAGCGGCTAGTTAAATATATAGGACAGAACACACGTTGGGTTAAACTAACCCAGCAAGATGGGTTGACCATTTAACCCAGAATGTTGGGTTGGTCATTAAACGCCTCAATGCCTAGCTAGCATTTAAATTGATTCATACAAACACGAAGAAAACACAACGTTGTTAGCACATTTTTAATTTTCTGTTTAATGTAGCCTTCTGTACAGTAGACTAACGCTACCTTTTCTATTTGTATTACCATCCACTTTTGGCGCCTTCACGAACGAACAGCCAGTCGTTAGCTAAGCTAGCTAGCTAGCTAGACTAGAGCTATCTAGGCTACTAGAGCTACGCTAAACATTCCAAAAGCAGACAGTTGCAAAAAAAACTCCTTAAAACAAATCGTTTGCAGTAGGCTACCGTACGTTTATTTCGGTAGGGTTCTTCTGTATAGTTGACATTTGCTTCGCTGGCTAGACTAGTAAATGTAGACTAAGTTAGCCGGTTGCAAACTGAGGTAGTGCTAACGGCTAAAACAAGCTAACGCTATCCTCAACAACACCTACAGTACTAGCTAGGACTCGGAGAATCTCACCATTCAGTTGCTGCAAGAAATGTGGCTACAGTACACCGCCGGACTAGTATTTTTGCTGTCCCCTTATCTTGGTAGGTAGGCTACAACAGATAACCCTTTAGTAAATTAGCAAAATATGTCCTTGCTGAAAAGACCGTTGACAATTACATGTATGCTGCAGATGAACCAGCAGCTGGGTTATAGTGAGGCATCCGCTGGATAAGGTACCAGGTGGTCGTATCTAATGCGTCGTTGCTAACATGTGCCGACGCTGTGACGTAGACTATTATAACTGAGTAGTCTACCCTTTGCCGACAAAATCAACTTTATGCCACAAAAACGTTGTATGGTCCTAAACTGTGCAACGGAACGTACATAAAAGTAATAGCAACTCAATCGGGACCAAGACGAAACTTTTGACGTCAACGTTTTCTATGTAGTCCAAATATTGACAGAGAAATAGGGCGGCAAAAATAATAATAATAATAATAATAAATATATATGTGAGATAACAAAGGTTGTGCTTCATGCCGAAGGCAAAGCACACCCAATTATAGAAAATATACACAGTTATATAAAAGATGAGGATATAAGGGTATAAAATAGTAAAATAATACAGAGATTAAGTGTGGTGGCTGCTGCTTTGAATAAGTAATGAGTGACATAGCCAATTTATTGCACGTATTTGCACAAATAAATATTGCACACATAGAAGTGGACATGTGGGGGTGGGGTTATGGACATGGTTCAGCAGCAGTGTCAGCAGTGATTGGTCAATAATCTGACGGCAGCAGGAAGGAAGCATCTGAGGAACCTCTCCTTCACACACCGAGGGTGAATCAGCCTATCACTGAAGCTGCTCTCCAGAGCGGACAGTGAGTCCTGCAGGGGGTGTGACTCGTGATCCAGTATGGATGTCAGTTTTGCCAGGACCCGTCTGTCGCCCACCTCCTGCACTGAGTCCAGAGGACAGCCCAGGACTGAGCTGGACTTCTTGATGACCTTCGTCCAGCTTCTTCCTTTACCTCTCAGTGATGCTGCTGCTCCAGCAGACCACACCATACAGGATGGCTGATGCAACCGCTGAGTCATAGAAAGTCATATGTTCAGATTCATGTGTAAACTCACGGTACATAGTTGTTCCGATCTGTAAAACTCCTGTAGATTAGGGTGACCATACATCCTTTCTCAAGACCTTTTCAAAACAAACATCTGGCCAGGATTCCAAAATTTGCAATTGTCTGGTATTCGGCTTTAGTTGCATGAAATGCATCTGGTCTAATACTGTGATTAAGTATTAGCCAAAATAGGCGTCCTCTTTGGAAAACCAGAATATGGTTTTGTCGTGAATAATTATATAATTGTATTGTGAGATATACTAAGTCATGAAGTGAAGAATAATTCTGTTTCAAAATTGAAGAATGGTTCTAAGTATCGTGAAGGGCTGGAGCCTAAGTCCAAACAGACGCACTGGAACTCAGAGGTCGATGCAACAGTTTATTTAGACACAAACGTATCTAAACAAGTGAGTGTGTTCCCGGGAGCAGACTGGAATTTTGCTCCGGAAATTGATCTTATATATAAAACCTTATCAGTACAACAATTTTGTAATTGGTACAATGTTTGTTTGTCATACATGCATTATGCATTTCACACTCTGTTGGTCTCTCTCCCTGGGTGCTTCAGACCACGAAATGCATAGACAATTGACCTTGAAGGCCAGATGCACTGGGCGCACTGGGTTTCTTTTGACGTAGGGCCGTAACTTTTGCCTCATGATACCCGGGACTTGTATACACATATCCTTCTCTCGCACCCAGCAATAATTATCCAGATTAACATTTTGGGCTTGATTTCTTCTACATATTAGTGGCCATACTCAGTCTACAGCTTGGCATCTGGTTTTCAGTAATATAGCTGATAGGTGATTAAGAGGTTCATTTTCAATCATATAATCCATAATCATTCTCCATCTTCATAATTACAACAGTGTGATGTTTTTTTCTACAACAGTTTGGTCACCCAACTGGAGATGGACACACACACAGGACAATCTTTTCAATCCAGATGGAATGGCATGTTTTTCCCTTAGTCAATAACTCAGACCCTGGTTTGTAACAAGTTTTATTTCCACTGGAATAGCGGACCAAGAGTGAATACCAGGCCCACTGGTAGACATGTCAGGGAGCTGTGTTCACAACCTGCTTAACACAGCAGATTACACATTTGGCCATTTGACCAGACGCGTCCAAAACAGGAAATACTTTAACAGCAAACTAAAATTCAGAACAAAAGACCCAATTAACCAACAAGCAAGGGCATGCTAGATTCCCAGCCTTCACTGTGGGCTGAAGTGACCCAGCTAGCATGAACACATAGTGACCCAGCTAGCATGAACACATGGTGCCAACCAGGGGCTGAACACATGGTGCCAACCAGGGGCTGAACAGGATCACTGACCCCCAGACTCCTATCACAGCAGAGACCTCATTTGAAACAAGTCTGGGCTCAGACAACGACGGGCCTGCAGACTGGACTGTCCAACCATTGGTCCTGACCAGCATGCACTCTCAGAACAGAGGGAGCTGATTGGTGGAAAGCGGCGTGGCTACAGTTCCATCAGGGCTCTGATGTGGTCGATGCGAGACGTCTTGCTGTCGGCTGGCTTCTCGGAGCCGAAGGTCTTCTCTACCAGATCCTTCTTCTGCCTCTGGATTTCCACCATGTTCTCCTCCACAGAGTTCCTTACTATAAACTGATCACACACAAAGAGAAAACCATGGTCAAATGCCAGAAAACATACCTTCATTTCACATACAGAGATTCATAATCGCAACTCAACAATATTGATTTCATATTTATTTCAACATGAATGTCTTTTTGGTGAAGTCTGTACTTCTTTCTTTCAAGATAACACTAAGGAGAATGATCCAGTGTAATCTGAGGATTGCCGTATCCCATAGTTACTGTACCATCAACATCCATTCGTCAGTGCTCCTACCTTAGTGACGGTCACGTCTCTCTTCTGACCTATACGGTAACAGCGGTCCACACACTGATCCTCGGCTGCAGGGTTCCACGCCTAACGTACATACAAACACACACTCTTTGTTTGTGCGCGTATGTGTATATTTTGCGCGTCTGCGTATATGTGTGTATGCTTGCGTGTGTGTGAGAGTGTGGTCACACAAAGACCTTGAGGAAATATATGTGAAAAATGATGAAGTTATTAGATGGTTACATGAAAGATCGGGTTGGAGTGATCATGGAAGGTTATGGAATGAAACAAAAGAACGTTTTATGGATGAGAAGAGACCATTAGTTTAGACACTGATGTTCTGAAAAAGAAAGTATGCATATACTTTGAAAACCAATCTAGGGTTTTTTAAGAGTTTTGATAAAGGTATTGGATGCAATTTGGTTAAAAATGAGAGAAAATAACTAAAATATACTTGTATTTGGAGTTTGATTGTCATTTTGATTTAAAGTATATATGGATGTTTTATCAGGAGCCTGACACAATGTTTGGGATGAACAGTTGGGCTGTGATAAGGATGTTTTTATGAGTGGTATTAGTGCATCATTTGAGAAGACTCATTAAGTCTGAAATTGTGGTTATGATGGTTTGTGCTAATTAGCTTGTTTTGGACTGCAGCCAAAGCAGGTTATGAAGTTCTACCTATCTGACCTTTTATAGAACATATAGAGGAAAAAATGTTAGGTTAATAGCTACATTAAGAACATTATTTGGACTATATTTCATATAAGAGGCATACAGATTAAATTCTGGTTTGGGATAATTAAACATTGATTTTATTTTTCTGGAAATGCTAAAGCTGATGTGGCGCAGAAGAGGCAGCCATACAGGTGTCTTAACATTAGGAAATGTGGATGAAACTCTCTTGAGAGATATGCAGGAAGTGTCACCAAACTGGTGGGTTATGTAAATTAACAGGAGGAATTTATGTTACTGAAGAATCTATTTCGTTATGTGCTGATTTGAGCCATGGGATGAATCATGTCTCAAACAGGAGGGATGGTGATAACGAAAGTGTTTATGGCAAATGGATTACAAACTATACAAGGGAAAAAACTTTAAGAAAAACTTTTTTTTTAGCATACCCTATTTGAGAGAGAACAAGATATGCATGAACTTCTTTTGAGCTAAAGAAATGTAAAGATTCAGGAATGGAGCGAGGAGTCAGTTGCTTTTAACTGACCACTGTGAGAATGTAATTTTAATACTGTGTAGTCTACTATGTTATGAAATTCACAGACAGGCGAGAGATGCTATCTCAATCCATTGAGAGGTCTGCTGACCTAAGGAGACTGGATTGTGGTGAAGGATTTGAAACATAGTCCTGGAAATGACAGAGGTGAACAGGGTCATTCCTGGTTAGTTTCAGAGGAGATGGCATAGTACACGTGAGTCGAGCGTGCATGTTGTTTTATGATGTCAATTTAGAGAACAGCGTGCTTGTACGGTTGAGGTTGCCGTTTTAATCAACTAGACTACATTTTCTATGAGAAGATTACACAATCACCATGCATACACAATCATGGCATCCGTTTCAGCAAATTTGACTTTGTGATAATAATGGGAATTGTCTTGGAAATGACGTTCCGTTTTGTATGTTGGAATACGTATGAACTAAATGGTGCTATGATTACCGATATGATGATGATTTCATTGATGACAATGCAAATGGTAAATAGATTCAGAAGTTAAGTTTTAATCTTGAGAGAAGTTGGAAACCTTTCTGTGGAAATGAAATTGAGGTACAAACACTCCTATCATGATACGTTCTACCAGTTACGTAAAGATGTTTCAGTTGAATTGTTATGTTCCAGGGCAGAAGTTTGAGAACAGTTATAGACTGTCTGAAGAGCTGGTAACAATCCTGTTTCATTTGTGTGACTTGATTAAGTTTTATTTTGGAGTTGCATTAAAGCTTAATGTTTTGTTTTTGAGAAACCTGTTTGTACTACAGAAAGTTGATATTCATTTGAAAAGAAACTGAGAAATTGAGAACATGTGAGGACTTTTCAGGATGTGCCAAAGGGATGTTTCTTATCATGCAGAGGTTGTAAAAGAGCTGGAGAGAAATGTCTGTTGACCTAAAGGCCTGACTGCGGTAGATCACCTTCGGGGGAGGGTTTATGACTCCCTGACCTAGGAGAGAACTGCTTATCACCTAACCTGGATTCTGAAGAGAATCAGGGCCTGGGTTAGACTGTCTTAGAATAACCTTAATGACAGTTTACTGAATGTTTGGTTTTAGAGATGACCATGTGGACAACAAGGCATGTTCATATCCTGATCATTTCTGTATTGATTTCTTTGTTGCAATCTTTGTTTCTTTTTGATTTTGTGTGAAGGAGATCTGAGGTCCAATGCATCAGACGTCAAATGACCACTGCTGAGTGATGACGGGTTTTATCTCAATACCATGGGTTTCCCGTTGTGTCGAGTGAATTCACACTACTAGACTATGATGCTGTCTTATCGATTATTACACAATTTTGATTTGTTATGAATTATTTTGATTTGATGTATTTTTAATTGTATTGATTGTGCAGAGATGTGGTTTTGGAGTAACACATTTGTATCACCTGTACGATTCAGTATAATCAGGAGGGAAATGTTAGAGAAATTAAAGATGTGATGTTTTATACTGAACAGTACAGATGCCTAAGCATTCCTTTGTCAACAGATAACAGAGCCTCCAAACTAAACTCTAGGATTAACCCTGGGGAAAGGGTGAGCCATTGTTGAGACTAGAAGGTGTTGGGGGTTTGTTTTAAGGAGATGCTGTGTGACAAGAACTAAGGTGGAGACGTATGGTCTGGAGACCATCTGCTTGACACCTTTGTGAAGGAGTTTTTACGACATCTGTAGATCCTGTTATCTTTCAATCAGGGTTTATGTCGTAAACACGCACACACTCAAACACGCACGCACACACACGTGAGCCAAGCCAATGAAGAAGAGCCATGGAACATTTAAATGCTTTGTCTTAGCCAATAACAGTCAAGAGCGCCTGTGTTCAAATAGCTAGCAACATAGGTTGCTAGTCAGACAAACTTGTAGCACCATGACATGTGATGTTTTTGTCTCCTTGTGGCCGCAAGCAATAAAGCATTCTTAACTTGCTCACCGACTGACTGTGCAATGCTTGATAGATTAATATTTCTGACAGTGTGTGTGTGTATGCTTGCGTGTGTGTGAGAGTGTGGTCACACAAAGACTCACTGGGTCCATCATGAAGACCTGAGAGGCGGCGGTCAGGTTAAGTCCCACCCCACCGGCTTTGAGTGACAGAAGCATGACCAATGGGCTGTCAGGGGCGGAGCTCTGGAACTCCTGGATGACCTGGGCCCTCCTCTTCTGGCTCAGGGAGCCGTCCAGACGTACGTAGCTGAAGCCATGCTTCCTGGACAGAGGAAGAGAGGGAGACTGAGACTGTGAGAGAAGTCGTCCATCTTTTCTGGCCTTACACAAAAAAAGGGACAACGGTCAATCAATGCAAATACATGACGGAACACAGACAACTGTGTGAGACAGATGGACTGCCAGGAGAGAGAGAGAGAACATGGAGAACCAGAAAACAGAGAAGAGAGAGAAAGAGACAGGAAGAGAGAAATAGAGATATATACTTTGAGAGAGAGAAGGGAGAACCAGAGAGACGAAGAGAGGAGTGGAGAGAGAAAGAGAGACAGGAAGAGAGTAACAGACAGATATACATTGACAGAGACAAAGAGATAGTGTGTGTCACCTAAGTGGGACCTCCAGCAGGTTGAGGAAGCGTGTGAACTGGGAGACCACCAGACTCTTGATGCTGCTGTCTGACTCGCGCAGAGCAAGCAGGTTGGACATCAGCGCCTCCACCTGGACACACACAGGCCATTTGGGATCTCTTCTTTGAAGTGAACATGTGAACATGTGAGCGTGTGTGATCATACCTTCGTGCTGCTCCTCCAGGCATGTGGCTCGGGCGAGTTATCCTCCTCTAGCTCATCAGGGACAAACTCCACCAGCTCACTGCTTCTAATCTGACCTCGACATAGAGGACAACAAGCTTGTTCCTACAGACACACACAGGGAGGAAGACACAGAGAAAGAGACGTAAAAGGCCCATCCTGATATATCCAGAACAGGATAGGGAACAGGGAATACAACGGTACCTAGGAAAGATCTGCTGGACATGATGTTAGTTTCCTCCGGGATCACAATGACTCTTACTTAGAGACTTGCTGCTCTTGTTGGTTAGGTGTAACTGATTTTAAATGATTGTACTCGCTGTGAAGTCGTTTACTGTTGCTTGCTTTTCCACAGGTACACTCTTGCACTTTTGAGGTCCATGTTGTTTAATTGTAACTTGTTTAACTTCATGCTCTTATGATTCTTCCCTTTGGCACTTATTTTTGGTTTTTCACAATGTATGCTTCACGTTTGACTACCTGCAATGTTGGGGATATCTCGTTGTTATGATCAGTGACCTATGCACTTTTGTAAAGCTCTCTCTTGGAAGTCGCTTTGGATAAAAGCGTCTGCTAAATGAATAAATGTCAATGTAGAACAGGTTCAGATTGTGAGGAAATGATGAAGCTGAAACTACTCCGCAGACAGTACTTTGTGTGAGTTTGTGTGTGTGTGTTACTGTGTGTTCTTGAGTATGTGAATGAGCATGTATGAATGTGTTTGGGTGTTAGCGTGTGCTCGTGAGAATGTGTGTGTATGTGTGTGCAGGAATGTGTGCGGGTGTTAATTGCATGCTCGTGTGTGTCAACGTGTGTGCGAACGTGTGTGTGTGCGTAGCATACCTGCTCGCTGGAGATGACCTGGGCAATGCAGGCTCTACAGTACACGTGGGCACAGTGCGTGATGACGGGCAGACGCACCGAGTCCAGACACACGGGACACTCCTCGTCAGAGCCGCTGGCCAGAACCAGTCGCAGCCTCTGGACCAGACGCTCTCTCAGCTCTGCAGGGGTCCCAGCCGGGCCTGGGGACAGGAGAGGAGGAGCAGGGGGAGACGAGAGGAGAAGAAGAGGAGGAGGAGAAGAGAGAGGAGAGGAGAAGAGGAGAAGAGGAGGAGGAGAAGAGAAGAAGAGAGAGGAAGAGAGGGGGTGAAGTGAAGAAGGAGATTGTCAAAGTGCTTTGTTTATCTGACACACAGTACAACACAAGGTAATTCCGAACAATTACATTCTTAAGGCATGGCAAGCAAAGATATGTAATAGGTATACATGGGGTGATGGAGGGATGGAAAAAGAGACTGATAGAAGGAGGAAGGGAGAGGGAGGGAGGAGGAAAAGAAAGATGGTGAGGGGAGGGATGAAGGGTGAGAGACAAAGAAGAGTAAAGGGAGAGGAAATGATGAGAGAAAGCGTCACCAGGGTGAAAACTGTGTGTGTGTGTGTGTGAGAGAGTGTGTCTGTACTACCATTGTCTGAGGAGGTCTTGGGCAGTAGATCACAGTGACAGCAGTGTTGGCGAAGTCTAACCAGAATGGCCAGCACGTCAGCATAGTTCTTCAAAACTGTCCCGTCTGCTACATACCTACACACATACGATAAGCATTGAAACACAAACAACACAAAAACACTTAAACAAATCCCATGTAAGGAACCTTTTAACACACAGCTGTACCTGCTGATGGTAGTCCTTCCCTGCGTCCGAGCCAGCTCGTACTCCTCCCTCTCTCTCTGGGAGAGTGTGACGTACTCCACACACACCTTCTTCTGGGGCAGAACCACCAGGGGGCGCCCTGCCACCTCACTGTTCTTGGTGCGGCGCAGAGTTATGCACTTCACCAAGGTCTGCAGGTTCCTGCATATACAGACCAGTTCACAGTATGGTGAAAGTCCAGTATAGTATAGTCCAGTATAGTATAGTCCAGTATAGTATAGTCCAGTATAGTATAGTATAGTATAGTCCAGTATAGTATAGTCCAGTAGAGTATTGTCCACTATAGTATAGTCCAGTAGAGTATAGTCCAGTATAGTATAGTCCAGTATACTATAGTAGTCCAAAAGAGTAGAGTCCAGTAGAGTACAGTAGAGTATAGTCAAGTATAGTATAGTCCAGTAGAGTATAGTCCAGTATAGTATAGTCCAGTATAGTATAGTCCAATTGAGTAGAGTCCAGTATAGTATTGTCCAGTAGAGTATAGTCCAGTATAGTATAGTAGTCCAATAGAGTAGAGTTCAGTAGAGTAGAGTATAGTCAAGTATAGTATAGTCCAGTACAGTATAGTCCAGTAGAGTAGAGTCCACTATAGTATTGTCCAGTAGAGTATAGTCCAGTATAGTATAGTCCAGTATAGTATAGTCCAGGGGTCTCATCTATAAAATTGTGCGTAGGATTCTTACTACAGGTGTACTTACACCCAAAATCCTAAAATGGCGTACGCCAAAATAAACATGTACCGTTTAGCTGAAATATGAATTGTAAGAGCTTACAGCAATGGCGGTCAAAGGATTATGTTAGTTTGTTTGGATTTATAGGTTGTGAGAGAGACGCCAACACTTTGATTTCTTTGGGGTTTTGTTTCCTTTTGTTTGTACGAATGTGTGTCATTTTGAGTTAACTGCCACCTGCGTGCTACCACCCTCTGGATATATTAGGTCCAGTGTCACCGACTGCAGCTGCCTCTGACATCTTGTTGTGTGTTTTAAGATCCCCAAACACTATTGTGTGGAGTGTGTTTTAAGATCACGTTGTTCTGGATTCTGTTAGCCTACTTACGTGGAGGGATTTGCAGTGTTTTAATCCAGATCGTGTTGAACTTTATTGGGTGATTGGTCTGTCAGTAGCCTGTATAACGTGGTGGGGAACTCCTTTGATGGCAGCGTATCAATGTGTGTGTGTGAGAACTATTGTTTTGTAACATCCATTCTCATTGACCAGCTATTTATTAAAAACATAGGCCTACTGTATTTTGCTAAATTTCTGCCCCTGTATATTCATTCCTTTAGGTAGCCTGCGTCCTGTTGATTTCATCATAAGTGGCAGTTAGTCAGGGTTTGTCACATTTGCGCCCCCGCCCCCGACGCAAGCGGTTCCTAATACGGACCAATCACAGCCAAGGGGGTATCCGTAACTATCCGAAATTACGCCGGATAAGTAGAAAATTCAGGAGGTGCACGTCAAGCTGTGCGGGGCTGTCCGAGGGCTCCAGGGAGCTCGTGGAGGGGCCTTCCACGTAGACATGTGTCCGTTTTTTGAAAAACGGAGAAGCATATATCGGCCTTTAGTTTCATGATTCACACCGGCTACATCACCCCTCTGAAACTCACTCCGGCGGTTAGCTGACCTCGTGAACATCCGGGTCATGGCACCGATGTGACGGGTACGTAACAGACGTGGTCTTGCAAGTTCCGTGTTCGTCCTTTACCGGGGCTAACACGCCAACTCTAACTTCCCAAGGGCCACCACTACCAGCTAAACCACAGAAAGTCTAGCTATTCAATGACGCGGGTGGCCTGTTACATATTAGAGGAGTGAGTTTCGCCGATTCACACTGGCTACATACGCACATTTTCAGCCCCGTTTTGAGCGTACGCAATGTTTATAAATGAGACCCCAGGAGTCCAGTCCAGTATAGTGAGGAAGTATAAGGTGGTGCAGACTCACACAACGCCCTCCTGGTCTCCCTGGGTGACTGGTCTCTGGATCACTCTGGTCCACCACTCCTTCACATCAAACGGCTTCAGACGCAAGAACGCCAGCAGCATCCACAGGTCCTTCACACTGTTCTGAATAGGGGTGCCTGGACACGCACACACATGTTATGGACTATCCACTATGTCTGTGTGTTTGTTCATTTGTTTGAGAAATTGTGTCCTGAGCTAGAGTATAGTAGTGCGTATCTGACTGTGTGTGTGTGTGCTCGCGCACTTGTGTATATATGTATGTATGTGTGTGTGTGTGAGTGTGTGTGTGCGTGTATGTATGTGTGTGTACCTGAGAGTATCCAGCGGCGGTGAGCATTCAAGGCCAGGACAGCCTTGCTCTGCTGGGCATTGGGGTTCCTTATGATATGGCCCTCATCTAGGACCACCCTGAGCCAACTGACTACATGGAGGGGACTGGTACCCTGGGAGAGGGTGGAGGAGAGGGAGAGAGAAATGGACAGAGATAGAAAGGGAGCAGATATATAGAAAGAAGATATAGAACAGGAGATAGAGAGATAGGGAGTAGAGAGAGAAGGAGGAGGGGAAACAGAGATAGACAGATAGACATATAGACATACAGATATAGATCAAGCACAGGAATAATAATGTGTGTAATTATAATAACTGTATGCAACCAGTAACGTGTTGATCCGACTCGTCCTATCCGCTGTCCACTCACCCCATGGTCAGCTGACAGCACGTTGTAGGTGGTCAGCACCACATCCTGTGCAGCCAGGAAGCTTGTGTCCCTGTTGCGCTCTGAGCCATAGTACAGATACACGCGCAGCTCCACGTCCCCACGCACATGTTGCTCAAACTGGTCCTGAACACAACGGGTTGAACCATCACATTATTATGTGATACGCAAAGTTTTTGTATGAGAGAGGCTTCTCTCCTTCTGAGGTCATGCAACCCTGTATGCTAAATGTACAACGGTCCCAAGGGTAAGAGGCTTCATGGCCTGCATTCATCTGACCACTGTGCTGTGAATGGTCACATGATCCGGCATCATTCTAATAAACAAAGTCCACCCTTTTTAATTGTTGTGCATCTTTCCGGCCACCGACTGACATCATCTTATCGATATGCATGCATTAGTGTGTGTGTGTGAGTTACTGTGCATGCATTAGTGTGTGTGTGTGAGTTACTGTGCATGCATTAGAGCGTGTGTGAGTTACTGTGCATGCATTAGAGCGTGTGTGAGTTACTGTGCATGCATACAATAAGCCATGAGTTGTTTGTATCTGTACGTGTTAGCACAGTGTGCATTTGTGTGTGTATACAGATGCAGCGTGTGTGTATTTATAATACATTTGCAGTGTGTGTGTGTGTATGTATGTATACATTTGCAGTGTGTGTGTAGACACAGTACATAAACAGTGTGAGTGTGTGTGTGTTTATAAATGTAGCAGAGTGAGTGTGTGTGTGTCCTGACCAGCCAGTTACTAAGAACAGACAGCGGGCAGATGATAAGAGTGGCTCTGGCTCCTGAGTTCTCAGTACCGTCCATCACAGGCAGATGGACACTGGATACCCCTACACACACACACACACACACACACACACACACAGACAGACAGACAGACAGACAGACAGACAGACAGACAGAAAGACAAAAAGACAGACAGACAGACAGACAGAGTTGCATGGGATATATCACAGAGCACAGTCAAGTGTTGGAATGAGCAGTTTCTATAAAACACACACAGTTGTATTACCTTTCTTGGACTGCGCGGCTGTGCCCCGTCCTTTTGCCTTAGCTAGATGAGGAAAGGTACAGCATTAATGTAGTCTGTCACAGACAGTGCACACACACACAGCGGTGACAGACTACCTTTCTTTTGCAGTGGGGGCGCCTCCAACTCCTTCATAAAATCTATTGATTCCCAACACACCGTCTTCTGTTGACTGAAAAAAACACAGTATTTGTATCTGCCTGATACAAAAGTGACACAGAAATCAAAACCAAAGCACTGTTACCTGTCAGAGCGAGGGTTCACTGATGAATCAGACCCTTGTTTGTGAGCCCCTTCTCCACCCTTTGGAGCACACTCTGGAACACACAGACACACACACACTGTCTCACACGCAGAAGCGTGTACACAGACACAGACACACTCACACAAAAACACCTACACATCCATTACAAGTACACAAATACACACACTAAGACGATTACTTTCTGGTTTGGGGCTCTTCTCTGTGATGCCAGCTTTGGAGTCACTGGAATACTGCCGCTACAGAGAAACACACATGTTCACACACCTTAGAGAATATTCCAGATCATTCAAACGATGAAACCACAGACGATCAGTATACTTACACATCTGTCCAGGGGCAGAGGTTTCCCATTGTGAAAGTTGGAGAGGATCAGAGCAATGGTGGTCAGAGTCTTTCCCTGAAGGCCAATCCCACACAGCCGTCAAAAATGTCAGTGAGGATGTAATGACAATAATAATCCAACTTTCGTTTCTATAGCGCCTTTTCATCTCAAGTTGCAAGTTTCCATCTCAAAGCGCTTTATAAAATAAATAAACATATGAATGAATATAAAGGATGCAAAAAACGCATTAACAAAAATACAATCAAATCGTATGATAATCACAGAAAAGCAATTCCCAAACAGTTACTTTTCAGAGAAGATAAAAAATACTCTTTTCAGTTTCAGCATGCCTGACCTCAGAGCGAAAATAGTTCAATAGGTTTGGAGCAAAAGCTGCAGCTTTGTTTGTGTGTCTAGGGTTAGCCAGGGTTTTACAAGCAGCATCGTTGAGATTTTGAGTAATATGTGTGTGAGAAAGAAATACTGGATACAAAGTGTGGTGTGCGTGTGTGGGCTGTGGGCTCATGCAGACACGTGTTTGGGGAGGAGGAGGAGGTTGTGTTTGAAAGACACTGTTGACAGTTGTTGTGTATGTGTGTGCGCCTCACCAGCCCCATGTCATCTGCCAGGAGGCCTCCCCTGGTTCTCTCGGGGTCTCTCTCTGACGGAGAAGCAGGTGAGGGTGTTGAAGAAGAGGCCTCCCCTCTCCTCCCAGAAGGGGGGCAAGGCGGAGCTGTTCTCACACGCACACATCCAGGCTAGTGCTTGCTTCTGGTGGGGCAGTAGAGGAGTGCACACGGCCTACGGAGAGAGGGAGAGCAGGGAGTTTGTAAGCGTGCGCGCATGCCAAACCACGCGCTCAGCCCCCTTCTCACACACGCATGTGCACGGGCAGAGGTACGAGGGTTCACGGCTTTCTTTTGAACGCTAACGTGGAAGCAACAAAAACACACACATACACGATTACACACACTTACATCTGCAGCTTCTATCTCTCCATTCTTGACCTCCATCAGGTCCTCAAAGAGACAGTCAAATGCGTTCTTCAGCTGGAGGTGGAGAAGTATCGTTAGCAGAGGTCATATCCCTGTCACATTAACGTTGGGGTACATGTATGATCCTACATTATGTCAGTGTGTATGTACAAAGCTGGTTTTATATACTGTATGTGAGTATGTAAGATGGTATAGTTTTATGTACTTTGTGTTAGTGTGTATAATGGTACAGTTTTAAATACTGTATGCTACTATGTATGACGGTACAGTTATACAGAATGTTGGTATATGTATGATGGTATAGGTCAGTGCGTATGTACGAGGGTACCGTTTTGTGTACTGTATGTTACCTCTTTAGCAGTCAGAGGGATAGCTGTGGACTTCCTGGCTGGAGCATAGAGACCCTGACTGCTTCTGCCTGGTACCATGATTCTTTTGGAGTCTTGTGGCACACACACACATATACACAAACACTGGAAGGTGTGATTTCTGTGTCCCTTGTGGGGGGCTGCATAGTGAGATGGTTTGTTGTGTGAGAAGGTGTCCTTTGTGCGGGTACCTGGGGGCCCCAGTTTGTATCCATGTCGTCCCAGCTGTCCTACAACTCGGTCTTTATTCTCTTCCTTTCCCCAGAAGGACAGCAGCACTGGCATGGTGAACGCATTATTCACCCCTGACGGCGCCACCCTGTCCGAGCACACAAGCACATGAACCCCTCAGACAGACTGGCACACACACACAGCACTCCTTCACAGCTAGGTCCCTAGACCCCTTCACAAGCACATGAACCCCTCAGACAGACTGGCACACACACAGCACTTCTTCACAGCTAGGTCCCTAGACCCCTTCACAAGCACATGAACCCCTCAGACAGACTGGCACACACACACAGCACTCCTTCACAGCTAGGTCCCTAGACCCCTTCACAAGCACATGAACCCCTCAGACAGACTGGCACACACACAGCACTTCTTCACAGCTAGGTCCCTAGACCCCTTCACAAGCACATGAACCCCTCAGACAGACTGGCACACACACAGCACTTCTTCACAGCTAGGTCCCTAGACCCCTTCACAAGTGCATGACAGCCATCGATCTTGAATCTCCTCGCACAGATCTCCACTTACCCTTCTACTTTGGCCAGGTTGTCGTCCATGACGGTGGCCATGGCTGCGGCCAGCTCTCTCTTGATGTGGCCCACCTGGCTGCCGTACACGTTGACCACCATCACAGCGTTGCGGTCGTACTGATTCTGAGGTTGGCGCACCAGGGACACCATCTCCCCTGTGTTCACCTAAGAGGGGGAAGGGGGGACACACAAGACACTCCCTGCACAAATCTTTACAGGTATACAGTACACTGGCATGCTAGAAATGGCATGCCAGTGTAGAATATAACCAAACTAAACAGACCACATCAGTGTATTATATTTTAATATTTTACATATTTTAATTCCAATAATGGTATGAATACACACTACACTATGGGTTCTATGCCCGTGTAGTAGACATACCATCCTATACATGTGTTATACACATTCTTATGACATCATACTAAATATACCAAGCCAGTGTACTATACATCCAGACTATAAATGTATTATAAGGGGTATCCATAGTAAATGAATAGATACATACCACGCCAGTGTAGTACTTCAGCCCCACCACATTGCCCCGTAGGGTCCCAAACAGCACACTGCCATCAGCATCTGCCTCGTCTGCAGCCGCCGTGCTGAGTGCCTGGGACAAGGTCTCTGTCTCCGAGCGGTCCCCGAACAGGTCCACGGAGCTCTGATCAGTCCAACCAAACCTCCGCCCGACAAACTGCATGGTTTCTTTCGTCTGCCAGGGTGGTGCAAGACATGCAGTCCACACAAACATGTCAAATACCAGCCCTTCATACATGTCAGATCCGCTCCTGTAAAACGACTGACTCAACTGCAATAGTCAGCCTGCAACAGGAGAGGTAACTAGTGAGCATTCTAGTCGTACCTCAGTGTACTCACTAAATGCATTTGGTCAGATTGTCGTTTAACAGCGTTCAGTCATTCCTCAATACTTTTGGACGTATAAATGTATTGTTTGCACCTTCCGGCCACAGTAAAGTCCTTGTTTGTGTAAACCTACATGGCGAATAAAACCAAATTCTGATTCTGAAAGGGCATATTAATGTAGGCTATACATACGATGATGTGAACCCTACTGTAACATTGGCGAGCCAGGGTAAACATCAATACAGACCCAATTCCCACAGATTGTGTGTGTGTGAGGGTCATTTTACCATATGAACTTTCTTTGAATTATGAGTAATCATGCAAAATGTCAATTACCTGTCATATTAAACAGGGCTCTCAAGTTTTTTCAAAAGCTTGGCAGGGGGTTCTGATTTGCTTTTTACTCTGTATAACTCGAGACAACCATGATGATATCATCTCAGTATGCCTGCGCCTCGTCCATTCATTGTATAGCGGGACAAGTTACCCCTTATTTCTCATCGTGAGAAATGGTTGAAATGCGTGAGAAATACAAGGTGTTGCGTGAGGAATGGCTGAAATGCGTGAGTTTCACGGCGAATGTGTGAGACTTGAGAGCCCTGTATTAAAGAATGTATATTATTGGTTATCATCTCAGTTAGCTAGCTCTAACGTTGTTATCAAAGCTACTACGGCTAGTAAATCAACTCGATGACAGCTATCGACTGCCATATCCTTGCTAGTTATATAACAAAAAAAGGGCTGTAAGTAAACGCACGGTACAAAGTGGAGAATGGTACACTGCAGTAACAGAGGCACAAATTAGCGTTCTATGAGAAAACAGCTAGCTCTAAAGAGAGTTTGAGTAACTAAAATCCGGCAACGGATTGAAATCAAACCTTGAAACCAAAACCAAAAGTTAATTTACTATCTGTCCAAACTTCTATGATAATTTACCTTTGGTGACAAAAGATTTGCTCTGAATGTTCTGCTACAGTACTCTGGACAATACACGTTGGTAAAAGCTGGGCGCCGTTCCTTCAACTACAAGGTATTCGCTAACCAATGAGCGATTAGGGAAGTCGTTTCCTCTCTGGCTTTTATTAAATTGTATTGTGTAATATGTTTACTAATTTTGTATTGCCTTTGTTTTTTTGTACTTTTCAAAATTTCATGTGAAAAGTTTGGCATGAATAAAGATATATTCAGATATATAAAAACAAAAAAGATTAGGGAAATCGTGAGGTTCCGATTCCGATCTGGGCTGGGTCGACGGTTCCGTTTCCGCTCTGGCTGTTCTCTGATTTAGCCGAAATCTTAGCAAAAGTTCTCTGGATTACAAATATCACGCTGATGCTTTTCTAGAACCAAATCGTGAACAGATATTAAATCACGGCGATAATCACTGCTTGGAGGGGCGTGAGCATAAACGAGTTGGTGCCCAGTTTTCAGGAGTTTTGCAGGAGTTTACGGCTGACTTCAGTTGGTGAGTGAACAAAACAAACTAACGAAAGCAGCTAGGTTAAGCTAGCTAGCTAGTGACATAGCCAACTTTAGCCATCGATACAGTTAGACCATACTAGTTAGCACTAGTTGCATTGTTTAGCCAGCTATAACTTTACAGACGTAGCTAACGAACCGGGTTATTTGGGGAGATTGCTGTAACATTAAGATAACATTGCAGCAAGATATATAGTTAGCCTAGCTTCTAGATACCTAGCCTACCTATACCGATATCTGTACAGATCGCGCCATCACAGTTGCCGACTTATCTACAGTAGTTCCCTCTAGCTAACGTTCGTTCCTTATTGCTAACGTGCCTTTTCTTAGCTCCATCTTTAATGCGTCTCCTATTGTGGCTAGGCTAGCTATCTAAGCCCCGAGGCTATGCTAAAGCTAGCTTTCTTCCCTAGTGGGGTTTCTAGCGTCAACATTCTGCGAGTTCAAGTAAGGGGATGTGGTGGTGGTCAGCTTCAAACTCAAATGAACCACCTTCATAGTCAGCGTATTTAATTTTTTTAATAACATTAAGGTCACATATTTCATTACAGGCATATGCCGACATAGTTTGACAGATACAGATAGTTTGTTCCTTTTTGTCACATTTCAGTTATGTTTTGTCACATGTTTGGCCATATAGGAAGTTGTTGGTCTTACAGTACATATTTTGGTGTAGTGGCTGCCTGTCTCCCTGGTTCAGTGAATGTGACCACGAGGGCCTATCTCAGCCAAACACAGTACAATTGAATACACAGTCAAGTTGCCGGTCTGGTCACATAACTGTCTATACTTCTGGGACGCTTCAAGAACCTTTGGTCTTTCACTTGTCATTACATACATCTTTAGATTCTGTCATAGGCAGTTGCAGTTTCTTGAGGTGAAATTAAATGGTACATGCACTGAGCTATTGTCAGAAGGTATGTGTCTCATTGTAAAATCTCATAATGGGTGAAGAGGAGAGTTGTGTGTGCGCGCGCGGGTCAATGGAAGATGTTGGGGGAGGAGGAGTAGGGGGGGGGGTCCTCTTTCCAGGAAGTCCAAAGCAGTATTTCCTTTTATAGAAGCTGAGTACAAAAGGCCGCTCACTTCCTGTAAACAGCTCCTCGCTTCTGTTTGCTTTTGTCTGGTTGGTCAGAAATGCCGTGTGACCATCGGGGGACTCTGGGAGTTCCAGAGGATGAGGAAGTGTGCTTCCCATAGAGATAGAAGGAATAGAAAGTGCAGTAAAAGAGAATAGAAACAGAAAAAAACAGAATGTAGCTCAATAGTTGTATAGACACAGGGTCCGTGATAGCTTCAAAGAAAGCATTTATGGACGTCAAATAGATTTAAGGTGTACACAGGCACATGCATACTATATGGTATGGGTATGGGGGTGTATGGGTATTAAGACGCACCACTAATCTACAGAAATAGAACATGTACTTTTATTTCTATGTAGGTTAGGTCTACCTCCAGTGTGTGGATGCACCTCTCTCTGTTATATGAGAAGCTGCAGAGGCTACCAAACAGATGCGAAGGTTGTGGCTGTGCTGGACTGCTGTGGGAGGAGCAATGGGATGGTCATGGCAGGAAGAAGGGTGGAGCTTTAGATTGTAACCTGTGCCTCTTAGAGGAAGAAACCTTTATTGATCACACCAATTGTGTGAACAGTGGAGCCCACATGCATACTGGAGCATCCACTGGAGCATCCACTGGAGAAATCTACCACTTTACCCATCATGCTGTTCTTCCTCCCAGGGAAGGCAGGAGCAGTGGGCATCCACACCAAGTGCTCACACACAGGCAGGAGAGCGATTTGTTTGCATGTTTTATATTGAGGTTATTTGGGGAGGAAACCCATGTGAGTATGGGGAGAACATGCCAATTCCATACTGAGCCAATCTGATCATCGAACAGTGCCCCATGCGGGAATCCAACCAAGGAGCTTGTTGCTGTGAGGCTGCAGTGCAAGGCACAGCTCCACCTTGCCCCAGAGGGGAAACAAATCAGCCAAGCCTAGAGAGAGGGAGGATCCAGGGGGATTGTCAGGAGGACAGACCATGCCCAACTCCAGCCCTGGAGTCGTGGAATTCCTGGAGACAAGCCCCAGCCTGGACAAACAGCCTGTACCCACACACGCACGGACACACATAGACACTCACACACGCACCCTCCCTAAACACACCCTCCCTAAACACACGTCTCTACTTGTTGCACTTGTGTCCTTCTGAGGAATGAGCCTGCCTGCAAAAACCTGTCCTGAGAGAGAAGGAGGGGAGAAAGATAGACACTTGAAATTATATTTCTAAGACAGACACACACAACAGAGACTGGGAATACAGCTAAAGTGACATTTGGATTGACCCACTCTTCTGAAAGGTACAGAGGAGAGTACAGAGAGGTGAGTAAGGGTCTGACTGCCAGGGGATTGGCATTGTGAAGAACAAGAAAGAGGAGTTAAAAAAACAAGGCAGGCAGAAGAGTCCAGAAGATTCAATAGTCTTAGCTGTTGATGCTGTGTGTTATCTAATGGCAATCTGTAGACAGTGAAAGGGTAAGACTCCTGTCTGTGTGCATAATATAAATAACCTTGGCCGGGTTTCCCAGATTCGTTGAGAAGCTCTTAACGCTAAGAGCTTCTTAGGAGCGCGTGTAGAGAGCTTTCATTGGAGCTCCTAAGAAGCTCTTAGCGTTAAGAGCTTCTTAACGAATCTGGGAAACCCGGCCAAGGTTATTTATATTATGCACACAGACAGGAGTCTTACCCTTGTTGTTAAGCGTCAACAGCCACAAGCCTGAATGAAAAGCCTACCTGCACGGCAAACAAAGCACACAAGGCTTTTCTCTGGTCCCACACCAGGCGGAGGAATGACTGCATGTCAGGCAGAAGGCTAAACTCACATAAAGGGATAGCGGCAAGCATGATGAACTCATATTTACACTGGCTAGTGCTACAGTGACAACTCCCCTGGGCTAAGACTGTAAATGACAGGGCAACTTTAAGGAAGATTCTGACTTCCATAGCTTGCTTTCATCAGTCACGTCGTTTCTGTTTTCACCTGAATAAGCTTGCGCTGTAACGTGAGCAGAGCTCAACAGTTAGGAATCAAAAGTTATTGAGGTCACCTTAAAGTTGCTACACAAAATGTTGCTGGAATTGTAACTTCTTGTTCAGCTTTGAGTGCTGCTTATTGTCTCCTCATTTTAAACATCCAAACTAAAGATTAGCCTAGCCCATGTGGTTGAACAGGGAAAGGAATGAGAATACCAGTGTTGCATCTCTGTTGTTCAGTCTTGGGGCTATGAAAACTGCAGGGCCAGACACAGGAAGTGAGGAAAGCTTGGTGAACTCTATGCATTTCCTGTTTCATGTTGATGATGTCATCTGAGGTGCATCTACATAGTATCTCAATAGCTTTGTCTTTATCAGCTTCTCAGCTTGTGCGTGCGTGCATGCTTGAAGTAGAGATGAAAAGGTGGAAGGCGGATATTTCACCTTATTAGGACAAACTGTTAACAAAAGATCTGCCTTAACACTCTCAATATTTATTCATTAAAAAGTTCTACTTATCATTATATATATTTATTATATATACAGGGTTTCCTGCTGTGTTAGTTAAGGTGGTTTGCTGTCAGACCGGGGGGGTGTATTTTTTTTTAACGATAGACTAATATGGGGGGGATGACAGTTTTTACGATAGACTAATATGGGGGGGGTGTAGTTTTAGACTATTGTGGGGGAGGGGGGGGGGTCGTTTGTACGATAGACTAATGTGGGGGAGGGGGGGGGGTAGTTTGTACGATAGACTAATAAGGGGGGGGGTGTAGTTTGTACGATAGACTAATATGTGTAGTTTGTACGATAGACTAATATGGGGGGGGGGTGTGTAGTTTGTACGATAGACTAATATGTAGTTTGTACGATAGACTAATATGGGGGGGGGTGGTAGTTTGTACGATATACTAATGTGGGGGAGGGGGGGTGTACTTTGTACGATAGACTAATATGGGGGGGGGGTGTAGTTTGTACGATATACTAATGTGGGGGAGGGGGGTGTAGTTTGTACGATAGACTAATATGGGGGGGGGGTAGTTTGTACGATATACTAATGTGGGGGAGGGGGGGTGTAGTTTGTACGATAGACTAATATGGTGTAGTTTGTACTATAGACTAATGTGGGGGAGGGGGGGTGTAGTTTGTACGATAGACTAATGTGGGGGAGGGGGGGTGTAGTTTGTACGATATACTAATGTGGGGGAGGGGGGGTGTAGTTTGTACGATAGACTAAAAAGTGCTGCGGGAACCCCTGATATATATGGCCAGTAAGCCCATACATGTGGACACGCACCCTTCTCACTCTTGCTGTCACACACCCACACACACACACACTGGATGTGCGGCATAACACGTGGAGCGCACAACTTGACTTCCTTTCCTTCACATGCACTTGCATTTCTGTTCCCTCAAAAAGTCATTAGACTGGAACTGGTCACACTGGCGTGTGTGTGTTTTGGTGTTTGTGTGTGGGAGTTTGTGTGTCTTAATGCTCATTTGTCTGTTTGGGTAGTGACAAACAGAAGATTGCACCTCATTGCAATCTTCAGTATTGATTAGAGTCCGACCGATAAAGGATTTATAAGGCCAATACCGATACAAATATTTGGTGATCAAAATCCGATATTCTGTTATCGGGCGATATAAAAAAATATTTAAAAAATCCAGAAACGCGTAACAAAACAAACTGATTTCCCTAACAGTAGTTATTTGTAGTGTAGGGTTAAGTGCCTTGCCGAAGGACACAACGTCATTTGACACGGCCGGGAATCGAACCAGCAAAACACACAACAACAACAAAAAACATGAATATTCATTTATCGGCCATTATAAATGCAGATACCGATAGTTTAGAAAATGCCTAATATCGGCCCGCCGATATATCGGTCGGGCTCTAGTATTGATAGTGTGTGTTTCTCCCTTTGCGCAGGTGGACGTGTGTGTAGATGTGTGACAGCGGAGTGTGTGAAGACAAGCCCCCCGCCCCCCCCTGTCAGGATGAGCAGCCAAGGAGGAGGAGCCAAAGACCCATTGTCAGCCAATCACACTCGGCCTCTGCCCTCAGTTCCGGAAGAGAGAAAGTCCCGGAACAAAATCATCTCCATGTTTGCCTCAGAGAAGGGTAAAACACACTCGTGGGCACACACACACACAGGCAGACACACACACACATGGCATAGATGACCTGTAACATGGTCCCTCTATCTCCAGGAGGCAGAAAGAAGGAGCGTGACAAGGAAAGACCTGAGATCTCCTCCCCCTCAGACTTTGAACACACCATTCATGTGGGCTTCGATGCCGTCACAGGAGAGTTCACTGTAAGTGTGTGTTTGTGTGTATTGATTCATGTGTGTGTGTTTTATTTTAATATTTATTTAATATTTTAATTCTAATTCCACTTAGTATTGCTAGTTTATGTACCCTTAGTATAGATAGTTCACATATTAAAATTGAAGGTTCCTATATGTTTATTGTATGCACCTTCCTGCCAAAGCAAATTCCTTGTCTGTGCAAACTTTCATGGCGAACAAATCCCTTTCTGATTGTGATTCTGTGTGTGTGTGTGTCCAGGGCATGCCAGAACAGTGGGCCCGTCTCCTCCAGACGTCAAACATCAGTAAATCGGAGCAGAAGCAGAATCCTCAGGCTGTCCTAGACATTCTCAAATTCTATGATTCAACCAGCGGCAAACAGAAATACCTCAGCTTCTCCTCTTCAGGTCGGTCTCTTGTCTCCTCTATCCCGCTCCTGTCACTCTCTCTTTCTAGCTCCAGGGTTTCCCACATAAAATGTGTTACTTAAGGTGGTAGGGTGGGGTTTGCCGTCAGACCGGCTAGTTTATGTCATAGACTAATGCGGGGGGGGATAGTTTGTACGATAGACTAATGAGTTCTGCAGAAAAGGGAGCCTGGCGTTTTGGAATGGAAGGGAGAAAACGGGACATAGTAACAAATCGGATATTGCTATAAAAAAACGACGACGTATTTAAGGCGGCAGGCGTGTGTTGCCGCCTTAACTGAAAAGTGCTGTGGGAAACCCTGAGCTCTGTCTCTCTCTCTCATTCGCTTTCTCTCCCTCTCTTGCTTTGTATACACTAAACATGGATTAGAAATTACATTACTCACATTTGTCACCTCTCTTTTTCAGACAAAGATGCACAATCGGTAAGTACTGGTTTACTTGATTCTATACCACTACTAATGAAACGTCTTCAATTCTAGAACAGTGTAGATGGAGTGTGTGTTTTGAGGTTGTGTGTGTGTGTGTTTAGCCAGGGAAGCAGGGTTCGGAGCAATCACCATCAGGAGGGAAGGGTGCGGACGATGACGAGGATGATGATGAAGCTCCGCCTCCCATCGTGGCGCCGAGGCCGGAACACACAAAATCGGTGAGTCCCGGGGAGAACTCCTTCCATGTTTACAAGACTGCTGCTTCATGTCAAACAAGAACAAAACACACAAGCCTGTGACGTGCGACAGGGGGAGGTGTGTGTCCCTGTGCTGATGTCCATTCATGTTGTGCGTCAGGTGTACACCAAGTCTGTGATTGAACCCCTCCCGCCGGTAGAGGGCGACGCAGCTGCCAAGGCAGCAGACAGACAGAGGAGAAAGGGCAAGATGACCGATGAAGAGATCATGGATAAACTCAGTGAGTAGCACATACACACACGCTAAATATCATGTCACGTGTTTGTTTTCTGTACCCTAAAAACCAACACGTTGATTTCCACACAGGCACAAAAATGTACACTATCACAAGCACGCATATGTTTCCATTCAAACACCCATATTCCTGCTAGGACCAGCTTGACTAACTTAACTACTGTTTGCTGTGTCCCAGGAACGATTGTCAGTATTGGAGACCCCAAGAAGAAGTACACACGCTATGAGAAGATCGGCCAGGGGTAAACTGGTGCACACAGAGAGGGCAACATGGAAGATGTGTTCGCCGTGACGTTTTACTTCCTTTAATCTCTCCGTCTCTCACAGGGCGTCTGGTACGGTGTACACAGCCATCGATGTTGCCACTGGTCAGGAGGTAAAGTATCTTATTGTATCACTCGCTCAAGATTCAAGATTGTATTATTTGTCACATACATGATTATACATGGTACAATATGCACTTCATTAAATTAAAAGGATACCAAGGGAGACTATTCTAAGAGAGACATAAATGGGTATTAAAATATAAATAAATACATTACAATAAATACATTAGAATAATATAGTGCACAGCAGTATGTCAGCGGCTTTAAGTTGAGCAGACGGATGGCCTGAAGGAAGAAGCTCCTCCTCATCCTCTCCGTGTTGGCTCTCAGGCAGCGGAACAGGCTTACGCCACTGACTGAACTGAGCCTGGATAAACCAACCGTGTGTTTGCTTGTGTCAGGTGGCTATCAAGCAGATCAACCTGCAGAAGCAACCCAAGAAGGAGCTGATCATCAATGAGATCCTGGTCATGAAGGAGATGAAGAACCCCAACATTGTCAACTTTGTTGACAGGTACGGCAGCACTCCTTTGACCAACGAAAGCCAGCCAAAATCCAATGTGCCATTTATTTGGTCTGTGAAGAGTAGTCATTTACAGTGTTTGTGTGTGTGTAGTTTCCTGGTGGGAGATGAGCTGTTTGTGGTGATGGAGTATCTGGCAGGAGGCTCCCTGACTGATGTGGTGACTGAGACATGCATGGACGAGGCCCAGATTGCCGCTGTCTGCAGAGAGGTACGCACAGATTACGAGGTGGTGGTGGTGGTGTGTGTGTGTGTGTGTGTGTGTGTGACACCTGTTTCCTTCCTCCCCAGTGTCTGCAGGCTCTGGAGTTCCTCCACGCCAACCAGGTGATCCACAGGGACATCAAGAGTGACAACGTGTTGCTGGGCATGGACGGATCCGTCAAACTCAGTGAGAACAATGCGCAAGATAGATAGCAGTCACAAACACACATACAGTAGTCACAATATTGTAATACACAAGCACACACATTACAGGAACATTAACAAATCTGTGACCCACTATCACAATGTGATTAAAAGGTTTTTAATGTTCATAAACTGACCCCTGCTTCTCTGTCCTCCAGCTGATTTTGGCTTCTGCGCCCAGATCACTCCAGAGCAGAGTAAGCGTAGCACCATGGTGGGCACGCCCTACTGGATGGCCCCAGAGGTGGTGACCCGCAAGGCTTACGGGCCCAAGGTGGACATTTGGTCCTTGGGCATCATGGCCATAGAGATGGTGGAGGGAGAACCTCCATACCTCAACGAGAACCCCCTCAGGGTGAGTGTGTGGGGGGGTGTTGATTTATCCTGGGACACAACAATCTACCACATGGAGCTAGTCAAGAAAAGTTGGTCTTTACAGAAATATGTGTGTAAAATATTTTCATATGTGTGTTTGTGAGCTTGTGTGGTTGTGGTAAAGTGACTATTGATATACAATCCAGTCTTGGCCGTTGTGATTTTTCAATTGTATTTTGTGGGGTAATGTTTCTGGACTGACGAGACAGGTGAACAGTAGAATAACTCTCTGTGTCCCTTCTTAGGCTTTGTATCTGATTGCCACCAACGGCACCCCTGAGCTGCAGAGTCCAGAGAAGCTGTCTCCTGTTTTCAGATCTTTCCTGTCCCGCTGTCTGGAGATGGACGTGGAGAAACGTGGGGGTGGTCGAGAGCTGCTGCAGGTACTATAGACACACACACACGTAGCATCACGTACTGCTCGCAGTGGCAGGTGGCTCATACACCCCATACACACTTTGTGATCACATCGGTGGATGTTGTATGAAGTTTAGCAAATTAACATGGTTTTGTTTGTTTCTGCAGCACCCGTTCCTGAAGCTGGCCAAGCCTTTATCAAGCCTCACACCTCTCATCCTGGCAGCAAAGGAGGCCATGAAGAGCAACCGCTAAACTAGCTAGCCAAGGAAACTTGGTTAACTTGGCCTGCCTAGCTAACTGGCTAACCCCCTGAGCTAGCTATCCTCGTTAACAATTGTGCTAACTTTGCTAAATACCAGATTGTTACAGCTTGTCCGGTGTAGATTCATAGAAGATATCTGAGATCTGAAGGACTGTATTAGACTGTTTACTGTCCTTGTCACACCTAACTTCTTAACCCTTTGCCAAACTTCTAGCAAAATGTTTTTAGAAGCACAAGCCAGTGAAAAACTCGACATTTGTAATTTGCGATAATCCAGTTACTGCGACCAAAGGTTGACACTCTTAATGACATCTAGTCAGCCATAATGGTTACATATCTAGAAATACTGGCTATGTGTTAACATTCCTGGCTACCTGCTAGCATTAGTGATTATCTGCCAACTTTCCTGATCACTGCTCTCATTACTCGTTAGCCATGAGCCCTTCTTAGCGTTGGTAGCATTGCTGGTTAGATCCCAGCCTTTTTGCTGATCTAGACCTGTCATGCTAACACCCAAGTGCCTCTTCTTCACTGACAGTGTTGCTTCCACAATGCTAGCACAATGTTAGCACCATTGGCCCGTGCCTTTTAAACACATAGAACCATGCTAGCACTCCTCACACAACCCCCTGAGCCCCCTCTAACACACCCCTGTCACCTTCTACTTTCAAAACTCCCCTCCAAGTGCCTCACATACGCCATACACATATATCTTCACACACCACACACACACACACACACACATACATACATTACTCTTATTCTACATACTATACATACACACACACACACACACGTATAGCAAGCCCGGTATTTCAAATGTCCTAGGTTGTGTAGATGCCTTAAATCATGTAGGATTGTGCCTGAACTGGAACATTTGTGTAACTGTTCTGTCTGTTTATCTTGTCATACTATATCTCAGATGCTACACGGTGGTTCTACTTTTCCTGTTTGCTATATGCGTTCCATTTCTGTTCTTACTAAACAACAATCTAAGAAACTTACAAAAAAACTTTTTTTTAATTGGCTGTATGACAATAATTTGTGTCTGAAAGTCTAATATTTTGTAGGCAAGACCCCCCAATACTGAGTTATTTTGTTTTGTATATTACGTACCTTCAATGGCAAAACCCTGTTAAAATCTGGAATCTTTTCACAAGTTTTTTTAAGTCTGTATAATATATCTTTTTTATGTGTAACTAACAATTTGATAGGTGACCGTATTGTGATGTGATGTTATCACCTGTCTCAGATGATGCCATGGTGTTTTGTGTGACCCCTAAGCTGTTACATGGAACTTTCTATGGCAAATCATAGAGCAGACATTCCAACTCGGAAGTCAAATGGTGTCTGATGAATACAGGATCCCTTTAGTTATAGTTTGTTTTTTCTTATTCATGAAACTGAGAACTTCTACTGAGAAGAAAAATCATTGAAACAGTCTGCATAAATTATGAATAAAGATAGACTTGAAAATATTCTGTGTGGACTTGTTACTCAGAGATGAGGCAGTGGTTGTCAGAAGAGGGCACTATTACAGCTTCCATGTACTGTGTCTGATGTCTGTACTGGATTTAAATCAAGACCCATCTGTGTTAATGTATGACAACTCCTCAGAGACAGACAGCACTGTTGGTATGTGAGTTTAGCTGACCTGTCCTCAGAGACAGACGCACTGTGGTTATGTGAGTTTAGCTGACCTGTCCTCAGAGACAGACGGCACTGTTAAGTATGTGAGTTTAGCTGACCTGTCCTCGGAGACAGACAACACTGTTGGGTATGTTGGGGTTCTTGACCCTCAGTCTGGTTCTTGAGGTTTGAAACGTTTGAAACTCCTATGGAGAAGAAGTTGAAACGCCTGCCAAGTAGGCTAACCCAGTCGACAGTACCAAACCAAAAATATCATTATATATAATTTTTTTGCAACAGTCAGACACGTCATGTCCATTGGGTCCCGTCTGTGTCTGGTTGGGTAGCCACAGGGCTATTCAACTGACCTTCAGCACCCCCACCTCCAGAAGGCTTTCCAGGGTCTGCCACAGGGGCCCGTGGGGTGCAGGGGCCGTAGCCGGGCCCAAAGATTTACACGCATCACTCAACCAAAAAAAAATCGCCCCTCCAAGTACCATCGCTCGACGGGCCCTCCCTCGGTTCAACGCTGTACTCTCTCTCCGATATGCGCGTTGTTACTAAATGAATATCTGTGTCAAATGTTATTTATACACCTAAAAAGGCAAACTTATCTCAATCATGGTTGTTATTATGTTTTGGGGAAAAGTAGCAATTTATACCCAAATCATATGCTTATCCTACATATATTATAGAAACTATCAAAAAACGATTCAGTTAAATGAATAAGTTCTTATTTTCTTGGTATTTTTGTGATTATCAATGATGACTGCTTGGTAATATGTATGTTGTTGTCTCTATTTGATAATGTGACGATAAAATACGCTATAGTTACACCAATTCGAAGGTCACGACAACGCAGTTCATTGAGCACAGCACAACTGAACGTGTTGACAGTTGCACTTTATTTTGAGGTTGCAAATTTTAAATGACACCTTTAACCTTGTTTTAATACTGTTTTTCTTTCTTTAATATAAAATAGAATGAGGTGAAGATATTCTGTTTTACTTCATCCTGATCACTGGCACAATTTTACCCCAACCTGGCATTGCCAGACCAATTCGCAAATGTGTATTTGTCTGGAACCTTTCAGTTAATTTGGGACAGATGCAATGAATGGAATGATGTTTATGAAAATGCCTCAATGGCACTCTAGTCCAGTCATTTAATAAATAAGGGACAAATTGCAACTTAAGCAAACTCAACTGATTTTGTTTCCTTAATATGTCCTGAGTAAGGGGGGAAAAGCCCTGAAGAATCCCATTAGGGGAAAGGTTCGAAAAAAGACCCAAATATAGCCTATTCATACGCCCATTCATTATTTTTCTCAAATGAATATAATAACAAATGTAACCTTTAGATATCACCATGATAATTACTGAGTTTATTACTTACATTAAGACAAACCAACATTTCTGAGAAGTTTTTTAAAAATTGTTTGTTAACATGGGCAAATGGTGGATAATCTAATTAGGTATGTGCTCATTTGCATAAATACCACAACAGATCTAAATGTTGGATATAGCCAGGTGAAAATGTCTTCTTGAATCTTGTTGACATATAACAGTAAAATAACCCATTTAGGCTACCCATGAGCATTAATACATAGAGGCAGGAAGAAGAACCGTATTTTTTCTGAAAATAAACAGCATTTTCTATGAATCGCACCCCACCAGAATGGGAGCTCTGTGTTTGTAAATCTGGGTAAACCGCACTGGAATATATGCCGCACTTGATACGGGAACAATGATACCAAGCAATGCATGAGTATAGGCGATCTTACAGCATGCCGTTGTGTAACACACTTCGAAAACTAAAGTAAGTGCGTAATGTATGTTTTCTATTGCCCCCGAATTAAATAATATTGAACTTTTAAATTCCTAAAACTAGCTAGCTTTTGTGGTATTTATGCAAATTGGCGCATACATTATTATGCACCGTTTGCCCATGTTATCAAACCATTTAAAAAAACTTGTGATACATGTTTTATTTGTCTTGATGTAAGTAATTTTCAACTCACTAATTTTCATGGTGATATTTAAAGGTTATGATTGAAAGGTTGATTGGCCCATACTTTTCATGTTGGAGGGAAATCTGTATGAATGGTGGCCAGACCCATAAAAAGCAAAAAACAGATTGGTCTCAATCTCCCAAATTACAGTTGATCTCACACTTGGGGCAAATTGGGCCAAGGGACAGCATTTAAAAAAACGGTTTGATTCCAATATGATCGTATGATTTCCAATGATGCACAACAAATATATGAACATACATGAGTTGAACCCATTGCTGTCATCTACTTTCTATAAAGTTACCAAAAATCTAAAGTAAATGTGATAAACAATACAATAGGGTGTTTCGGTAAGTAGATAAGACTGTTTGCAATGTCGGTGTTAGTGGTGAAATGGTATGAGTGGGTTGTCTGAGTGTGAATCAAACAAAAGAACAATGTCAGTAAGCCGGTCAGGTGAAGAGAGCTAGTGGATCTTGCAGGCCTGAGCCCAGGATGATGAGATGTTTGACATCAAGATCATAAAGGATAGCTCCTCCCACAACCCTACTGGAACCAAGAAGAACACAGCCAACAAGGATGGACAAAAGATAGGGCCAACCCTGAGGCTGTCACACACTACACTAGTTTATTACTTATGGTTACTGCAAGATGACCTACAGGTAAATTGCTGTTTATTAGTTATAAGAATAACCAAACCTTATTTCAAATTACCAGTTATTTAGTTATCTTAGCCATCCTTTTAACAGAAGATTACCTCAACCTTGCATTAAAGAACATATCTAGCTATATTGTTGTCTTATTTAGATTGTCAGGAGTCAGACAGATCAGTTGAGCGGGTCACTTCCTCCTCGTAAAGCCTAATTACAAGATGTGCACATGCAATAGGTGCCAATACCTATCAGCTCCAGACAACAGAATGTGCTTTCTTGCCAGGATGCTACAGCTAATCCTCTTTACAAGGAACTGTGGAGGAGGTTACGTTAAGGGTCATCATCAGAGCGTGTCTTCTTCACTGAAACACTAAAAGGGACAGGGTGTGCGTCACTGTCGGGAGTATTTTAATCAACATTATTCATTAACTCCCTGAATAAATCCCCTTAATCTAGACTGGAATGAAGTCAGACTGAAAATTAAGGCCTATGTGTTAAGTTTGTTAAGTTACGGTGTGACTTTAATCTAATAGGCTATATAGGTTTTAGTTTAAATAAGTGCATGATCGGATCGTGCATTCAAAAGTGCCGTTTTCAGTTCATGTTCGTGCATGTTCTCTTTCTCAAACACAAGCGCGTGTACCAAGGTTGTTGCCATGGAGACAATCCTAAACCGTCATTTATTTTTGTGGAGGGAATTAACAAGATTAGCTCTAAACTGATGCGAAAAGAATAAAATGGTTTGGGAAAAAGATGCCAGGAGGAACTGAAAAAGCCAGGTGAAAAAAGAAAGATCTGTCACTTCGGGAAAAATATGTTTTCCAAAGAATTTGGGTTGTAGTTTTATAGACTAGATTTTTTTCTCGAATTAACAAAACATTTGGCCCCGATTTAGCTCCATAAAAGGCCCTGTCACACATTAACGTCCTGGTCAACGTTTTTTGAACGTTCTAATCGTTCAATTTCGAGCGTTCTAGGGACGAGGTGGACACATCAGGCGTGTGCTGACTACGCATGACTAGCGTGGGACTGAAGGCCGAAATATGCTTCTCCGACTCCGTCTGTGTGTGTGTGATAAGTAAATGCGTTAAAAGTATACATTTCAGTGTTTGTTCTCTCTTTCCAGGTCTTAGGTTGCTTGTTGAACTGTATCTGTTCCTAGCTAAACTTGACTATTTCAGGATACTGTGTCTTAAAAAATGATCTTTATTGTAAAGGGTTTAAAAATGTTCCCATGCTTGTTCACTGAACCATAAACAATATTGAACATGCACCTGTGGAACGGTCATTATGACATGTTGTGGAAACTTTACCACAGCACACACTATTTTAAATTGATATGGCTTGAACAGCAAATACAATGTTGTCAAGTCATTTTGATGTCTGCTAACAAGGAGGACCTGCCTGCTACCAGGCTCTAGGTGTGTTGCTCAAAGTAACAATGATTCTGAAAAGCTTTTATAGACCTTATTGGAGTTTGGCAAGGACTTTGGCATTCTTACATGTTGTCATCAAATAGATTGACACCCAAAAGTCACAGTTTTCAGATGGTTTCCTTGGTGTCATCAGATAATTTCATCAGTTACAACTAGGTTAGTTGTGTGTGCGTAGACAGTATCACAGTACAACATAGTGACAACATTGATATGTCCTCAGAGCATATTTCAAACATATAAAAATTATACTTATGACTTATACAGCAATATATCAAATGATGTGGACAGGGCAATAAATTGCAATGTCCGTACTGTGAGATGCCTTAAACAGCACCACAGAGAGACAGGAAGGACAGCTGATCGTCCTCTCAGTGGCAGACCACGATCTTTATTGGTAATCATGGGTACATATGTAACAACACCTGCAGAGGATTGGTACATCTGAATATCAAACCTGTGGTACAGGTAGGCCTGATGACAACACTGCCCGAGTCACACACAATGCCTCCATCAGTGCTCAGGATGTCCGCAATAGGCTGAGAGAGGCTGGACTGAGGGCTTGTCAGGTCCCCCAACCTCACAAAAAAACAACAACCTCTAAACAGAAACGGCATAAAGCTGAAATAAATGCATTAGTATTTTTTTATAAAGTCGTCTTATATTGTCTTTTGTCACTTACGCTTACAAGCCCCATATTCGCAACATGTTTGGCCTCGCCCCCATCAACAGCGCAAGACACAAACCAATGTACCTGCATTCTGACAGCGCTTCAATGGAGACTAGCAGCTAACCACTGGATACCGTTACAAAACTGCTGCTCTGAGTGATGTAGTGTGTGAATTTTTAAATAGACGTTTTTGACAATCAAGTGCCACCCCAAATAAAAGACGGGCCAGAGCTGGCCCCCCCCAGAAATAATGTCCTGGCTACGCCCCTGGCAGCAGAACATCTGAAATCATCTGGGACGTCTGGGTCACAGTACTGACCTGTTACGCTTCTATTGAGTTTTGTTGGCCTCATTCTAGTGTCCTATGGTTTATATTACTAGACGGCAGGCATTGCACACTGTATACAAAACATTTGCCAGAATGCCTTTTCTTTTTAAACAATCCATTCTTTAGAAACCTTATTGGTGGACATGGCTCTCTTAAACCAAAAGAGCAGGAGTGGATAAAACATAGTGGCAACATGCCACTTCATGTGAGTGTGCTTCTATGATAATCTGAGGACACTTGTGTGAAAGTGATACCTATGTTGCTCAGCCACAGCAATCCCTGTACGGGACTGACATTGACTCTGTTCACAGGGAGACAGTCTCTGAATAGACTACTCAGGCTAAACTCTCGGTAAGACTATCACAGCTTAGCAACAAAGCACAACAAAGGTTAGTCTCTAACAAGGAAGAAACTGTGATATTAAGGGCTTTGTCCTCCTGTAATGTTTATTGAATTATACTGTGAACTACAGTTGAACTACAGTGTGCTTATGTGACGGGTATGTAACGGACGTAGCCACGCTCCGTCCGACAAGGCGTCGTTAGCCACTCGCTGGGCTCGAACACACGACCTCCGACTTGCCAAGCACGACCACTACCAACTACACCAAAGAAAAGCTAGCTATTCGTTGACGTGGGTGGCCCATTACGTACCTTAAATCCTGTTTAGGAAAGGGAAAGGTGTAGTAGTATTTTGATATACAAATGCACTTAATTACGTATGCAGTATAGTGTATATACATGAAGTCATATATTATATAAATTGCTTTTGTGATCCTGGATTTATTTGCATTTGTTTGTTTGACTTTTGCTATTTTGATTGGACATCTAAGAAGACCAATCAATGTATGTGTGTTCAGATTTGATTTAGGAATAACAAGTAAAGTAAGAAAATCAGTACTGACCATAACACTTCAGGGATAGGTTGTTAAAGCATATAACTTTTATGGCACAGCTTTGACATAACTTCAACATGATAAAGTAAAGCCACTGAGACCAATCCAGTCGATTAACTATAGTCACAGTCACGTTACCTGCCCTCAAATACAGAAGGATTGATACACATACTGGTTGATAAATCTTAATAATAAGAAGTCACATTGTTGTATTCTGGCATTTTCACATTACAGTGTGAAAATCTTTGAATTCAAAGTTTTTTGACAATCAAACTAAATCCACAAATCATCCATTATCTGTGTTTACAAGACAATGCAACAGCAACATATACAATATCACTAAAAGGTTCTATATTTGTTGCATTTGTTGCACACTGACAGCTCAACACTGTCTTTGTAGCACTTGAGAAATTAATGCCTTAATTTCTGTATTATTTCCTGGAAGACTTGTCTGCAAAACCTCTCTGGGAAGCATACACTCTGGATTGTCTAATCCTGTTAGGGTGTGCTTTGTGGGGACCTACTAAGCCAAGGCTTCCTCCTTCAGTCTGGGTATGTCCAGGAGTGTGTGACTGGCTGTCACTCAGAGCTGACAGCAGTTAGTTCAGCAGCAGTCAGTGCAGCAGGAGCAAGAGAACCAGGAGCATCCAGGCTCGGAGGTCCAAAGGCTCTGGACTAGCAACCTTTTCCCTAAACCACCAGACAGACTGTGGTACAAGGTCCAGACCCGGCTAGGAGCAGGACTGTAGGTATCCCAAACCAGCAGGATGGATGTCATAAGGAGGGTCTCTAAAAGGGTGCTGCCAGTGAAGGTGAGGGCATACGTGAAGGACTACTGCAAGAGAAATGGACTCCTGACCCTGTCTGTTATGGCGGTGGTGACAGGCTGTGTGCTGGGCTTCTTCCTCCGGACTTTCAACCTGTCCACTCAGGTGAGTGGCGTGTAGGGGACAACCCAAGGGTTGGATCTGTGTGGGTGGACAGGGGGTTGGGTTTCTGAGAGTGAACTGGCTAACAGGTCTAAAGTGATGTAGTTTAGAGTGGGGGATCCAGTATGAGGATGTGGAAATATTAGTTGCAGATAAATGCTTTAGATCAGACATTGAGCCTGGCACAGGGAGATCCCATAGTTAGTGACGCCACATGAGCTTTAGGTCTTATGTAAGAAAACAAACTGAAGGTCAGGCAGCAGAGGAGGGTAAAAACTTGTCATAATGGTCTCAAGGTGGGGTTAAGATACAAGATAGAGTACAAAGGTGTTAAACTTCGTCTGTCATGTCGAGACAGTGGGAGTAACAAAAGAGAGAAGGCTTTTTTTTATCACAGTGTAAAGTCTATATAATTTAAGTAATTTATTTCCTCGTACTGTGAATTCTGATGCAGTCAATACTCTTTATACAAAGATTAAGAACTATGTGAGCATTGTAGAATACTGTTGTTCTCTCTAGTTCTGAAGGTTAATCCATGTCTTGCCACTCTATTTGAGTAAGACAACTGTCTAATTGTCTGACGTACACTCAAGTAATCTTGTACTTAAGCCTCAGCCAGGATTCTACTATAGTGTATGTGAAATAATACAATACACATATCAGACAATTCCTGAAATTAACATTAGTAATCATACACTTTACTTATGTACTTTATTCACAACAAGAATATATTGCTGTTGACCACAATTTAGTGATTACTGTAGATTGATATTAATGGACCATCTTTGCCAGGCACCAGAACCAAAGACACAAACTTCACGTGTGTGTATGTTTGTGTCTGTGCATGCATGTGTGTGTGCGTGTGTGTGTATGTACATCTGTGTGTGTGCGTGTGTGTCTTTCAGGCTAAGATCTACTTCTCCTTCCCTGGAGAGCTGCTGATGAGAATGCTGAAGATGTTGATCCTGCCTCTCATCACCTCCAGGTAACACTAACACACCCAAATGCCACCAATAACACAATTAATCTCTGGTCCAGATGGAATCCAAATAATACACAAGGGCCTTAACCTTAAAGTGCACAGCAAGGTATCTACCACTGTGCTGTGGATTTGCTGTGCACAGATTTCTTGGCCAGTTGCTATCACTTGTCTCTTGGCTACAGTGTCATAGGCACCTTCTGAAGCCTCTCGTCATCCCCCAATAAATGGATTCTCAATGTGACTGCCTTGTGTAGAGAAGGCTGTGGTACTGTTGTAACATTCTGAGCCCCTGAACAGTAAATTAATAATAACAGCTTGATGGTCTCTCAAACACAATTGAATCAAATAGAATGCTTAGGCAATGTTATTCCAGTCCTAATAGAAGACAAATGAAAGGTTACACATCATTTTGTCAATATAAACGATGGGAAGAACAGACATTAGAAAAAAATTGAAAGCTAAAGTCCTTCCCTTTCTGTCCAGTCTCATGTCAGGCCTGTCGGCCATGGACACTAAGGCTAGCGGGCGTCTGGGCATTCTGACCATCACCTATTATCTGTGGACCACCTTCATTGCCGTCATCGTGGGCATCGTGCTGGTACTAATCATCCACCCTGGCACGGGCTCAGAGAAGGAGGGACATCATGGAGGGACCGGCCCGGTCATGACCTCCGCAGATGCCCTGCTGGACCTCATAAGGTACCTGGATGCACAGGCACCAGCACACACGCATGCACACACCTGCACAATTTCACACACACACGAGCACATTTATGCGCACAGACTCCAGCATGCATGACACACACACTCATGTAGCTTTGCAAAAAGGGACTTGTACAAGGTCGTTCTTTTGCTATTCTCAAAATCATCCCACAGATGTTTCTTTAGGAAAGAGCCGTGGGCACACAATAAACACACTCTGCTTTCCCAATAAGTCAGATCTGAGTGTGGCTCGAAGACTGGTGAAATCCCAGGGACTCTGCATGACCCTTCTAAATACATTAATGCCTTAAATATCGTCAGCCAATTTCCACCCCAAAGCTTTGCAAATGCTCTGTCCGGGTTTCCTAAACATAGGATCAGACAGTTTCCTGCCCCTGGTTATGAATCAATGATTAGTCTCATTGATAAATTAGAGTCAAACTAGTTTAACTAATCAGGTAATTCATCAGTTAGTCAGGTTATTTAGTCTGTAGTTGGTAGTGGTATTGAGCATTTACTCTGTTAAACCTGTTAGACCTAGTGCACCCAGTGCAGTCCTGGTTAACCCAGTATAACCCTGTAAACTGACGACCACCTGGTCTACACGTGCCAGGAAGGCAGCTTTATTACAAACTCAGTCGAATGTATGGAGAGACAAATCAGATCATTCTGGATCAGTTGATCAAAGATCACAGGTTAACTGAAAACGCATTGTTTCATGTTCATTCTTATTAATCGTTCAAGTCACAATCCCCCTTTATTCGGCTAGAATTTGACCACATTTAGGCCCTTCAGAACCTGCTAGGTCTGGCCGGCTTTAAGATCCTGTAAAGTGGAATTGAAAATGAGTTTTAAGTTAATCACACCACAGACGAATGTGTTGTTAATTACCCATCCAAATTCGAATGAAAAAAAACAGATACAAAAGTATGTTAAATTAGACTTTGGAATCTTGAGAAAATCTTCTCACGTTGCCTGAAGGAGCTGATTCTGCACCCCCTAGAGTTTATTGAATTTAGCAACAGCAACACTAGCTAAATCAATTGCAGATATCCGAACAGACCTACCTGCAGTCTCTGAGTGTTTTATGTATTAATTACTTTGTCTTTGCATCGTACCAGCTGAGTAACAGAATGCAACCCGTCTGTGATCTGACGTAGATAGGTCGCTGTTATGTAGATCGGTCGGGTTTTGGCCCCGCCTATACAAAACCTGAGCTGAAAACGGAAGACAAACTGTTCAACGGTCTAACTCCACATTTGAGTGCGACAAAGTTTTCGCGCCATGCCCATGCTTTCATGAACTAATTTCACAGGTATATAATGTACTGAGAAGCAAATCATGGAATGTAACTCTTTAACTCTTCCGGCAGTGGAGATCCTAGGTCATCATTATATCAGACTGTCTTAATCTTCTTAGAAGAGCCGAGCGTGGAGGCATTACTGAGAAGGGCCTGTGCAGGCTTGCGTTGCGACGAGGCTTACATCAGGGACTCCGTGTCAGAGCACCAACTAAGACGACAAGATTAGGGCTATCTTTAGAGCCTGGGCTGGCCGACTGCGTATGTGAGGCTGTAAGACAGCTTCCAGAGGTGAGTTGAGCCCTCTATCGCGTTTGATAGTTTTACTGGCTTGGGGGTCATTTCACGCTTTTTAAACACTAGTGCACAGTGCCCGTGATGCAGTCAGTGATTAAGATGTCAGTGAAACACAAATACAGATTCCTTGAACTATATAGATATATTACATAGTGCCCATGATACAATTGGTGGCACACACACACACAGATTCTTGGAATTATAGCTAAGGTACAGTGCACGTGATGATGTTGGTGACACACACCGATTTCTAGAAGTATAGATAGATAGATAGAGCAGTGTCTGTGATGCAGCTGGTGATAAAAACAATTCTCAGTGGTTTTGGTACCTATATTTCTCAGATCACAACTGCACAACATGCACAATCAGTCATGCACAATGGTTTAGCCAGTTATCATAATTGTAGGCCATAATTCACCAAACAGTGCTTGTCCATTTGCCATGTGCAGGCAGTATTGACATCAGTAAACACATTAATTTATGTAACAAAATTCACTGCTCTATGCTGAAAGTATATGTTGTCGTCCTGTGCTAGCCAGCCCCTTTGAAAGCAACTGATTATCGGTTGTAAAAGCAAATTCGCTTCTAAATAACAAAACAGAATTTCCCTATTTTCCTTACTACGCTTAGTTTAATTTCATCGTGAATGTCTTTGTTAATCGCATTAGTTCAATCGCAGTACTGCAGTCCGTTGGATTATAAAAAGGACACCTGCAAAATATGAACTTTGCAAAGTGCCTGATTCTTGAAAAATGTGTAGGAAACTCGCTGCAGACCAGAGGACCAATCAGAGTGAAGGGGCTGTGACACAAAGAGAGCAAGCCAAACTGGAGGCAAATCATTCTTTCATTATTTTTCATTATTTTATGTCGAAATGCTTATCCAAACAAGGTACTTTACTCCTTCCCAATGCTCAGCCAGGACAACCCGTGTGACCATGATAACGTGGTTGTGGCAGTATAGTTACAACATAGGATTTTACAGAATCCCATTCCCATCCACCCTTGAGAGCTTTGCAAACGACGGGTCTGTCAAGAAAGGGGTACAATGGGGATACAGCAAACGAGGGACGTCAGACCCTAGAGCTTTTCCTCAGCTGTGTTTAAATGAGGAGTCTTAAAAGAACCACATTTTCAGATCTCTGCTTCCCAATAAGGCTTTATAAATAAAGATGAGTTACTTCAGTAAAGGGGTCTGCTTCAGGAGCCCTGGGCCTCATTTAGGAATGTCCATATAGGTGAGTTGGTCAAATGCTGCATCCTTCCTGGCTAAGTCCTGCTAATATCCAAGTCATATTGTAGAGGTTACCCTATCCTCTGAGGCAGTAAACCATGTATTTAGTGAACACAATACATGACAATGCAACACAGTAAAGCACAACACAACATGATACAATGCAATACAATTGATTACACTAAACTAAATTGAACAGCATTTAAATAAAATGTAAAATGACTCACATTCTTCTATTTTATATATTTACAGAAACATGATCCCCTCCAATCTGGTTGAAGCAACCTTTCAGCAGGTGAGTGGATTTTGATGTGTATCACAGTCCTGGAAACAAATGTTGGACACATGCCTTTATATTAGGTATTGAGGTTCAAACTAACAATTTGAATGCATGCACACGCAATATGAAAGGAATCCTCACACTGACCTCTGACCTTGACCTCTGACCCCCTGCTCCCCCCTCAGTATCGGACAGATCTTGTGCCCATCTTGACCTCCAGCAGCAGCGAGTCCCAGGCCAACTATGTGTACGTGATGCCTGACTACCACAACCCCCAGCTTGGCCACCCGGTCTTCCTTGAGATCACCCCTGCTCCAGACGTCAAGTACAAGATTGTCCCTGGCAGCAGCAAGGGCATGAACGTTCTGGGGATCGTTATCTTTTCTGCTACCATGGGTATGGCACACATACACTCACATGGACACATTCATATTTGCAAGAATTAACATACATTTACACACACGCATTAAGTCAAAAATGTACGGATGTTCACAAACACAAAAAGTCCTGTATTGACACACACACAAACTTGTTATTCCTCATTCCATATGTGCAGGTCTGTTGCTGGGGAAGATGGGGAATGCGTGGGACACCCCTGGTCCACGTGTGCCAGTGTGTCAATGAGTGTGTCATGAAGATCATCACCGCGGCCATGTGGTGAGACAGCAAATCCTTCACACACACACACACAACAATGACCTCCAGCGCACACATGAGGACACACACACAAGGATACACACATAAAGAGGCACATGGCTGGATGTTCATTGCATATTGCAGCCTGTGGTGAGATGAAATCTAATGTTCTTTAACTGACCATACTCTTAATCCCTCCAACACAAACATAATGATCAGATTAGGCAGTTTAGCTGCCATGTCCAGATTATGTCTCAAGATTAGTTGACTTTCAAAACTATTAAGCATAGACAGCAACCGTGTCCGAACTGTCCTCAAATTAGGATTGCAGGTACCATTAGTCTCGTCACCCTCTGGCATGAGTCAAGATGCTGCAACTCAACCACTGCAATGGAAACCATCTGATAAATGTGCAAATCTCATGTACAGTATAAAGACCTACAGTCTATGCAGTACTCCCCTGCCCTCTATACGCACACTTACTGTCCCAGGTCACATTATAAAATAACATTGTACATACTGTATGAACCATCTTGTGTTTGTTCATACCAACACATGCAGTCCACATACATGCAGTCTACATGAATGCAGTCCACACACATGCAGTCCACACTAATGCAGTCCACACTAATGCAGTCCACACTAATGCAGTCCACACACATGCAGTCCACACTAATGCAGTCCACACACATGCAGTCCACACGAATGCAGTCCACACAGATGCAGTCCACATGCACGTCACGTGTAACGTGTGTCATCGCAATGCTCAGTTTCCTCCTGTTCCTCCCACACTAGGTCCACTGACTTGCAAACACGCCGACTATCTCAACACTGTCTAAACCAGCTACACTGCCAAAAACTAGCTCTACAATAGCGCAGGTGGGCGGTATACATACCCCGAGGAATGTGTCTTCCCAAGTCAGCTCAGTTACACTTGCACAGTAAGCGGTACAAGCATGGATAGATAATACATGGAGTGCGAATTATACAATGACAATCGGAGGGGTTACGATTACAGGTAAGATGATATATATACATTTATCGACCCCCCCCAACCTGTTGTTTTTACCTCTTTTGGGGGGGTCCAAGTCTTAATTAGGGGGGTTTGACCCCCAATCCCCCCCGTAATTCGAACTCTGCATGGCATTTCCAATGCCCAGTACACTAGAAGGATGCCAGTGACGTGAACAGGACACAGTGTCACGGGTATGGTGAGGACCCAAAAGCAGCACAGGCAGACAGGATATCAGTCGGTAATGACCTTTATTTATCACCGGAGTCTTAAACAGTATATACAGTGATGAGGAGAAAAGTCTTTGCTCACAGTGATCTGCGAGATCAGTGAAGGAGTGAGTCTGGTGTTGCCGACTGAAGGCAAAGCCGGCTACAGGTGGATTACCTAGCAGGCAGACAGGTCCAGTGGTGGGCTGTGTAGCCGCAGAGCCGAGCAGGTGTGTAACCAAGAGGGGATAGGCGAAACTCGTGGTCGAAGACAGAAGGCTGAGGTAATATCCAGGAGATCGGTCAGGCAGGATAGTCAGAGGCAAGCAGGGTCGGAACCGGGAGACCAGGCAGAAAATCGCTAGAGAGTCTGGTGCAAGCATCTAGAACAATCTGGCAATGAGTGAGAGTGGAGCTGGAGCTTAAATGCAGCCAGAGCAGAGCAGAGAGCACAGGTGAGTGGAGTTGGCTTAATGAGAGGGGTGTGTCTGATTGGCAGATTGAAGCAGGCAGGTGCAGAGTGGTGAGGCAGAGCTGAACTGTGACACACAGGCAGAATACAGTACATTACATAGTCATGCACAGTGGACTGACAGGGCATCTGTCTGTGTTTCAGGTACTTCCCTTTTGGTATCGTATTCCTGGTGGCGGGGAAGATTCTTGACATGCACGACCCAGCCCATCTAGGGGAGAAGCTAGGCATGTACTTCATCACGGTCCTGGCGGGACTTTTCGTCCATGGTCTCATCCTGCTGCCGCTCTTTTACTTCATCCTCACCCACAAAAATCCCTTCACCTACATCCGGGGCCTGCTTCAAGCCCTGGTCATCGCTCTCGCCACCTCCTCCAGGTGGGTTTCTTCTGCGGGCTGGGTCTTGGGTGGGGTGAAACCGGACAGTCATCATGCTAATCCAGGGGGATGACATGACATTCTAAAATGCTCTTTCTTTCTTTCTTTCTGTTCCCCCTGTCACTCTTTCTGTCTCTGTCTATCTGGAGTTTGCATGTTCTCCCTGTGCCTGCGTGGGTTTCCTCTGGGTACTCCGGTTTCCCCCACCGTCATTAAAGACATGCATTGTATGAATGTGAATGAACGTTGGTAATGAATGTTGGTGGTGGTTGGAGGGGCTGTAGGCACTGATTGGCAGCCACGCTTCTGTCAGTCTGCCCAAGGGCAGCTGTGGCTACCGTTGTAGCTTACCACCACTGGTTTGACTGTGTCTGAATGACGCCGTCGGTATGTGTGAGTGTGAGTATGAATGGGTGAATGAGAGGCAAAATTGTAAAGCACTTTGGGTGCCGTTAAGGTATAATAAAGGCGCTGTATAAATGCAGTCCATTCCATTCCATATATCCCCTCCATTTCTCTCCCATTTTCCTCTGTCTGTCTCTCTGTATCTCTAACTTTTCTCTCTCTCTATCCCTGTCTATATCTGGTCACCTCCCCAAGTTCGGCCACCCTTCCCATTACCATGAAGTGTCTATTGGAGAACTGTGGAGTGGACCGGCAGATAGCCCGCTTCGTGCTGCCTGTGGGAGCCACCATCAACATGGACGGGACGGCGCTCTACGAGGCTGTGGCGGCCATCTTCATCGCCCAGGTCAACGAGTATGAGCTGGACTTCGGGCAGCTGGTCACCATCAGGTGAGAACACCCTTGCTCTCTCTGTCTCTCAATCTCTCTTTCTTTCTCTGACCCTCTCTCCTTCCTTCCCTCTCTCTTTACTTATTTCTCTCTTTCTTTCATGTTGTGGCGTGATTTGCTATGATTCACATCCTGGTTGTTGTACTGCAGTATCACAGCAACAGCAGCCAGTATCGGGGCTGCTGGAATTCCTCAGGCCGGCCTTGTAACCATGGTGATCGTTCTGACCTCTGTGGGGCTGCCGCCCGCTGACATCACTCTCATCGTGGCCATCGATTGGGTCTTGTGAGTACAATAGCCTGTCTGGAAACCACAGCATTTATGGTTGGATTTAACAAGGGGGGGATAAGATGTCATGCAACAATGTAAACAACTTCCTCCGTCTGATTTTTCAGAGACCGTTTCCGCACAATGATCAATGTCCTGGGAGATGGCTTAGCTGCTGGGATCATGGCTCACCTCTGCAGGGATGATTTTGACTTGGGTCCTTCAAAGGAAATGAACTCCCACCGGGTATGAACATGACTAGAACATCAAACTTTGTAATGTGCATTTATTATACCTGTAACCTCGAGTGCTACACAGTAGGTTCGATAACATATCTCCGACATTAGTGAGAATCGTTTCAAAACTTGATCAGGGCACCGTTCTCAATGCAGTCGTGTGCATTAAACTGCTGTTCCACTGACACTAGAGGTTCTAAACCATTTCAACTGGGGGAGGGACAAGCTGGGGCCAGTTGTACTGTTGGAGGGGCCAGTTACATTAAACATTATTGTTGTCATATAGTTTTCTTCACTGCATTGTAAGCAAAAAACAAGGTTTAAAATCCTTCAGACTCTACATTTAGGGGGACCTCAAGGGGGTCCAAGCTTGTTGTCACATGGGCACTGGCAACCCCCCAGAACTGCCCCTGTCCACCAATACGGAGACTATGGAGTGAATCACAATCAAAGTAAAGAAAACAGACCCCCAGACGCTAAACTGACATGCCAGGAGAATGGAAAGCTTTACAGAAATAGTGAGGCACCACTTTTTGTCCTAGTTCACAAGCAAGTTTTTAATAACAGTTAAAAGCCGTGTCAATTGGACGAGCAATCTTATCTGAGTGACTGAAAGATACATGGAGAACCAGCCCCTTTAATTGTCGTTTAATTATCTAAATAGTCTAATAATTTATGTATTAATGTGTATTAAAATGAAACAAATCGATTCAGAAAACTACCTTCAGATAATTCAGTAACAAAGGCAACTGTAATTAAATGAAATTAAGCCCCTGGTCACAGATCGGGTCACCAATTTCGGGACAAAACACCGGCTATCACTAAGTTACGGCAGGGGACCAAACATGTCTTTGGAAGGAGTTTGCAAACACGTTTTAGTCTGCTGCATACACACTGTGTAAAATCAGTGAAATACAATAAACAAACAAAAAAGCGTTCGCCAGAAATTAGAAAATTTATTTTGACATAAAGTTTAGGCTGTGGCACTGAAGCCAGCGACGCACCACACAAGCTTGAGTTTAGATACATTCTTTAATGTGACATTACTTATATACTATATAGTCTAAATATTGACGGATCCTCAGGGGGGCAAAAAGAAACAAAAATATGAAATATGTGAGAGAACAATGGTTGTGCTCGCTGAAGGCGTGAGCACACCCAATAAAGATTTTGGAGCCTTCCTCATTTCCCCTTTCTCTTCAATGCTGAGACCACCCCTCAGGGGATGTGGGCTGAAAGGTGCAAAGACAGTCCTTTTGGCTCTCTCTGTCAGCATATAGTCACTAAGTTGAAAATGAACGACTCTGAGAATCCATGTGGGTCCCCTTATTCAGCCGTACACGTTTAGTCCTACAAGCAAGAGTGAGCGTGAAAGAGCAAGTGAGAGAGAGAGAAGGTGTGTGTGTGTGCTAGAGAATCTAATTCGTTTCATGTGTGTTTTCTTTGCAGAGGGACACGGTGATCTCCCTCTCTAATGCAGTCCGGGTAAGAACATTAACTTGACTAGAGAGGAAGGATGTGTGTGCGAGAGAGAGCGAGATAGACCATTTGACTAATTGCCTAGTGTCTCTTGTGTGTGTTTTTCTGCAGAGGGACACAATGATCTCCTTCAATCAAAATCGGGTAAGAATATTACTTCTACTGACTTTGTAAGAGAGGGAAAGAGAGAGCGAAAGAGAGAACAAAAGAGAGCGAGGCTACTCACCTTTTGTCCATGAAATCTTCAAAGAAATCATTTAAAAATCTTTCAAAGGAAGATATCTTGAAACATCTGTACTTGTGTGTTTTCCTCAGAGGGACACAGTGATTTCCCTGGGCAACCACAGTGTGACAATGTCTGAGGCCCCCCTCCTGTCTCATCGCTGCGACTACGTGTACGACGTGGATGGAGAGTCTGTGACTGAGAAACCTGTGCCTAGCTATGCTCTCTGTCAGGTCTGAGGTCCATTCTCCGTCAACAGCAGGGGGTGATGGCTGCCTTCAACACACGCATACACACACACGCACATCCACACACCCACACGCACATACAAACATCTCAAGGCATCAAGCAAGAAAGAGTGGTCACCGTAAGGTAGTAGGACCACAGTTTTCACTGTATCAAAGCCTGTGGGTTTAATCTATACACTGAATACGCCGTTTGGATAAAAAAAAACGGATAAAAGGAGACATCAGTTCTGTTAAAACATTGATTATTCACACCTGTGCCATGAAGAAGAAGAAGCACTTTTCCTCCTGATTTTGTGACTGGATGGCTGGCTGACTGACTGGCTCTCACAGGTGTACACAGATTCAACATGGTCTGATCGTATCAGACTGTTAGGACTAAAACAGCAGTTGCCCAGGACTGTGATGCGCAGCACACGTTTTAGGCAAAGAGTTCTGTGGCCTACAGACTGATTTTTGTAGACGTCAGACTTCTGTATTCAGAGTTTTTAAATTATTGCTTGACGTTAGAGATAAAATTAAAAAAAATTGGTTAGTATACTAAATGTATTCTGTTTTATGTACCACTCTGTCACATTATGCACATCCTAAGTGTCATTGTGCAGTCGGTTTTGGAGTTGCCTTAAAACATTACCATGTCACCGCTGAGAATGTTACAACCTTGAGAGACTTGAAATACTTCATACCATATGTTTGATATATTTTGTTTAGGCACAGTGCAGGTCCACTCTGTTACCATGTACAGTATAGTAGTGTCTGTCTATACTGAGTCAGCAGACACCAAACTCCTTACAGAACCTTGTCTTGTAACTTTAGACCCAATAATTATCACACATTATTTGATAGGGTGGATGACTAGGTGGATAACATATTCAACTAAGATTGTATGTTGAACTTGGTTTAGAGGCATCAACAGGAATGATGGAAAACTAATTGTGTGAAATACAGTGAAAATGTTTGCTTTTATACATGATACGTTATTTTTGATGTCCTGGTGATATTAATTTTCTAATAAAATTCAAATCATTTAAAGTGTTTGATCCTTATTGCAAATTTCCCCCACAATCCTGACACAGAATCTGAAGGCATTTATCATTTTATTAAAAATAATGTTAGTTATTGAACAGATACATTGGTTTGTTTAAAACAAAACAAAAAGCAACAGCAAAAAACGAAACAAAAAGGTAAAACACTCCCAACATTAGTACAAACGTGTAGTACTATGTCATAAAACTAGTCAAATAAATTACATCCAAGTGCCTCTGCTGACATAGCGGCCTCCAATATCAAACATAAGTTAAGGCTGGAAAACAAGGTATTAGTTCAACTGGGAGTTTAGTTTACCCTCAAGCATCTATTCACACTAATGTCTGAGGAGAGGCAGTGTGTTGGAACGGCTCAATAAAAAAAAGGATATCAAAAGGATGTGAAACATACACTTCTCGTACCGGACCTGTTTTTATTGTGAGGAAGGTGATTTGAGAATTTACATTGAAAAAAACATTTTCTTTCCTTAAATATCACATTCTATATTCAATATTAATTTTAGGCCTACAGGCCAACAGTAAGAAGTAATGTGGTAGATATTTCCATCTGTAAAAACAATAATTAATCAGAGCATGAATAACAACATACTGGAGTGTGAAATGTTTGGGTCATTAAATTTAACATATCGCTTCCTAAAACATGTACAAGAGAAAAGGATGCACTGGTCTATCTGCTCCTTGTGTGTGTGTGTGTGGCTGGCTGTTAAAGTCAAACAGGTGTTAGACAGGCAAGGCCGCTGTGAGAGCAAAAGTGCACTGGGGGGGAATCCTTTACGCATCTTTAAAAAAACAAGCATCTAAATGACAGCCAACGGGAAGTGTCCAATCACCGAGATATAACGGCGGGACGGATGTCTGTGATAAGATCATTAAAAGGATAATTAATCTCAAAAACCTACACATTACGGTCATCAGCCTGGGAACCAGTTACAACTTGTGTTCCATACGTTGCTATACCGGGTCAGTTAGTAGGAAGTATTGGGAGGAGAAAAATGCACCAACCACAAGAACACCCTCCAACTCCACTTCCATCATTTTGGCCAATGAAGAATTTTCCTTAGAAATCCAAAAGGAGTTATTATAGTGTATTGGACCAATATAAGCAAGAGATTAATGGCCATAAAGCTACTGATTGGTCTGTGCATATCTACTGAGAGTATTCCATTTGGTCCAACAGTTTGCCTTTATAAACGTGGGTTCTAGAGACCGCAACTATAAATGTTACACTATACAAACTCATCACACACAATGCCTCCAAAATGATTGGCCTCCCCACTCTCACAACTTAAACAGCTAAACCAGAACAAGCAGAGCACGTACCATTGCACATGGCCCCAGGCACCCACTCAACCCATTCTTCATACTGCTTGCCTAAGTCCCAGTTACAGATCTCTGGCCTGGAAACAGGCATGCTGGCCAGAGTTTAGTTCCCTCTCCCATAGCATCAAACACCCTGGCATTTAGCATGTGGAAAAATTCACTGTTTACACCAAGTATACCAATAAGTATGTGTCATGTAGTTGTATTGGTGTAATATACATCTTTATCTGAGGCCCAGTACAAACTGTGGTAACAAACTGTCTTGAAAAAAGACAAGAAAAGAAACCATCTATTCTATACAGGCTGGCCAGTGTTCTGGTCCAAAACGTCCTGCTCCAATACTGTCTGATACATTGCCAACTATATCCAGAAACCTGTACTGAAATACATTACAATTATACATCGACTGTTCAGAAACTCTTTCATCCTGGCTGCAGAGTGGGGTTCTACCACAAGTAGCATTCTTCAGAGCCTAAATCAATACGGAAATAAAAATGAAAAACTAAGTTTGTTAGTAAATAAAAGAAATGAAACAAAACTGAAAGTTCGGCAAAACGAAATAAAATTTAATGATCACATATTCAATCAAAACAAAGGAGGAAAATAAGCAAAAACTAAACTAAAAACAAAAAGTATCAAAGGCCATTAATTCTCCCTCAACTCGATCATTAGCACAATATCACATTTACCCATCTTTACTTCTTGAAAATAAATCTTTCTTTCAAAAAGAAAACAAAGCCATAAAATGAAAAATATATTTTTTTAAAGCGCAGTTGCTCAGGTCTGTGACATCAGTTTTAGTACCTCTTCTGACATTCTCTTCAAAAGGGGGGTGAGAAGAATTAGAATTGGAAGACCAATATTTCATTGTTTACTTTACTAATGAATGTATACTTTATAATATCCTTCAATTTCTTTGGTCCATCTCTTTTATCCTCACCTCGTACTTCCAGGTCCTTAAATAGGACCGTTTTTAGGAGTTTCCCTCACTGGTAGACACACAGACATGCCTTCCCCCCCAGTGCCAACACTGATGTGTTTAAAACTTGGATGCCCCCTGCATTAGCCAATCAGTGACTGGGATGACTACATCAAAACTACTGACACGCTACCCTAAAAAAACAAAACGATTAAAAAGTGCTTTGCTCTCAGAATCACTGCAGACACAGTGAGTGACAGGGTGGTGGAGCTGATGATAAATTAAGGCATCTATTTCTACACTGGAGTCCAATCCTGGCACACAACAAAGCTTTCCTGTGCTTTGGTTCAGGGGGATATCACCCTGCTGCTTGCTTCCTGGTAAAGAAATGCTTTGCATACCTTCTCAGGAAACAGACAGATGAACAAGCATAATTTAGTGTGTGAAATGCTGCCAATCAACCTAACAGATGTTTGAGAAACTGAATTGTATTGTATTTACCGTCATACTGGCTAGAGGGACTTTTACAAGATGAGAATCCACCATGCAAACGTATGGCAAAGACAATAATCTAGCCTCACTTACAGAAATATGTACTCATTCTTAAAATGTGAAATTGGTCAGCATGGGATACACCCCCAACCCCCCCTATAAGTGTAAAAACAAAGAAGAAAATCTGTCCTGTCTATACATTTTTAGACTAGTACAAAGATGCAATGACTGAAAATCAGCTCAGAGTTAGAATATGCTTAAACAAGTTGTTCTGACAACTTAAGTCCTACTCTCTGCAATAAACGCCTGGTGGCACCCATCTCTCTCTTGGTCGCTCTCCCGCTCTCCCTCCCTCCCTCACCCCCTCCCCTCTCTACTTGTGGCCTTTGCTGGTCTTGAAGGACACCTGCAGGATCTTGTCTCCAAGCCGATAGCCGTTAAGGCTGGCGATGGCCATGGCGGCCTCCTCGTAGTTTGTCATGGTGACAAAGCCAAAGCCCTTGCACTTGTTGGTGTTGAAGTCTCGGATAACTTTGACGTTGGTGACGGCGCCGAATGGCCCAAACATCTGCCACAGGATGCCCTCGTCCGCGTCCTGGCCCAGGTTGTAGATAAAGATGCACCAGCCGGAGGACGCGCTGCTGGGCACGCTCACGCCAGACATGCCACTCATGTGGTCCACGCTCATCGGAGAGAACCTGGGGGATTGGGCAGAGATGCTGTCAGCAAAGCTGCATGTGTGGCTCATTACAGAGTAACTTGAGGAGGAGAGATTGTGTGTGTTATATATGATTCATTCATCACAGAAAAAGACAAGTGTTTGTATCCTAAAACAAGGAGAGATGTGTGAGTGTGTAAGCCCCTCTCACCTGAACCTCTGAGCTTGATGGTGCACTGGGCCCCCGAAGCGTCTAGACTGGTTGTGGTAGAGCTGGGAGATCAGCTGGGTGTTCTTGGCCTGGTTGGGGCTGGCAGCAAACTTGACAGTAATTGCCTCAGAGGCCCCAGGGGGCTTCTGACCGTTCAGGTCTTTGATAGCATCCTCAGCCTCTGCCCTTTTGTCGAAACGAATAAACGCCACACCCCGAGACAGACCTACACACACAGAATACTAGGTGACTGGGAGAGTATATCATTTCATTAACGATTATAATTATAAGAATATAATAAAAGGTAAGTTTGAGCATCCTAGAACATAGGCAGAAGAATGAATAGAACAAAGTTGAGACTCTGTAATACCATCTCCTGCCCCACCTGAGGCCTGGTCCACCAGCACACGGGAGTTGATGATGCGTCCATAGCGGGCGAACATGTCCTCCACATCCTTCTGGGTCATTGTCTTAGGAAGGCCACTGATGTACAGGTTAGCGTCTTTGATGGTGTCAGAGCTGGGCCTCGCGTACGACACCTAACCACCAGGGGCAGCAGAGAGCAGATTAGATTTCAAGGTCAACAAAGGAGGACAACATTATCTTGCTAAAACATTCGAGTTTCAAACAGGCACTCAATGCATAGAGCCCTATTATCACATCAACGATGGGTATTGTTTTTTTTATAGGGGACCAGTGTTAAAACACATTAGTTTAATGTGTCATGAGATTTGTCCATAAGGTAAGTCAGTACTGTTTTTTATCTAAAACTAAAGGGTTGTTTCAACTATACTCTAACATACACTAAAATCACATCAGCTCATAAAATAAAATCCCCCCCAAAAAAGAAGTGTGATAAATTCCATTTGCTTGGTCATTAGACTTAAGGAAGCAAGGGTTAGGCTATGAGCTAGGCTAAGTAAGTAAATACCATTAACCAGTGTTTCAATTCCAAATAAAAATAGCAAAACAAATTAAAGTAAAGAAGAAAAAATAAGTAATCCGGATTGAAAATATTCAATAACCCAATCCAAACGTTCTTGAATAAATACATTTGAAAAGGAAAATAAATGTAAGTCTAGTGTCAGGTCTGTGGGCCCTCTACTCATATACAAGGCTGTCAGTGAGCTTACAGACTAGTCCCATAATGCTGTCCTATCTGGTGTGTTGAGGAGCTAGGCAGCCTTGGAGCCAGAGGATAGTTAGCTACAGCAAATGACATGACATCGTTGGGTTGACACATGTAGGAACACCTTATTGCACGTTACCTTGATAGTTTTAGACTGTAGTCTTAGTCCATTCAGAGTACTGATAGCTCTTTCTGCATCACTAGGGTTAAGATAGTTAACAAATCCGTACCCTAAACTGTGGCCTAGAGAAAAAAAAAGGAAAACAATAAAATAAAACAAAAAAACGTTGTATTGTTCAAAAGCTGCATACTGCACAAATAAATGTAGAAACAAAATAAAGCTACACATGTCATGCTAGTCAGAAAAAACAACCAAGATATCCAGTTCAAATGAAAACAGAACCCATAACGATGAACAGATATTTTGTCAGAATCTTCATAAAAATCTGCCTTTAAAGAACAATTTAAAATGCCTTAAAGTAAACAGCCTAGGCCAAAAAATGATGACTGAATCCTATTCGGTAAAACATGACAAAATATCTACAAGCAAACAGTCTCAAGGTGGCCATGTTTGCTGTGCTCTCAGCCAATAACGAGGACAAGACTCATTACCTTCCATGTTCACGGAAGTGTCCATTTTATTTATGTGTCTGAACTGAGGGGGGAGGGGTGTTGTTGCTCTGTGTTGTTGAGGAAGAGTCTGGCCAGCCCACGCACGGGCAGTCCTATGTTGTAACCCTTACAAGCAGACCAAACTGCACCCCATGCCTGGCTAACTGGCTATGTGCACTATGGCCCTTGAGAGGTGACGGGTCTACCATGTTGCATGATGGGAGAAGCAGTTCTGTACCTGCTACTTTGTCTCTTATGAGCTTGGCTGACTCCACCTCTCCGATGCTGCAGAACAAGCTGCGCAGCTCGTCCTGGGTCATGCTCTGGGGCAGGTAGTTCACTATCAAGTTGGTCTTGGCGTCCTTCCCCTCATCTCCTCCCATGTGGTCCTCATAACCGTTTGACATGTCATACACCTCCTGTGGATTGACAGGGGGAGAAAAAAGGGAATATAACTTAAGAAGGCAGGGAAGGTAACGTTATTGAGAAGCATTTTGTTACGTATTTATGGAAATAAACTTCACATCCTGACAGCAACCAATCTAAAGGTTTGACAATCAAATTAAATCAATCCAATATCTGTGGGCATTGCGGGACTGTAATAAACACAACCAATTCTTAATGTCGGACTGGCCCCAATGACTGGATGGTATTTGGACCGAATGCAATGATGGGACGGGCTACTTGTCTGCCTGCCTCACGGCAGTCGTCAGGCAGAAAGTATATGTGTTTTGGAGGAGTGGCTTTGAAGGGAGAGGGTTGGATATTTTGGTTTGAATCCTTTCAATCTCAAGCTAAAATTGCCAGGTTCACAAAACTTGCCAATCCGGCCTTTAACAGTAATGATTTCCAATTGGAAAAAGTTACAACAGTCTCCCTCAACACCCATTCAGTTCAGATAATCCATGTTTCAAAACCACTAATGCAGTGTCAGTCACTGCCAATTACAAGCTAACAAACAACAAAAACTAATGAAATATGCCAGGTACACTAGCATTCTTATATGTCCACTAGTTCCTGATTTTGGTGCACAACAGACTTCTCATCTCAGTCTGGGTCTGTTTTAGGCACAAACATAAATAGCTAAATCACTGGTGTTTCATCTTGACAAGCGTTGCTCTTTCACTGGTGAACCGAGCGCATGCAAGAGTGTTGGGCGAGGTCAGAGGCTGGTGATACTTGTAGAGGTGATACTTGGTGATACTTGGTGATACTTGCACATTCATAAATCCCGAATTTCCAAATGAGAAAGAGTAGCCTCTTTTCAGTTTTTTTTTGTTGTGTTTATTATTATGTAGGAAAACCATGTTATGCCAAATATTAATAATAGAATGTTTAGAAAATAAAAAATTACTGTGGAACTCCTTTTAAGACATGCAATACTTTTTTGTTTTTAACAAATAAAAATACCTTAACCATGACATTAGTGAAATTAGTTTGGCCTTTCCTGTACTATTTGTATAAATATACGACCATTTCTCTACAAGTTACAAACTTATTAACTGTTACAAGTATTAGTACTACTATTACAAGCTAATCTGTGATGGTAAGATACAGGGACTTTATGATACAGGGGCTAAAATTCTGAATGGTTCAAAAACACTACAACTGTGGCTCAAAACAGGAACCATTAGGAATATATATGCAGATAAGAAGGACAATCCTTCAAGTAGCCCTGTAGAAACTTAAGTTGACAACAGTGCACCAAGCACAAGTGCTAGTGGCGTTTTCACAGCACATGCTAGCAGCAAACAGCTCGTAACAGTAAGGAAATATGCAGTCATGTAAAACCTGGATTCGGCATGAGTGGGACAGAGGAAGAGACCAGGCCGTGGTGTGTGGTGATGGTCAATGAATCCATGAAACCATCGTTTCTCAAACGTAATCTTACAATCAAAGTTGAAAGGCACCCAGTTGATTATTTAAGAAAACATGACAAACTGAGGCAGTCCAAGTACACGGTTCAGATTGGTGACATATATGCTTGGGTGTTATATGTTGGCCACAGTTGCTATGCACCAGGTGCGCTTATGGTTCAAAACCCAATTATAGCTTTGCACAGTCCAAAAGTGTATTTATTGTGTTGTCCTGTGTTTTGGGCTTCAGGTAGGTGTGTGATTCAAGTCGAGTACCTGCCAAAAATATATCTTCTTCTGACTACTCTCTCTCTCTATATATATATATACATACATATAATGAAATATTGGGTATTCTGTTGGAGAAAATCTCGAATGAGACGGTCTGTGCTCTACCAGAAAAGCCCTGTCAGTTGCACTCAAGGGTGCTAACATTTGCTTGATTTCCAAAAATGCTTTTCTGCGATCGTTACTCCTCAAAGTACTGGCCTTTGACTGATACTCACTTTTAAGTACCTAATGTGTCCTCTTCGAACTGCCATGAAGACCCTTCACTGCTCCTGAGGCTGGAGATGACAGAGAGAAAAGAAAAAAACTATAAACACATGCAAGATGATAAAGGAGAGACATGCTGTACCTTTACAGCCACTATAAACGTAAATAAACATACGACCACAGCACAGGCTCAAGTCAATCAGCTACTAGATCTCTTTTTATACACGTTAACTAGCCACAGAGCTAGCCTAGTAGAGTAGGTAGCATTAGCTAGAGAGCTAGCTAGTTAAATGTTTTTAAAAGGGGGCGTGGGCACTGTAATAGCTTGCAAGCTACTTGTTAGCAAAGCGCCAGCACATCACTCGCTAGCTACAACACGGCAGTACTGTATCAAAACAATACCGGCGGTTAGCTTAGTGACTTGCAGGCTTGCTACTTTGTCCAGACATACCTGGCTAGTTACTAAGCTTGCTCTTGCTATAAATGTTACAGATGTGCGTACTTACTAGTCTAGCACGCCAACATGGAATATATTGTCGCGCGTGAAGGCTACTACTAGCTGTACTAGTACTGCTAAGGTTAAGTTCGCAAGCGTAATCGACACCCATAAACCAATAACCGTGCCTATATTTTCACGGGTTGAAATATATGCAGTATATTACTCAAATAAAAAAATGTCGACGGCCTCATTCGGGCCGTGTTGACTTGCATTGCTAGCACTAAATATTTAGAGTTAACTAGACGAGATCGAAGCTCGCCAACCCTGTTAGCCAAGCTAGCTAGCGAACACTACAAGGCCTCAAAAACAGCATGGCAGGCATTGACTGCTTTGTTCCAACTTGGCTAAACCAAATGCGTTGTCAAATGACTTAGATAGAATATTACTATGGACAATAGTCATAGAAATAGCCAATATGCCGAATCTTACCAGTTTTTGTAGAGGTTCTTTCGCTGTTTTCGGTTAAGATATTGCTCAGTTTGACAGCAAGCGGCACAACCACGGAAGGTTACTTACTGACAGCACCCTAGCAAGTGTATGGCGAATACAGTTCCACGCCTATTTTCCACGCCCACCAAGCTAGTCACATATTTTTCTTCTTCTTCCTTGATCGCAGCCAACGTAAAGGTGCGTACACCGCCATCTACTGTGAAGTGTTAGGCTTTTTCGAAGGGGATATATATTACAATGGATGCACAATAAAAACTATGATGAAAAAAAGGATTGATTAAACTTGGAAAAATTATTTTAATTCTGATTATTCCGCACTGTTAACACACATGATAGTTTGCTTTCCATATGTCCTTCCTATTGTGGCACATCTGGGGAATGTAGATGAAGGAAATGTAAGTAGTCTGCGTTTCTCAGTCTTCAGTCTCTGTCCAAAATCCGATACTCCAGCAGTGGCTGATCCCGCATCAACTGGGCCACACTCACAAAACCAACAATCTAAGAAAGAAAGATTGACCAACCAACAGACACTGAGTTACATACAATATATTTCCGGACATTACTGTTGATAACCACAGTTCTTAAACGGCTACACCATGAACTTGGCATTGAATTAAGGTTTTAATCATTTAATTGACTTGCTCCAGGTTGTTGATTTTTACCTTTAGTGGTGCATACCTACCTCCACCACTGCCACAGCTAGAGAGGACCACATAATGAGCCTCAGTACAAACAGCAAGGCCTCCTCCAGCTTGATCTGGCAGCCCTGTGAGGAAGGAAGGAGAAACAGGGGGAGGGAGGGACAAATTAAGTGAATGAAAGTGAAGAAAAAAAGACAATGGTAAGTGGAGAGAAATAGTGTTGGGCGAGTTATAGATAGTGAGCATGGTGATGGTGACGGTAATCCCGGTGGTGGTGATAAGGATTATCATTTAATTTGAAGTAAATAACTACACCCATGGCATGCATGTAACCATGAAGACGATAGGTATTTGTAGTAGACGAGTGAGCTCACCTTCGGGTAGAGCTGCCAGGGCTGGTCCAAGGTACCATTGCAGGTGAGGAAGGTGGAGTTGCAGCAGCTGTGTGGAACTCTGACCCCTCCACTGTGGTTAAACCAGGGCGTGGTCAGCCAGTCCTTGTAGTCATGGATACCACAGCACTGCAGCTAGGACAAGGAATATGAAACAAGAAAACATTACCTTTCAAATGAAAACAATCAAGGCTTGAACCCCGCCAGATCCCCTCAAACCCATTGGTAGTGGTCATTTCAAACAGTCTTTTCAAAAGTCCTAAACGTTTGATGCTGTGTGGAATGAAGTAGCCACCTGGTTTGAGGTTTAGTTTCAGGTCTTGATCTGGTGTTTAGGGGTTAACATTTAAGTCCAGGGGCCTGTACTACGAAGCAAGATCAACATGCTCTGGATTACTCTCAGTTACCCCGCTACACAAAGCGAGACAATCGCAATCACGATAAATGGTATCACGACGGCGGTTATCAACTCTCTAACTCAACCCAGATCTTTCTAATCTAGAGATGTGCGCGTTCACATAAAGGGGCGGTGTTTGCACCGTATATCCAATCGCAAACACGGACAAAACAAGAGCCGCATATGTCACGGAAGAGGAGCGGACATTCCGGACAATAATCGTACAAACTTTGTCTACTCCTCCTGCGTGAAATATTGTTACACAAACATATCAGGAATACAGACATATGATACAGGCAAAAATCAACGAATTCGCTGCTGCTAAACTGGTAGAAAATAGCAGACGCTGTAAATGCGTAAGCTACATGACCTATTGATATCACTGTCCCAGGCACAAGATGTGACCATAATTACACGTGTGCATTCCATAACGTTAAACTTTTGTTGCTCTATTATTTTAGTTGCAACCCTGGCAGTGGCAAACGATCGTGGGAGCAAATAAAAAATAAAAATAAAAACATAATTCAAAACGGTAAGTAGCAGTAGGCAATACTTACTGGCTTAATTGCCAGTACCTTTTGTAGGATATTGGTATAGCTACAAAGGGCCCATAGAACAATGAAATTGCTTGCAGCCAACAGGAAGAAAAATTAGTCAAAGACAACTGGGGGGGCCCTCCTCCACAGGACTTCACTCTTGCTGAGGAGCTGGCCCTCTCAAGCTATCAGGGTCGCCCCATGATGGAAGGAGTGGAAGGGGGCATTTCTTCAGACACTGGTGGCAGCAGCTCGGAAACCCAGGCATATGTATGTTTCAAGTGATCTATGTGAACATGTTCATTCAAAAATTATTTATAAATATTGAAGTGAAATGTAGAATCAGAAAGGGATTTATTCGCCATGAAAGTTTGCACAGACAAGGAATTTGCTTTGGCAGGAAGGTGCATACAATAAACACATAGGAACCTTAAATTTAAATATGTGGACTAAACTAAGGGTACATAAACTAGCAATACTGAGTGGAATGTATTGTAGTGACAGGAAATATAGTGGTGTTGCTGCCACCACCCACTGTCGTCCCACTGTGCCATACTGTAATTTAAGTGTCTGTAATGACTTACTAATGGTGGTGGTCTGAACATGAGACACAAGTCCTTAAAGTGCTCATTTCAAATATAAATCAATTGATTAAATTGCTATGGTGTTAAACTCAGCAGGAAGAGGAACTTCTTCCTCCCCCTGAGCATAGGGCCTCCACTTCAAGGCCAAGACAAAGACACAAGGTATAAGCAATGAACCTTGAAACACAGTAGTCAAATGGACACCTTCAACTTTCTCCAAGTGTGCCTTACAAAGGGACAATGTTCTTTATTTGTTTCAGGTTGGAGCAGACAATGTGAGGGCCCTGTATAACAGAACCCTGGAGCTCGATATAGAGTATAAGAGGCTTTTAGTTAAAAAAACAAGGCCGGAGATAGACAAACTGGAATATGAGAAGAGATAGTACATGACTGAATGAATGACACTAAACTTAGTTACACTGACATTATATTTCTGTGTTCCTAGGAAAGGGAGAACACATGAGGATGTATTTGTTAAACTTTTTTCTACGTTTTGGTCTTTTTATACCTTTTTGTGGCTTTTTTGTTGTGTCTTTTGAGTCTTTTGGGGGGGTTTTCAACATTTCTTTCTTTCAATTACCTATTTATTATTTTTGAAAAATGCTATAAAAGAGAATAAAAGTAGTGAAATGATCATTGTACGTATACACATTGTTCTTTTTGGTTTGAAATGTTTTGGTTGAAAGAAACCCAACATTTTGATATGGAAATAATTAGAAAATGGGTCAAAGCAACCCAAGGACAGCAGAAGGGGTTAGACACGTACCCCATTGAATAGGAATAACATATCAACATGACACTACATAAAAGTACCCTTAGCGAAATAACGCAACGCTGTGCATTGCATATGCAAATTCTAAGCTTTGCTAGTCTATGTACTTTTAGTATAGTTAGATCTCATATTATTTTTTTGGGATTCCTATATGTTTAATGTATGCACCTTCCTGCCAAAGCAAATTGCTTGTCTGTGCAAACTTTCATGGCGATTAAAACCCTTTTTGATTCTGATGTTTTGGCTGTTCTGAGCGCACCTCTCAATATCCGCGCACCAAGCTCCACATCTTCTGTGAACGGTAACGCCATTATCCTCGAAAATGAGTTAGTGGGCGGGGCTTTTATACCGGTTGATCTCTGATCTCCAACTATAACCTGCTCCTGACCAGGTTAGCCGTTCAGCATATGTTACCATGGCGATCTACCCCGATAACAAGTGATCCACCTTCGTAGTACAGAAAACCCTGGGTTGAACCTGAAGTTACCTCGCTAACGCCAAATCTTGCTTCGTAGTACAGGCCCCAGGTCTAGTGCTTAGGGGTTGGGGTTCAGTTTACAGTCTACATCTAGGTCAAGATCAAGGTTTAGATCCTATACTTGAGACCAATACTGCAAAGGGTCCTATACTACGCAGGATTAGGGTTTTCAGTGTCACGACAGTGGTTCACTTTTTACAAGAGTACATTTCCATGGCAATATATGCTGTACACCTAACCTGCTTCGGAGCAGATTATGTTTGAGATAACAGATCAATACGTATATAAGCACCACCTCTCGACCAATCTATTCTCTAGGAAAATTGCATCATTATTGCTAGAAGATCCTGTGGAAATTAGTGCTCGAATGGTGAGAGGGTCTCTTACTGTAGGAAGGCTAGAGTTTTTAGAGACCTACAAAACCCTTTAGCTTTCCCTGAAGAGACCAGTATCATCCCTAATCAAAGAATGATTAAAGCACTAAACCCGTGTACATGTTGACCTAATACAATCTGCAGGTAAGCCCATTTACCGGTTAGAATTATATTTATATCATATTTGTTTTTTACTTGCTCCCAGATTAACACTGCAGGGGTTGCAACTGAAAGACCAAAATGGTCTTACAAGCCGCAAGAAAACATCTTAGCAATGCATTACTTTTATGGAATACAGAACTGTAATTATAGTCAGATGTACTTGTTCCTTATTGATGGGGCAGTAATCTTGATAAGCCTATTTACTTACATATTCACAGTCTGCAATTTTTGTCAGCTTTCCTTCTAAACACTGCCCCATTTATGTGAACATGCTCAAAGCTAGATTGAGAAAACCATGGTTAACTTAATGTGATGATAACCACCGTTGTGATACTGGTTATGCATGATTGTTAGGCTTAGTGGAGCCAACTAAGGTAGCAAATATCCTGGGTATGTTTTTTTTGCAGTACAGGCCTCTGGTATAGATCCCTGTGGGGGATCTGGATCTCTGTCTGATAAGCAGGACTACCTCGTCCTGTGTGGCATCCACAGCACTGGAGTTTAGGTCCTGGCTGCTGCCTGTGTATCTCTGAAACACACTTCTGAAAGGAGCCAGTTCTGAATGCACCTGAAAACACACACACACACATAATTACGCTACCATATAATACTGTGATAAAGGGTGTGAGTGTTAGCTTTGTCTGTATAACCGTACCTGTCCGATGTTGAAATATGCCAGGGCAGCAGCAGTAGCCTCAAGGCACAACACTATGACCAGAACGTAGACAAACTGGAGAAGGAAACACATCAGAAGAATGTGTGCACATACACACATGCATTGATACACACCACACTCATTCACACAGATCCAAACCAAACATACGTACACGCACACACATCCAATCCACACCTACCCACACTCACATCCACAAACCCATAGCGTAGCCATGAGCCTTGGCCCCCTCATTGTCATGTGTGGACCCCCAGATTTAAAAAAAAATATCTGGCTACGGTACTGCCACAAATGGAAATACACACCAATCTTGCATCCACACACACAGGCACTATCTTACCACTGCTTGAAGCCATACTGACTCTCTCATAGTCACCCAGCATCCCAAGACTCCACTGGCCAATAGGCATGCGGCACTGGTGAGAGCAAGGACTCCTGGGAGGATGATGTACATGTGAGAGAAGAAAAGTCCGTTCTGGTTGTAGTTCAACAGCAGGTAAACCCCACTCAGGCCCACCACCAAAGCAACCAACTGAGAGAGGGGACAATGAATTGATGAAAGTTTAAAAACTAGGAATGAAGGAAAATATAAAACCATGATCCTTTTCTAAAGATTGATGTGCACGCTGTCTGATGTGAGAGACACATCCCAACTTTCTCCTTCTTCCAGTGTATATGTGTTTGTGCATGCGTGTGTGCATCGGACAGTATTGTAAGGGGCGCAACTACCAACTGTCAGAGGGGTATGCAGCAACAATTTTGGCGCAAAATACATAAATAAGTGTGCCGGACATTGGTCAACAGAACTTCAAACCATACTGGACATCTAGTTTTGTGTGGTCTGACTAATAGAACTCCTACCTGATGTCATCACTGGTCTCATCTCTACTTGATGCCATTGCCGACCTCATGTCTGTCTCATTCACTCCTTGTCTGTGTTCTTCTCCACTAAGACATATTGTCAAACAAACATTATGTAATAGATTTTCCATATTAGTTTTTCCATATTAATAATATGAAGAAATGAATCTGTTGGTATCAAGTGACTCCTCCTACACTTCCACTTAATGTTAGACCTACCTGTTGCCCTCCCCTCTCTTTCCTGATCCACCATCCTCACACCTGAATGAAATTAACTCAATGTTAAAATATAGCAGCCTTAATTCAATTCTTAAATCAGCCTAGTGATGGCATCGGATAAGACACTATTATGCAGTAAGGTTGTGCTGCTGTTCACATTTTGGATTTTAAAAAGTACAAATATGGAGAGCCACTTAACACAGACCTTTAAAGAGAGAGAGAGATGTGACCCTGTAAGTACAGCTTCCATGTCACCCAAAATATGTAACTATAGCATGTATGTCTGACAGCACAGCTAACATGAACAGCTAATGGTAAAGCAAAATCTATTAATGATTCCATGGTAAACCAGAGTTATTGCATAAGTTTGGTTTGCCTTAAGCCCCACTTTAGCTGCTAGTGTTAGCAAACACTAGCTAGTCTGAGAACAGTCTGTTAACATGAATATTTGCAAGCCTCCAAGGACAAACATCACACTTTAAATTCTACCTGTTGCCTTTCACAACCATCCACTGCTGTAGCATCCCTTGACATGCCATCTAATTTTCCCTCTTTCTTTTTCTATTTTGAGCCCCCGACAGCTTTTTCGCTTTATCCATCTTTTTCCATAGACGACAACTCACTACTCGTAGGCCTACCTGCTCGCTCAGCGCTCAAGGCGCCCCCGCTCCCTCTTCTATGTAAACATTCTATGATGGAATATTATGAGATAGGGCGCCTACTCTAGCCTGTTAGTCGTCTAAAATGTTATAAAGCATTGAGGAAATGCAGAAACGGCAAAACAGCAGCTACATATAGAAAATACAAAAAAAAGTGTTTAATTTCTTTAGATTAATTATTTGTGACCATCGCTTTGGCGCCCCCATGGTGCTGCGCCCCCTATGCGCCGCATAAGACCCGTGACCACTCACTGAACTCAAGTAAGCCACACAGAGAGAAAGAGAAAGACCCTGTGATGCCTTCTTAATGAGTCATGTGAACTCAGCAGCATGTAGGCAATTAATCTGCAACAATTTGAAAGAACTATATATTGGACAGACGTGCATAAAATAATTAGTAACTAGAATTCTGACGGTAAAAAGTAGTCTAATTTTTGGATATCGGGCCGAGTGCACACAACGTCTCATTAAACTTCTGTAGTAACACATAACTTCCGTGATTAATTTCATTTTACTGTTATAAAAACACAGACTATGCATTGATCATCAATACATATCTTACCCAAAGAAGCTGGCATGTAATTTGAAGAACAATTTTAAATGCTCTCCTGTTTTCGCTCATGTTTCGCAGTCACGCATTTAACATTAACCAAGATAAAAACTGAAGTTGATCACTTGATAGAAATATAATGGGCTACTGGGGTGATACTGACAGAGCTAACGGTAACATTCTGTGTTTTAAATATCCAATAGCAAAATCCCGTCAAATTATTTACGAAACTGTCAGACTGACTGTAGCGAAACAACTGATCTTCTCAGCAAAAAATGAGTGATGCGCTCAAAAAGCGGAAATACCGGTTTGGGTGTGTGGCAGGCTAACAAACAGATAGAGGAACATTTCCTTTAACGCGTTTGATCATGTAACATCAGAGAATGTCTGTGGAGAACTGCCATTCTCGGGAAACTTCCGGCTTCTGAACTGGTTGCAGTTCCACTCTGTCTCTGGGTCCATATGAGGGCGCTCACAGGGATGCAGATTGAATGGAGGTCTATGGAGCTATTTTTCTTATTTTAATGTGTGCCCATAATATAATATATGGACAAGACACATTAAAGACATTAAACAACCACTTAAAGCCACAGAAGCACTGGACTCAATGCCACAAAAAAAGATTTGTTTTACATTTGCACTTTGCAATTTTGTTAAGGTTCAATAAATAAATGATCATGTAGCCTTTTTATTTTATCTTTTAATGATCATATAGCCCAGTGCTCGAAGTGGGCCGGTACTCACCGGTACGAAGTACCAGCACTTCTACATTTTACTCTTAAGCGTACAGTACGGTGTAGTACAGGCACCTTTTCTTGCGTACCGCTACCTCTCGCATGTAGCCGGTGTTACAAGCCAACTGGTTTTCAAGACAACTGTTTTTTCTACGCGTGCACGCGCTGTGTTCCCTTCACATCTGCGGTGGCTGTCTGTCTCGGTCACCAGATTCGTCACACATTCACAAACATATTGCTGGAGTTCTTCAATCTACATTTCATATCCATTGCGGTGATCGCGACTGTATAAGTGAGCGCTACATCCCAACGACGTATAAAGAAACACATTCAAGAAAATATATTTATAGAAAGATCGCAAGGACCTGGATTCGATCCCTGTTGAGCAAAACGACAACCTTGTCCAGGTGTGTGGCTTATCTGATTGAGCCAACGACGTTTCAAAAATGGATACTATAAGTATTGACCTCAAATCGCATCTGTGTCCAAGACGCCTTTTGGTTTAGGTGAGCTGAGACAACTGGTTTGGATACCTCGGGCTGATATTAAAGCACTTCCAAACATATTTAGCGAGGCTTTTTACCGAGGCTGCGGCCAGACACCACTGAAGCATTTTGACATAAACAAATGTACGTTTTGTGACCAATATACAGTAGGCTAATGATCGTACTGTGAAAAGATACTACAAACACTGTGAACACATGAGCCACAGGACGATTGGAATACTAGTAATGTTCTACCCACAAACAATGTGAAGTAGGCTACTGTTGGAGACCTCCAAGCCACGCGATCATGACTGTATAAGTGAGCACTACATCACAACCACGCATGGGACTTCTAGGCAAG
>CAEFZP010000068.1:0-203589 GCA_903064625.1 Mallotus villosus
GTATTTAACACTGTTCCTTAAGGTCTCCGAATAGGGTATGTAACATTGTTTTGGCTGAAAATGGCCCGGGTGTTGTTCTATGCCCTCTTTTACATCCAGCATTTTTTTCCCGGGAAAAAACGCTAGCTTTTTCCCTTATATCATTGGTATTTAGATGAGCTGTGCGCTGATTGGTTGGTTTACAACGAGCGAAGCTGCGGAGCAAAGACGGCCAACAGCACTCACTGAAACAAGAAGGTGGCGACTTGAAATAAAAACGTACAAATAAATCTATTGTGTCTACACAACACTGTTTTCAACAGATTGACTAGATATAATTTGAAATGATTACGGTAGTTTCCACGTCTGTTGTCGAAGCAAACAGAATCGCCTTAGGTGGGTAACGTTAGCACTACAGTTTAGCATACAAACTATCGTGATTCAACACAGCTTCAGTTAGCTCTAGCTATCTTACTGAAAAATAGATCTGGACAAACATGCATCTGAATTGTAGATTTACATAACAACACGGGTTATTTATTTGAATGAAACATAGTCAGGAACATGAAATAACGTAAATCCAATTGCCAATAAACTAGGCTAAATCATAACACATTCATGCTCTTGCGTTAGCAAGCTAAACTGGTTTACATGCCTACCGTATAGGTGTTTTCGCTATCTAGCTGTTCTTACATTCCTTGCAAATCACCGATGAAAAACAGATGAGCTTGAGTCTAGTTAACATTGACTAGACGGGTATGGCTGATGTTTGTTTATACCGTAGCATAGAAGATCTCTGTGCAGTTGCGCGAACCATTTCACCAAGGACGGTTTTAAAAACCTGGGAATATGTAAAGCAGGATTTGCTATGAAGCTGTTGCTGAAAAGAGGTGCGTTCCGACCTTAGTTATGTTCATCAGAACCGCAAACTGTAGTATGATTTTGTCAGTAACAGTTATTAGCAATGCTAACGTATCCTGTATCTAGCACAGCCTTTCTCCAGTTATTTCGAATAGATAATCTAGACAGGCGTCAGCAAAAGGCTAGACTGCTTTCGTTTTCTGGCTATTTTTTGGAAGCTTCCCTTCTAATGCCGACGACAGCTAGTCTAGCTAGTCATTTGCTAAGTAAGGTATGTTGATGTGTTTAGAAACGTAGCGTCGCTACCTCGGACTGGGCAAGAACACCAGTGAGTGGGCTGGTCTGCATGTACATTTTGGGGCGTGACAAAGACACAGACCAGAGCCAATTGAATGCGCGATACCCTCCCGACGTCAGTAGGGTGGATTTTTCCAAAAGCTACCGTTCTACAGCTAGATTTTTTCTTTTTGAGATTTGCATGGGAAATAAGTGTCAATGGACTTTGAGGTTCACTGTATGTTCATTTTACCCACCGAACTGTCGTTATTCAACTATGACAAGGTAAAAACGGTTTTGCAGTCAGTGACCCCTTTAAGGAGGTGAACAGCCTTGGGAACAAAGGTTGCTGTAATGGCACTCCGTCTCATTCCTTCTTCTGTGTACCACTTGTTGGAGTTAACTCACAGTGTTTGCAACGCGAGCGAAAAGACGAGACAATGTTCCTTCGTTTTAAAAGGTTTACTTGAAAGTCTTCAAAATAAAATACACGTCTTCACATGGTAAAATGCACGGTCTAACGCACGGTCAAAAAACTATGTAGCTTCCATCAAAGTCAAACTCCAAACTGCATTACGTTACAGCAGTTACCGTTATAACTACACAGTGATGTCATCACGTAAAAATAAAAAAAACATAGAAAATAACTTATTTAACATATTACATAATAAATTATGCATTTTAACAGTTGTTACACATTATGAATAATTATGAAATTATTGTTAGCAGTTTTTAACCATTTTAAACTAAATATTTATAATAAATCAATTACTGGCATATTGGCTCTTACATTACCCGGCCCCTAATTGGTTAGGCCGGTGGACTAAGCAATTATAAACCAAAACATCAAGAGCCAAAATAAAGCAAATGTCCAACTTGAACTGGTTTCTTGTGATTCTTCTTAGTTTTCTCAAATGTTCTCTCCTGACGCTGCTTCTTCTAACAAGCACAGTTTGTTAACAGGCCTTTCCAGGATGCTGGTCTTGGTCTTTATTTTCACTCTTCGAACCACTCCGCTGGAGTCCGGTAAGGTTTCGACAACTCTCCCCATGAGCTAGGAGTTGCGTGGTGAAGAACTGTCCACTAACAACACAACATCTCCAGTGGTGAAGTTTCTTCGTGGTCTCGACCACTTCTGCCGTTCTTGGAGTAGTGGGAGGTACTCACGGGTCCATCTGGTCCAGAACAAGTCTGCTAAATATTGGACTTGCTTCCAGCGTTTTCTTGTGTATGTGTCGTGTTGGCTGAAAACGCCAGGAGGCATGGTGGGTTGCGATTTCAGCAGCAACAAATGATTGGGGGTCAGAGGCTCAAGGTCATTCACGTCGTCAGAAATACCCGTGAGAGGCCTGCCGTTGATGATGCTCTCAACCTCGCACATAACAGTCTGAAGACAATCTTCATTCAGAGCTTGTTCTTTCAACAGAGAATTGAGGATTCTTCGCACTGTTCGAATCTGTCTTTCCCAAACCCCGCCCTGGTGGGATGCTGCTGGGCTGTTGAATATCCACTGTATTCCTTTTGGTTGTAAGACTCTTTCGATTTTGTCATGATCAAGGAGTTGAATAGCTTCCCTCATCTCCCTTTCAGCGCCAACAAAGTTTGTGCCGTTGTCTGAGCGCATTATAGTAACCTGACCTCTTCTTGACACAAAACGACGAATCGCATTGATGCAGGAGTCTGTATCGAGGCTATCTGCAACTTCGATGTGCACGGCTCTAAGGGTAAGGCAAGTGAACATTACGCCATATCTCTTGACTGTACTCCGGCCCCGCCTAACATCGAACGGCCCGAAAAAATCAACACCGGTGTTCGTAAAGGGAGGTTTGTCAGGCAAGAGGCGGTCTTCAGGCAGGTGCGCCATCTTTTGCTCCCCGACTCTTCCACTGATCCTGCGACACACTGCACACTTGTTGATTATTTTTCGGATAGCAGAATTGGCTTGTGGGATCCAATACTTGCTTCTTAGTTGTGCCATGACATAACTGCGTCCGCAGTGCCCTGTTCTGTGGTGTATGTCTCTCAAGATTAGTGTGGCAACTCTACAATGCTTAGAGAGTATTGCTGGGTGCTTGACGTTCTCTGGCATGGCCGACTTGTTGAGTCTTCCACCAACTCTCAATGTGCCATCTTGCAGAATCGGATCCAGTTTGAACAGCTGACTGTTTCGACTGACTTGTTTTCCTTTTTGCAGAGCTTTAATGTCTTCTCCGTACTGTTGTCTTTGGCTGAACTGGATCAATATGGACTCTGCGGCGACCAGATCATCTAAGGTAAGTTGTTTCTTTTCTTTTGTTGTTCTGTATTTCTCCATGTGTTTTTCTAACTTTAATCTTTGCTTTACAGGGTCCTTTTCAGTTTGATTGACTGTTGTCGAGAACTCCTTTCTTTCATCTTTCAGCTGCCGCAAGGTTTCCTTCAGCTTTAGAATCCAGGCCACTGACCTTTTCAGCTTATGCCAGTCCGAATAGTAGTCGATCAATCTGTTCATTGGTTCCACGTTATCTTCGACTATGACTGTGTTGACTGAAACTGTGTTCTTGACCTCTGGGTCATCCTGAAGGCTTTCCTTCCTTTGCACCGGTTGTTTGGGCCAATCATGTTCGCTTTGCAGCAGGAAGTTTGGTCCCTTAATCCATGTTCCATCTTCCATCAAAGTTTTGGCCTTCAGGCCCCTGCTAGCTTGATCTGCAGGGTTTTCTGCTGTGCCGACGTAGTTCCACTGAGAAGGCTTGGTGGCTTCACGAATCAGTGTAACTCTATTTGCAACGAAAGTCTTGAATCGAGCGGTTTCGTTGTCGATATACCTGAGTACGGTAGTGCTGTCTGTCCAGAAGGTAGACGGTTGAAGTGGCAATTGAAGCTCTTGACGTAACATCTTGTCCATCTTCACCGCCACGACTGCCGCAGTCAGTTCAAGCCGGGGGATTGTGACCTGCTTGAGCGGTGCCACTCTAGATTTCCCCATCAAAAACGAACAATGTTTCCCGCCTTGCTTGTTCTCTAGCAGCCGATAAGTTACAGTGCCGTATCCGTACTCTGAGGCATCCGAGAAATGATGTAACTGCGCTACGGCACTGCATCCAAAGTCTGGAGGCTTTAAACATCTGTTCACGTGGAAGTCAGTAAGGTGAGTAACATCTTCTTTCCATTTCTGCCAATCTTCAGCATGTTTTTCACCAATGCTCTCATCCCAACCATGCTGCTCCTTACAAAGCTCTTTTAGCAGAAGCTTAGCTGGCAGGACGACTGGCGCCAAAAAGCCGAGGGGGTCGTAGACAGAGTTGACGACGGATAAAATGCCCCTCCTCGTCATCGGCTTGTCTTGCAGTCTCATGCTGTAAGTGAAAGCATCCATGTCTGTATCCCACTGTATGCCGAGGGTCCTCTCGACTGGTAGAGCATCATGGCTTAGATCCAAGTCTTTCGCTTCAGTAGCTCTGTGTGCTTCTGGGATAGACATTAACACCTTCCGGTTGTGGCTCATCCACTTTGTTAGATTGAAACCTCCACTGGCACACAGGGTGCGGAGATCACTTGCCAATGTTATGGCATCTTCTTCTGTAGCTACGCTCTTTAAACAATCATCCACGTAAAAGTTCCGCAGGATTGTTTGAACGGCTTCTGGGGAGGCAGTGGCTCTGTGATCCTCAGCGGTTCTCCGAAGTGCATATGAGGCAACGCTTGGAGATGAGGTGGCCCCAAAAAGGTGCACTGCCATCCGGTATTCCTCCATGGGCCCATTCAAGTTGCCATTGGGCCACCAAAGAAAGCGGAGGAGATCTGCGTCTTCTTCTGGCACCTGAACTTGATAAAACATCGACTCGATATCTGCCATCATGGCTACTGGCTCCTCACGAAATCTTAAGAGGACACCAATCAAAGTGTTGGTCAGATCGGGTCCCTGTAGTAATTCACCGTTCAAAGACCGGCCCTGAAACGAGGCTGTGCAGTCGAAGACCACTCGTAGTTTTCTTTTCTTAGGGTGGTACACCCCGTGGTGCGGTATGTAGAACACCCTGTTGTCGTCACGGTTCAGCTGGTGTGCCGGAACTTGGACAGCGTAACCTTTGCTTATGATGTTGTCCATGAAGGCTTTGTATTCTTCGAAGAACTCAGGATTCTTCTTGAGCTTTCTTTGCAAACTGGCTATGCGCTGCTCTGCCACACAACGGTTATTAGGCATTTGGAGCTTCTTGTTCCTGAGTGGCAATCCAATGCTGTAATGTCCGTTCTCCAGAGTTGCAGTTTTCTGCACTGACTGCATGAACTGTTTGTCTTCTTGCGACAACTCTTCTTTGTCATCGTAGTTGCGCTCTTGAAAATCAGTATTGTACTGTTGGACAAGTAACTCCTCAACTTCCATCAATGAGATCCTGTTCACTGAACATCTAGGTGGTTTGTTATCTGTGTCCTCCAGTTCCTTTCTCATAGGCCCATTAACTACCCATCCAATAGCAGTCTTAACGGCATAAGGGCCTCCATGTTGACTGTTAATGATACGCCATGGCTCCATAGCTTTTGGACAGTTTGCTCCAATAAGTAGGCCTACATCTGCAACCAATTCTGGCAAACACACTTCACTGAGGTAAGTCCACTGCTGGATATCTGATTGCTTTGGTATGTTTTCAGCGTGAACTGGTATGTTGCTGTGAGTGTACACCTTAGGAAGATCGATATGCTCGGTGTCTTCCAGTCCGCACACTTCCAGGTCCGATATCACGTAGCTACTGATGAGCTTTTGTTCTCCAGGTTTGTCTTGACCCATGGTGCTGAGAAGTATTTGTGTTGGTTTCCCTTTAACATTCAGTTTCCTTTGCAGGTCTCCCGTGCAGAACGTTGCTGTACTTCCCGGGTCCATGAAAGCGTAAGTCTCCACATACTTGCCGCTCTTTTTTGATTTAATCTTCACCGGTACAATTGACAGCACACATTCAGCTTTTCCGGCCCCAGTTAGGCTACAAGACTCTTGCGTGACAGAAACTTGAGCACATGATACTTCGTTTCCGTGAGCACCATCTTTCTTCTCAGGTAAGACAGAACCTTCTCTTTTCACTATGTGTAAAATGCCTGGATGCCTTAGCGAACATTCCTTGCACTCGATCCTTCTTTTGCAGAACTTGCTGAGATGGCCGGGGGTTAAGCAGCCAAAACACAAGCCATTTGATTTCAGGAACTCCACACGTTCTTTGTGAGGCTGGTCCTTTATTTTGTTGCATGAAGCTAGATTGTGAGACTGCTGGCAGTACAAACATGGCTTCTCAAAGGCGATCCTGGTCTTGCCTGGATTAGCTGGCGTCACATATGTTCCTTGAGGCCTTGTATCTTCAGTGGAAACATTGGTAGCAAAGCTGCTTCCACGGACTCTTTTAAAGGGATGCCTTTCCTTTTGTTCAACCTTTCCAACCGTGGTTGGTCGGCTGTCTGGCAGATTACCGAAGAGGGGGTCGATCATTATTTTAGCTTGGCGGTCTATGTATTTCACCAAGTCAGCAAACTTTGCTCTTCTGCCTCCTCGCTCTTTGACGTTGTAAGCTTCAGCACGCCAACGTTCTTTCATTTTGAAGGGCAGTTTGGATACCACTGTCCGTAAATTGGTAGGGTTGTCCATCTCTTCCAGATAGTCTATGTCCTCCATTGTGTTGCGACATCCAACCAAGAACATAGCATAAGCATTTAATGCTTTTCCATCATCAGACTTGATCTGCGGCCATTTTAGTGCTTTATCAATGTACGCGCTGGCGATCTGTAGCTCGTCCCCATAGTGCTCTTGAAGCAGTTTCTTCGCTTTAGAGTAGCCTTTGCTAGCTGACATGTGGGCACAGCTGCGGACTAGCTCCTGTGGTTCACCAGCTGTAAATTGTTCCAAAAAGTACAATTTGTCCTTATCATTGTCTGTCTTTTGTTCAATTGAGTGCTCGAATGCCCTGGTGAAAGATTTGTACTGCAATGCGTCACCCTTGAAGACAGGAATGTCCTTCATTGGTAGCTGGGATTGCCTTTGTTGTTTTACCAGTAGCTCAGTTATAACGTTCTGATTTTGCATGACTTTTAGCATCTCGTCACCTCTGCTGACCTGAGCGTTACCGTGATCTTGAGGAGCCACGTTAGGTACTTGGGATTGCAGCATTCGCCGTTGAGCATTAACACCTGGATTAACTGGTTGAGGAAGTGTAACACTGGGTTCCTCTTGTTTCACTTTCCCACCTCTTAGTATTTGTGCAAGCGCGTGGCTACTGTAACCACAAATACTGGAACCATCTTCGGATCTTTCATATTTTTTGAGCACTTTTAATTTTGCACTGCTTTCTGCTAACGCAGTTTCCAACTCAAGTTCTTCTTTTACCCCTTTAAGTTTGGCCATTTCAAACTCAAGCTGCTGCTTTTTCTTCTGAGCTGCAGCACGTTCAAGCAGAGCTGCATGCTCAGCCTCTTGTTTAACACGTGTCGACGAAACTCGTGATGTAGTTGTTTTGCGACTTACGTGAGATCCATTTTGTTGATTGTGTCCAGCCTGGCTGGCACCCAACTGCGATATACTGTCACTTGGTTTAACAGCATCTTGCGGGTCATTTTCCGCATCATCATCCTTTTGCAACGTGCCTTCGTGCACGGCCGCAATCCATGTTTTAGTTGTTTTCATGAATTCTTTGATCGATGCCATTTTGTGTTTGAACCATTGCTCTTGATCAAATACTTTTTCCTCTTCAGGCAAAAGGCTTGCAACTTCTTTGTTGAGGCAATTAAACTCGTTAACAGCAAGTGGAAAATAAGTTTCCATGACGTCTTCAACCTCATGTACATTTTGAGTATCACTCATCATTTTCTCCACTTCATTTATTTTACATGTGAGAGCTCCTAATTTTCTTCTTCTCAATGCTATATTTCTTTGTAATTTCTCCTCTAAGGCTTTCTCTGTCAACTTGCGTGTCCGTCCTGGATCCATTGTATCCTTCAAATATCCAAGCTCTTTTTCCTTTTCATCAGTCATCTTAATATTGCAGAGTTAGGCTTTAGTTGCATGCAAAGGTTTAAAAGCACTTATCCTTTAAGTAACTTTCTCTTTAAAAAACGAGTGCAAAACAACTTCTTAAATGAAGCCAAAAAATCCACGTTGACTGTAACAAGGCTTAAAATACAAGCTGACACGGAGAATCAACAACTTGCATTTTTTCTATACAATCCACCTTTAATTTCGGCACGGGCTTCAGTTATCTCCCGGCAACGGCGTGACGTCCTCTTGTGGGAATGCACGGGGATAATATGAACTGATCACGTTACCTTTTATTGGAGAATACTTCAGAGGATTACCCTTTCCTTGAATAAGATTCATCAGGTGAGCTCTCTTTTCTTTTTCTCCCGATCTTCCGAGCGGACAGCTGCGCTCTCCACACGACCCGGGCGCGCGAAGCTTATTGATCCGTTAAGCTAGTTTTTTGACAAAATGTAATGGCACTCCGTCTCATTCCTTCTTCTGTGTACCACTTGTTGGAGTTAATTCACAGTGTTTGCAACGCGAGCGAAAAGACGAGACAATGTTCCTTCGTTTTAAAAGGTTTACTTGAAAGTCTTCAAAATAAAATACACGTCTTCACATGGTAAAATGCACGGTCTAACGCACGGTCAAAAAAATGTGTAGCTTCCATCAAAGTCAAACTCCAAACTGCATTACGTTACAGCAGTTACCGTTATAACTACACAGTGATGTCATCACGTAAAAATCCAAAAAACATAGAAAATAACTTATTTAACATATTACATAATAAATTATGCATTTTAACAGTTGTTACACATTATGAATAATTATGAAATTATTGTTAGCAGTTTTTAACCATTTTAAACTAAATATTTATAATAAATCAATTACTGGCATATTGGCTCTTACAGTTGCTTTTCTCCTCTGTGTCCTGCAGCCGGGGCAGCGTAGTCGGCGCCCTGAGGGGAGCCACTCAAAGGCGGGGTGTAGAGCGTGTGAGGGGTCCTGCATAATTCTGTTGGCTAACCGGAGTGTTTGCTGGTCGTGGATGGAGGAGAGAGTTCTTGTTGGAAGTCCAATTATCTTAGAGCAGACTCTGGCCGTACTCTCTAGACGGTTTCTGTTTTGGAGGGTGATGGAGTGGAACCAGCAAGTTATGGAAAATGTACAGATGCTTTCAATGAATGAGTAATAGAAAGTTAGCAGTATGTTTTTGCTAACTCCAAAGGAATTTAGTTTCCTTAGGAGATACTTCCGCTGGTGACACTTCCTAAGGATCTCTTCAGTGTTGGAGGAGAATTTCAACTGGCTGTCGAAGATGGTGCCCAGGTATTTATACTCCTCCACCAGCTCCACCGGCTTCCCGTGGATTGAGATGATGGATGCTGCGGCCAGCTCTCCCTGCCTCTTAGAGAAGGTCACCACCATCTCTTTGGTCTTACTCACATTCATCTCAAGGCATGAGCTGTCGCACCACTCCACAAACTCCTGGAGAGCTGATCCATGCTGCTGTGAAGGACCTGAGAGCAGGGACAGGAGAACTGTATCGTCTGCGTACTTCACCAGGTGACACTGAGGCTGTGTGGATCTGCAGTCATCTGTGTAGAGGATGAAGAGCAGAGGTGAGAGCACACAGCCCTGAGGGGAGCCTAGGGCCCTATGATTTCCGCGATAACGAAAACACGGACGGAATCACGGAATCGGACCATTAAAACGGAATCTACGGATAAACACGGAATGCCACGGAATTCGCCATTATTTTGGTGAAATTCAGTTTCGAGGGAAAAGGGAAACAACACGGGTGACATTAACGTCACGTAATGTTTAGCAGTCACTCCCACAACAATGTTGGAAGAAAAAAAAACAATTCCCCTGTCCACCGCCCCAGCCTAGGTGGCGGGAATGCAAACAATAGGCCCCGCTCCCGCTCCCGCTTCTAAAAAGAAGCAGAAGAAGAAGCAGGAAGTTGAGGCGGCCGCGGCTGACTGCTGAAATGCCCAAATCTGCTAAAAAGCTTCGTAATTCGGCTCTAACCCCCAAATTCAGAGCCGAACAATATCCGAATGACTACTATCACTCAGGCAATCAACTGTTTTGTAGAGTATGTCAACATTCGATCGATTGGAAACGCAAAGATACGTGCGATGACCACTTGAAGTCAAAAAATCATATAAAAAACCACGACAAACGCCGCAACCATGGCACGCCCCTTCAAACCACAATTCCGGCTACAATCAGCTCATCAGATTCAAGAACAGAGTTTATTGAGGACTTTGTGGCTGTGTGCGCCGAATCTGACATCCCCCTTGAAAAACTTAAAAAGTTACGCCCGTTTCTAGTCAAACACTGCAAACAGGGAGGAGCGCTGCCTCAACATGTGAGTAGCCTCCGCCAGACTCACCTGCCTCGAGTGTTTGAGCAACACATGAATGCCGTTTTAAACAAGATCAGAGGGAAGAAGTTCGCTGTGGTTGTGGATGAAACAACGGATGCACGGGATTGCAGCGTCCTAAACATCGTCATTGGTGAGTTAACTTAGCAGCCTGTTATTATATTGTTGCAATAGCGTTGTTTTTGTACGCTCTGCTATGTTAATTGTCCCCATGTAAAATATGATAAGGACGACCTCTTCTGGTGAAATAATAGCAATGCATAACGTCTGCAGCTGTCTGCCTATGGCTGTAGGCCTATTTTGCAGTATTTGCTTTGCTTTAAATAGACACTCATTTTGTCAGAATATTATTTTAGGATAAAATAAGTAGAGTAGAATATAAATTTAGGTTTGAATAACTATTACTAATTAGTAATTTTCTTTGTTATCTTTCATTGCAGGTGTTGAAAACCAGTACTTTCTGGTGGATGTTGTTTTCATGGACAGATGCAACTTTTCAACATTTTCCCAAGCTATACTAGCCTCCCTCCACAGCAACAACCTGGACCTGAATGATGCCTGGGCAGTGGTCACAGATAATGCTGCATACTGTCTGAAGGCATACAGGGAGGTCCTGAAAGGATTGATGCCCAACAGTGTCCATGTAACCTGTCTCTGCCACGTCATCAATCTGGTGGGTGAGACCTGGCAGCACTACAAATACTTCTCTGAAGCTGCATCACTGGTGACATGGATGAGATCTGTCTTCTTCAAGAAGCCTGCCAGAAAGAGAAGATGGGTGGGTTTCCTCATTAACAGGGAGCATGTGCAGACAAAAGCTCCCCCTGAAGCAGTGAGCAGCAGATGGAACAGCTGGTTTGAGGCAGTGAAGTACCATGCAGAGCATGTTCATCTGTACAGAGAGTTTTTGTTGGCAGAAAAATCCTCATCCATGGCAGTCACAAACATCCTCAGCCAGGTGGATACAGAGGAGAAGGTGCAGGCCCTCACTGTGAAGCTCACCTTCATCTCAGAGGGCTGCTCAAAAATTATGACAGCTCTGACAGTCCTGGAGGGAACCCACCGTCCCACAGCAGTGTCTGCTTACAACATCATGGAAGATCTAGGCTCTTACCTAGTAAATGGAACGGCAAAAACATGTGGCTTTGGTGCCAAGACCGATGAGCTCCTGAGGAAGATGGGTTTTCGAGAGAGGAATGTGGTCCTTGAAAGTCTACATGACGCTTTCCACTTGGCCTTCACAAAGTTCTCAAAGCACTGGGACATACATCCAGCCAGGGAGGTCTACAGGCTGGTAAGAGTGTTTGACCCAAGGCAGGCTCCAGCAATGGAAAAGCCAATTGAAGTCTACACCACCACACTGAAACCCATGGCAAGTCCATCATCAGAGCTAAGTGAAGAGTGGGTTGCCTTCCATCACTGTGTATCCAGGGAGCCCTTGCCAGCTGACATGGAGCTGGATGCTTACTGGAGGGGCATCAGATCAAGATTCCCAAGAGTTGCAGAAGTGGCAGTGCCCTACATCTACTTCCCAGTCAGCTCAGTTGACTGTGAGAGGAGTTTCAGCAAGTACAAGACTCTGCTCACAGACAAGAGAGAGGCCCTCACTGAGCTCAACACAAAGAGGCTGACAATCATGTACTTCAATGGAGATGTCTCTGACAGATGGAAGACTTAGGAGTTGAGCTCAAAGGGACAGTACTGTTCAATGGTGTTGATTTTCCTGATTCAGGTTGTATTGCAGGTTAAGGTTTCATTTAATGCTGCATTGTTTGTCCCCTGGTTTGATGTATTCTTCAAACAGTGCTTTGGTAATTGTTACAAAATGTTTTTATTCACAGTTATGATTTGTTAAAATGAAGTACAGCTTATAAGCACTTTTTATTGTTACAAAAACCTCAAGTCCTCAGTTATGCATGTTTTACACTTTAAGGACACTGTGAAAAGCACTTTATTATTTATGTAAAAAAAACCTGAAATGGTTAACTTGAAGCACAAAATGTCTTAATCTTCTATTATAGAAATTTGACTGTTTTTTTCTTTGTTTTACAGTCATGTTATTATTTGAAGCACTAAAAACAGTGCAATGTTTTGATGTTTTAATAAATTCAGTCTTCTATCTGATAAAATTGTAAGAATTGTATTTGTTTGCACTTACTTGACACTTGTTGTGATGATTTAATCAGCTTAAAGTGTAAAAAACGGAATCCATGAAATTAAAACGGAAAAAACGGAATTTGGAAAAAAATAAAACGGATTTCATAGGGCCCTAGGAGCCCGTCGAGGTGTGTCGGAGGTCGGAGAGTGTGTTGTTGACCCGGACTCTCTGTGACCTGTCGGTTAGAAAATCCAGTATCCACCGGATGAGCTGGTCGTCTAGATGAAAGTAGGAGGTGAGTTTGTTCGCCAGGATGTGGGGCTGTAGTGTATTGAATGCAGAGGAGAAGTCTACAAACAAGAGTCTGGCTGATGTGTTGGGCCGCTCTAGATGTTTATGTACAGTGTCAATGATGAATGCTTTTGCGTCGTCCACACCTCTGCCTGCGCGGTAAGCATACTGTAGTGGGTCCATCAGACTGTCGGTTACAGTGAGGATGTGTTTTTTAACGACCCTCTCCATGGCCTTCATCACCAGGGATGTGAGGGCCACAGGCCTGAGGTCGTTAAGGGTATTGATGGTGCTTTTCTTTGGGATGGGGATGACTGTGGAGTGTTTCCACAGCTGGGGGACTGTGCTGGTGTCCATGGATCTTTGAAACAGGGTTTGGAACACTCCCCCCAGCTGCTCAGCACAGAACCACTGATGTTGTCTGGGCCAGGAGAGCTGTTCTCCCTGGTCCTCCTGAGGGCTCTGACCACCTCCTCTGTTTTAAAGGCGAGTGTGGAGTCACCAGGTTTCAGTGTTTTTAATGTATCTGCCATTTAGGTGGAGTTGTCAGTCTCAAACCTGGTGAAAAAGGAATTGAGGTCATTAGGGAGAGATGTGGAGCTGCTTCCCGCCACCTGGATGGTTTTGTGGTTGGTAGTAACGGTGTTAACAGCAGCCATGGTTTTGAGGCCCTGCCAGGCTGAGCGGAGGTTCCCCTGGGTGAATTTTTCCTCTACCTTGTTCTTGTACTTCAGCTTAGCAGTTTTAATGGCACGCTTAACTTCCCTGTTGACCTCCTTCTTATCGGACTCTGAGCCAGTGAAGAAAATTTCCTTCAGTTCTTTTGTTGTTCTATTTTTGGATCCAAAATGAGTTACACTAGCATGGATTACACTAGCTGTTTGGTCTTGAACCCGCTCCCACTGCATCCATTCAACATTGAGTTCAGCTGTCTGTTTGGTTTTGCAGCGTAAGCAGGTGCAAAGAAGGCAGGCCTCACTTGCTGGAGAGCAACAAACTAGTTGAAAACTGTCCTCCAGTTTGGTTGACTGTACAACGTCAACATCTGATGACTTCAGTGCTTGAAGCATCAAGGTGCATTTGCATGACGATGACACAGACATGTACTTCTGTCAGATGCCTTTGGTGCTGTAACATAGAAAGGCCGCAGAGTACAGAAGGAAGAATAGCTAACCTTCAGATTTTCCTGGAGGAACTCAATGTGGAGGTTCAGCATGGAGTCAGTCAGAATCATTCTTTGTTGCTTTATCTTTTTTTCTGGTGATGGTGTCAGGTTTTATCGGTCGTCATGCAAGATGAGCTCACAAAGAATTATTGAACAGTCTGGCTGATGCGCTGAAGATAGAATAGAACAGACTTTATTTGTCATTGTGCATTGGATACACAACAAAATTTGTTTGTGCAACCACAGTGATGGCCCTGGGGATGAAACTGTTCTGCAGTCTGGAGGTGCGGGCTGTAGTGGCCCGGTAGCGCCTGCCAGAGGGTAGCAGGGTGAAGAGATAGTTTGCGGAGTAGAGCAGGGGACTCAATACACAGCCTTGTGGAGCTCCGGTGCTGAGGGACAGGCTCGAGGATTGGTGAGGACCCAGTCTCACTGTCTGGGGTACATATGTTTTCTTTTTCTCTGTTGTCTGTCTTTCACTCATTGACTTGTAACTGACACCAAACTGGCGCACGCTATGAAGAAGCCGATACTTCCTTAGAACCTTGCCAGACAATGCCAATTTTCAGTGGCATGATTTGTCATTGGCTCGTCTCCGTGATACAGGAGTTTCATTGTTCATTCTCAGTTCTTGGGACAGAACATTGTGGAAGAGAAGAGCTCTCTTGATGTTAGGATTCCAAAGTCGACTTCCTGATACCATCTTCTCTGTTTCTGTTCTTGGAGAGTCTACTGTTGTTTTACTCCTTTTTTGTTTGACACTTGATTTGGAAGTCATTTGAGCCTTGTTTTGTCGCCATTTGTGCTTTCTTAGCCTGTTTCGCTCTTTTCGTAATTTCTAAATTTTTTCCTTCATAGCTTGTATTTCCCTTGAAACACACAGAGAAACTCCCTTGTTTCTTCCTAGCTCTTCTTCTCTGCCTCTCATTTGCAAGAGCACGTCTACTGGAAGTTGGCTCCTCCATACTCTGCTCTAGTGCAGGGGTTCCCAAACTTTTCAGCCTGCGACCCCCAAAATAACGGTGCCAGAGACTGGCGACCCCCAACAACACTGGAGGTGGATTATAATGTTGCGCACAGCCACGCGCACATGCACTATGCGTGCGTGCGTGCTTGTGCGTGTCTGTTCTCCCAGACAGCGCGCGCACACACAGGCCACGGGGCCCCCGCTCACTCGACCAGAGAGACGCACACAGTGAGATCAGAGCTCGTTCACGTGAAGCAGCCGATCAGTGACTGACTGCTTCTTAACAGTTGAAACAGTGAAAACACAGAGTCTCTCTGGTCACAGCTGCTCAGAGATCAGCGCCGCAGCTTCTTGAACAGAGCAGAAGCTACTGGTGGTTTGTACCGAGTTTCTGTGTCCGCCTCCAGTCCGACCTGCTCTCACGTTTAGTTTTAATATTTCGTCAACTAAAATATATCTTTTTAAGCTATTAGGCTGCAGCTATATAATATTATTTATTTCAAAATAGAGTGCTTCTTATTTTATACATTTCATACATATACACACATATATGGGTAGCAATTTATTTCAAAATAGGCCTATACTTGCAGGTGTATTTTTTTCTCCTCTTCAGACGAGTTTGGTATTTTCCTTTGTTGTCACAGGTAAAAATAGCTAAAAAAAAATCAACAGTTGTCGTTCTATACTTTAATAATTGCAACAAACTATAGTTTTAATATATATAGTATAACTATATATAAAACTTTATAAGCTGTGTTATCAAATATGATTTGCGGCTCCAGACAAATTTGATTTGGGGGAAGAGGGGGCAAAACGGCTCTTTCGATAGTAAAGGTTGCTTACCCCTGGCCTATGCAAAACGGGCATTAATACAACACAAAATAACAACAGCCTTACAGAGATGAAATTATTTTATAGTAATTTGAGAAATAAAATACAACCAGAATACAGGGAAACTTTAAACAGCAGGGCTGAGTGAACATACAATTATAAACAAGTGCGCAGGTAAGTCTTGTCTGAGAAAAACACAGGATCTGTGCGCTTATAACGTGCAACAGACACCTTATTGCTGCATGTGCAAAAACTTTACTTATTAGGGATACTTATTTTAGCCTATTATTTACATTTCTTAAACACACCTAATGAGATGGGTGGGCAATATTCTTGGAGCAGAGCAAGTCCATTCTGGGCTTTATTTTAGAGACGGCCACTCGTAGATCCTCCTCCACGTTTAGCCGCGATCTGTATTTATTTTTTATGTAGGTCAGTGCTGAGAACGTTTTTTCGCACAAGTAAGTAGAGCCAAATGGAATCAGGAGATGCATAGCGGCCTTGGATAGCTGTGGGTATTCCCTCTCGACCGAAATCCAAAACTCCGCCAGCGTCTTGGTGTTAAATGCTGCCTGTAAGGTTCTGTCACTTGACAGTTCAACCAATGCGTCCTCCAGGTCGGATGTGAGATGATAAGCCCTCGTAACGGTGAATGGTGATCTTATCCAGTCATATTTCTCTGGAGCAGTTTCCTCCGGAAAATACTTGTTGAAGTGTTCCAGGAGAGACTGAAGGTGCGCTGTGATGAATTTCTGCACAGTTTTGACACTCAGTGCATTTTCCTCGATGAATTCGTCCAGCTCAGAAAACATATCGAGACTCCCCATTCTCACTTGCCCTGACCAGCGCTCGAGTTTCCTCTTGAATGCGCAGATTTTGTCATTCATTGACAAGATGTTAGTGTTTTCACCTTGCAGTGCCAGATTAAGTCCATTTAATTTTTCAAATATGCAAGACAAATACGCCAGCCTTGTTATCCATGCAGGGTCATTGAGGTGGTCGGCGAGCTGGGATCCATGCTCCATCAGAAAAAGGCGCACCTCGTCCCGCAGTTTATACAGGCGGCTGAGCACATTTCCCCGCGAGAGCCATCGGACTTCGGTATGGAACAGCAGGCCCTCATGCTCTGATCCCAGTTCGTTACACAGAGAGGCAAACAGTCTAACATTGAGTGGACGTGTTTTTATGTAGTTTACCATTTTAACCGCAGTGTCGAGAACATGTTTAAGGTCTGGTTCAAGCGTTTTGCTGGCAAGCGATTCCCTGTGAATCATGCAGTGTGTGAAATTTATGTGCGGCGCCACTTGTAATACTCTCGCTTTCAGTCCTTTCTTTTTCCCCAGCATCGCTCCAGCCCCGTCCGTACACACACCGATGCAATTTTCCCAAAATAGTCCCTCTTCTTTTAGTTTGCTGTCAAGCTTTTCAAAAATGTCCTCACCTGTGCACGTTCCCTCCAGCGGCGAGCAAAACAGCATGTCCTCATTTAGTTTTCCGTCAAAGCTGTATCTGACAAAAACAAGCAGCTGGGCAGAGTTGGATATATCTGTCGATTCATCTAGTTGTAAAGCATATTTTCCTCCTTTTATTCTGTCCACCAGCTGGCACATTATGTCCTGGGCCATGTCTGTGATGCGCCGGGCAATAGTCCCGTTTGACAGCGGCACCGATTCCAGCTCACGGGCTAATTTATCCCCATGCATGGCCCGACTCATAGCTATAGCAGCAGGTTTAATTAAGGTTTCGCCAATTGTGTGTGGCTTTTTAGCCTGTGCAATTAAATATGCCACCTCATATGAGGCCCTTTGAGCTTTGGCTGGGATTCTTGTTTGGCTGGTAAGGACTTGCTTTTGGTCTCTTACCTCTCGCTCCTTTCTGCGGAAAAAATCGGATGGTTTAGCAGCGAGTGAGGGATGCTTGGTTTTCAAGTGTCGGAGCATTTTTGCCGGCTTGAGGCTCTCATGTGCAAGTACCTCAGTGCATATCACACATTGGGGATGTTGTCGTTCGTTGATAATGACACATGTAAATCCATACTGGATAAATTCCTCTCGATATTTTCGATCCTTGGTGTGCTGCTCAGACTGGTGATGTATATTGCCACGGAGGTCTCCACCTCTGCCGAAGATCGACGCACTTGAGGACGGGGATGCTTGTCTGCTCTCTACCTCCGCTGACCTCTCCTGCTCCGCTTGCATCTCTACCTCCGCTGGCATCTCAAGCTCCGCTGGCATCTCAAGCTCCGCTGGCCTCTCCTTCTCCGCTAGCTTCTCAAGCTCAGGTAGCCTCTCCTTCTCCGCTAGCCTGTCCTGTTCCTGTGGCCTCCTCGATTTGGTTGGTATTAACCAACGTTTCATTGTGACTGTCAATAATTTTCAGCTGCTTTCCAAAAGAGTTTTGGCCAGCTACCGTGTGACTGGTGCTGCTGTAAATGTAACTGTCGCTAACCTGTGTCATAAGATAAAAAAAGGAAATGTTCTTTTTGTGGAGGAAAAAAAGGGGAGAAAAAAGAAAAAAACTGATGGGAAATGTGTAAGCTATTTTATTTAGTGACTCTTATTTTGAAGAGGGGTTTTACCGGAAGGATGTGCTGTACTAAACGGCTGCTATGTCTCCTGTGTCTTCTTTAGGCTGAGGCCTTATTCAATACAACAACTAAACGCTCGGCTACAATTGCATGGTTTAACTCTAATATCAACTCATATGTATATGTTATACAAAAAAAAATATATATAATTCTATATTTGTATTTGTTTTTTGGAATGCATTTCGCGACCCCGCATCTGTGTCTCGCGACCCGACCCCCACTTTGGGAACCCCTGCTCTAGTGAACTATCTGGAGGGGTGTCTACTTCCTGCCTTGCATTCTGCACTGCTCTGGGGTCTCATTTATAAAGCTTGCGTACGCACAAAACGGGGCTGAAATGTGCGTACGCCACTTTCCACACAAAGGTTGTGATTTATAAAAAACAAACTTGACGGAAGAATGTGCGGTCTTCCACGCAAACTCTGACCCTCCCGTACGCCTACGCACATTTTGGAAACAGTTGGAATTGGCGACGCAGATGACCGTACTGTAGCCAGACTGCAGAAACTAAGTGTGGGAAGAACGATTACTCGTAATATTTATATATTTTGTTTTCCTCACACACGTTTTTTTCACTCCGTTTTATCATGATCATGAAGAGTAAATCCAGCAGTGTTATTTGTGCTTGTTCTGAATGATAATTGTTCCATAAACACCTTGTACAATCCAACTCAAATTTTAAATCAAAATTCAGCGTTGTTTCACTATCAGATTGTCCACTACGGGAGTGCAGGAGGGGGGGATGCCCCGACTGCATGGAATACACAGGATAACATCACATAGGACTACCTTTAGATAACTGCAAAACAGTGTAGCCAACTAAATATATGTATTTAATACTACTGTGCATATATATGATATAGCCTATATGCCACAAACTGGAAATACAGCCGTTAAGCTCCCGTGCAATTGCTACACATCCTCGTTTACAGTCCAAACTTTAATACTGTTCATAACAAAACAGGCATCAAGAAACGTGTGTTTACAGATACGCTTTTGTTTTCAAATTGTTATGTCGCATTACTTTTTTATTTATTGGTGATCCCGCTGCTGTGGCCACCAAATAGGCTTTCGCTCCTCCGCCTCGCCTACAAGAAGGCTATTTCAATGTCAGTTTCTGAGAAGTTGCGCCTTTCGTTCTTTTCCCTCCTGACGCCATGATTCAATGTAGAGAACAATCGCATGCAAGGGCTGGATTAGCATTCATGAGGTGCTTTGCATTGACCATTTATGGTTAAAAACGGGCGTGTTCGGGGCGGGGTAAAATGGAAATTCACGTACGCACACTTGTGGGTAGTATGTGATTTATAAAGGGAACATTGCTTACAAGTGTGCGTACGCACGGTTTTATAAATCGGATTTTTTTTTGGCGCACGCCATTTTAGGCTTTTGGGCGTACGTACACTTTTAGTAAGAATCCTGCGCACAGTTTTATAAATGAGACCCCTGGACCTTCTTGACCTTTTCTGAAATTTACTCCAATACTTCCTGCAGTGCCTCTGTTCCCTTGGTCCTAATTCTCCTATTTTTCTGACTTTTTGGTTTGGACCCTGTTCTTCCACCTTTCCTTCTCTAGATTGTCCCTTCTGCTGTCTGGATCACTGTCTATTCTCTCTTTTTTGATTTTCTTTGATACTCCCTATTTATTTTTCTTTGCTCCTCCACTGACAGTTTGCATCTAGCCATGTCTGCCTACAGTACAGATAAAAGCAATAAATATACATTTACATTTGTGTCGATCATTTCTTTTTATTTAGCATTTATCAACTCTGTCAGCTTGAACGTCAACACCGTCAGACGCCCATTCTGACGGAGTTGACGAAATTAAACATTTTTATTGTCTGAATCGTATCCCGTAAACTGTAGCCATTTAGATTTTTCCCAGTTGCTAGCTGCCTACATAAACGCACCAAAAACACCTCCATTTATTTCACAATTCTTATTTAAATAATCATTCTTGGATGACAAAGTTGACATAAAAAACCTGTGACGACAGTTATATCAACTTTGTTTGCTAAACATATATTTAAAATGTCAACTTACGAAACCATGTGCTGTACTGCTGCATCCATCAAGAGAAGAAGCATGTAAAAGGGTTCCTCAGGGTTATAGTTCAGACCAAAATATGCCAGATTTTTTTAATTGTAAAAAATTCTGACGGAGTTGACATGAACTGAGGACACTACATTGAGCAGAATCTTTTTATGTATAATTTGATGGGTATTTCACGTTATGTATTCGGTTACATTTTATAAAGCCATGCAATTAATTTAATAATGATATTTATCTATTTATTACATTTTTAATGATTTATTTTGCAATTAGAACCTGTGACCTCTTGCAGAGGACATGTTACTTTGCATGTACTTTCTAGGCCAATGTTTGCCCCCCCCTAGGAACTAGAAAAGGTTATGAGGCGAGGTGAAATCCGAACCTCACATGAATACGAGCGCGCATAGCGAGGAAGCGCAATTTTTTTGCATTAATTTCAGTGCAAAATTGTTTTTTTTGCTTTCTGTAGGCTAATATAAACATTTCGTTGGACTCATATTGTAATATTCTCCTCCGGAAATTATAACCCAAATTTGATTTGGACCTGAAAGATTCAGGGCTTTTGAGAAAACATATTTTTCCCACCCTTGCAGGATTTATGAAGTGACAGATTTTTCTTTTTTACCTGCCTTTTTCAGTTCCTCCTGGCATCTTTTCCCCATCCATTTTATTATTTTCGCATCAGCTTAAATCTTGCTATTGTTTAGGGTTGTCTCCGTTGCAACAACCTTACACGCTGTGTTTGAGAAAGAGAGGGCGACAACTAAAAACAGCACGGTCTGATCATGCGCTTATTTAGATTAAAACCTAGCTTAGTTTACTTATCAGTCAGTCACACAGTAACTTAACACATATCGTTTTATTCAGTGTGTGAAAGAGAAAGCAGGCGATCTGCTGGACCAATTTATTGAGCGGGCAGAGCGGCCCACCGTGAATTCTCCCGAAGGAACGCACTTCGGCCCAAAATCTGAATTCTTTTTTTGGCGTGAGAAATTGGTTGTGTGGCGTGAGAGCGTGTGAAAACATGCAAAAGCGTGTGTCATACGGCAAAACCGTGAGAGTTGGCAGCTCTGCAAAACTAAGTACATTGGTGTAGTTAAGTCTTTCATGTTGAGCTTTTAAAGTCTATTTCAATTAATTTATATTTTGATTTTTAAGCCAGGCTTTGCATTTCCGTGGAGGACATGTGTTGTCCCTTATCTCAAGAATCAGTGAGGTATAACAAGGCAAAAAAGAGGATGGCGGGGAGAAGTCCCCGACCTCTCGTGGATGCATGACTTTGTCAGGCTCACCAATAACACCATGACGAACTTTCCGGAGAGAGAGGAGGTGAGTAGTATAATTGTCTCATTGCGCTGCAGTCAAACATTATATGGCAGAGGCAGCGACATTGAAGCTACTAGTTTGTTAACCCTTTAAATACACAGTATCTAAGCAATCTGAAATGAGGCACAATGCTCGAAATGATTGGAATAATGCTGAAATTACATTTAAATATATATATTTCCTCTCAATGTGGTATTCAATGTGCAATGCTTATAAATTAAGGCTCGACATTTTACAGTATTTTCCATTGCCTCCTAGTCAGAGAATGAGGAAGAAACAGGGACTATTTAACAGGGAAGACCTGGATGCAATCTTCCCTGGGACCAGGGGGGTATTCCAGGTAGCAGGTTTAGTGAAAACTCTGTTAAGGCATTGTTGAGGCATCGACAACACAGTTGACAGATTAGGCTCCCCCTGTCAATACACATGCTAGAAAGAGTTTTGGCTTGCTAATGTCGTTTCTAATGTTGCTAATGCTCTGACATTATGATTCCACTTCAGATGCCATCAAGCCGGATTTCTGGTCGTAGTCAGTCCATCACTAACCAATCAGCATTCATTAGCAGAATGCTAGCGTGTTATGGGCAACAACGACTCACCCTGTAAGAAATCGAAAGGACATAAGTACTCGTTCATCCAATTTTCGACCTATAATCCATGTCGAACATGCAAAAACTACAATAAAATCTGAGATTTCTCAACGACAATCAGGTGAGAGAGACAAATTTATTCGTTTAGCTCCATAGACTCCCATTCATTCTGCACTCGACCGCGATCACTCCCAGTGGAACTCTGGTGGAACTGCAACAAAATTCGGTACAATGGGGCTTAATGAGGAGTGGCAAGGCTCTCCTTAAACAGGCTCTGGTTTTACCTATCCCCTCCCACTTTCTGAGTTTGATAGCGTTGGAAGACATGGGATATCGTTTCCTGGTTCAGCCAAGCGATCTCGAACAAAATTAAATTTGCTTAGTTATACGCCAGGAGACGATTTTAAGACGGCGATTTGATGTGCTTTAATTCCCTGATGAATGTTTAAGTTAACGTTACCGTTTCCCGTCACAATCTGTAATTTATTTGAGCAACATTCTCAGCCCTTGGGTCTTCATCGCTAGTGTTACACGCCATGGACGTGCACACAGAATTGACCAAAAGCTTTTTGGCACTGAAATAAAGACAAATCATTGAAATTGTAGGATTTGGTCTTATTCATTGCCTACAAATAGAAATCTAACAATGAGTAGCCTTGGTTTGAAGGAAGATGGGAAACTGAACAGTGTATTATCATTAACGAAATAATGCCAATAGCCTACCAATTGCAGTTATTTGACTCTTTGGGTTAAATCAATGCAAGAATGGTCAAATTAAGGTGAAATAATATAATCATGTAATCATATTGCAAATGAATGAAATCAATGAAGGTTAACTAGGCCTACTCTACCATGACTATTGTAAACCAGAGATACAAAGCCAGAGCTGAGGAGAAGGTCTCAGGAGATCAATCATCCACAGAAAAATGCTTCACAATTCCTTTTAATACCCAAGAACAACTACAATCACACCACAATCTTGACCCTTTCTTATCAACATGACTAGCAATGCTACAGTAAGTTACACAATGAGATGTGAGAGCCAACAAGTTGAGACTCCATCCAGTAACTCCATAGTTTACCATATGAGAGGACAGGTTGATAGTAGGGATGGGCATTTTAAGAAATTTTCTTGCTCGATCATCGCTAGAATTATCGAGCAATTATCGATTAATCATTAACTTTTTCTATAGGCCTATGCGGCGCTTGTAACGGCCGAACAATGCGCCTACAGGCGCTCTTAAAGTTTTGGAAACGCTTCAACAAGACAATCTGTAGGAATAAGTAGCCTACTATCGGCCAACAATAATCAAACAAGGCAGTAAGAGTGGGCATAAAACTGTATAACTCTTTGAAAAAAAAGGGGGGAAAAAAGGCCGACATATATGCCTTGCAGCCGGCGCTCGGAAAGGCTCGCAACAAAAAGATGAGCCACACATTTAGAAACAATTGCATGAACTAGCCTATCTAAAAGCAATACCTTAGTGAACATATATAAGGCTGAACTTGTTGCTAAAATGTCACAGTTTTGACAAAATGTAACGACTCCAAGAGGCACCAAGCAGAAATAAAAGCGGAGCGAGAGACAACACATTAAGAAAAAAAAGAAGAGCGACTTACATACGGTGGTGACTGTCCCCACTGTCCATAGCATACAGTACCTCCAGCCTACATATTTTTGTTTAGGAATATAAGCATGTTAACATGCTCGGGGGTCAGACGCGAACGCAGCCTTGTAACTGTCAGTCCATCAGCAGAAAACACCCGCTCTGACGGGACCGAAGTTGCGGGGATACACAACGTCCTTTTGATCGATAACAATATAAATTGATCGACACATTTCTTAACGAGCAATTATCGAGCATCGATTAATTATGCCCATCCCTAGTTGATAGCCTTTTACAATCCTTTATTCTTCTGCCCCTAAGTACACCATCTCTTGGTCAAAATAGAAATTCAGCAAATTCAACAATTAATATTCATATAGGTTATTGTTCCTAAAATTAACATCACCCGTGACCGTGCATCCTCCCGTAACTGGAGTTCCAGTAAATATTTTTCGAGATTAGTCTTTATTCGTCTACCCTAAGTAGGCCTACACCATCTCTTGGTCAGTTTTTGGCACTTTATTCATGAGGTACAGTTTGTACAACTCATTTATTTGTAACTATAAAGGAATACATGAGATTACATAAAATAAGCGCAGCTAGTTCAGGCAGGGCAATCGGGCAGCACGCATCATCAAGGGACGTAAGGCGTCTTACTCCATCTTTCTTGCACCGCCCACTACACCCATATTAGCAGCGCATATTCATTGGGCACGTCCGATAAGGCGGCTTTAAAAGACGCGCGGATACGCACACACTCACCCCGGTCGTTTATGATCACTGATGCTGCCACCCTCCACCATCCCCCATCTCCCCCATGCTGTCTATGTTCTATCCATCTAGGGGATTATATTCTATTGCTCCCTGCCTCATATGTCATGTATGTATGTGTTGCATCGAGGAGGCAGGGAGTACTTCCCTTAGATCATCCACTCCGCCAAAGTTATATCTACATGTCCATGTCATGTAACAATAAATGCTCAAATCTAATACGTGATTGTCTTGACTGAACTACATTTCACAGTTCCACATGCAAAATACACCTGCCATTAAATGAACATCTCACTGTAGCATCCATGCTCTGTTCAACAGGATTAGAATGTGCAAATCGTCTTTATACGATGTAAATAATAGTAGGCTACATGGGGAGAGAACTACCAGCTACCACATAATTCTCTGCATCCATTTCTGCGGCGGCAGTCAATGTCTTTTCGTCATCATCATCATCTTTTGATGAAAAGCATTCTGTTGGGGGAAACTGCTTGAAATAGGCACCAATTGATATTTACTTAGTATCATGTCGAATATGATTAAAACCAAGGTGACGTTGAGGCTACAATCACAAGCGTATAGCCTAAGCAAACTATGCATTACCTGTTCGTAGTATGTTTTTATATTTAATAAAACATTGAACATGCTATTTTATTAAGGCCACCACTTTTTCTCCTGTAGCCTAATATTAACGGACAGTGGGGTTAAATGTTCAATGTATGGACTGGCTATTACATTCAAATGTATGCTCGGCAGCAATTGTCTCCCACGCCACTTGCATACACTGCTACAGCCGTGTTGCTTTTTTCCGGAATATGTACTCGACCATTAACACAAAATAAAACTTGAATCTGAAGTTTGGTGACGTTTTTTGTCGCCGGGTGGCATGTTGGATCCTAGTATCGGAGCTCCATTTCTCCTTTCAATAGTTCTCATGCCCTCGCTTAACTCTGAGTTGACGTACTCCGAGTTGAGTTAACTAATTCATATCAGCTTTTCTGGAACCGAATTCTCAGAGTTTCCCATGTTAGAGTAACTCAACTCAGAGTTCAGGGTTAATCTCAGAGTTTGTTAAACCCGCTACCTGGAATACCCCCCAGCACAGCAGAGCCAGCTTCATCACAGCCAGCTTTTACACAGTCATCCCAGCGCCAAAAGAGGAAATCACGGAAGAGGCAATACTGGAGAGGCTGGAGGAGCTACGGAGGATCCGGGAGGAGAGACAGGTCAGAGCAGAGAACGAGGACAGTGTTTTTGGCAACATGGTGGCCAGCATGCTCCAAAAACTGCCCCCACAGATAAAGAGTGAAGCAAAGTTTGCAATACACAAACTACTATTTGAGATCGAGCAAGCAGGGCAAAATACAGAGGAGTAGTCTCACAAATAAATTAAAGATTTTGATGAGATGTATATTATCGCAGTATATTATTATTTATTATTGCAGTTATTGTTGTGGGTGGGGTTTGAGGAGACCTCTTCCGACGTGGTCAAGCTGCCAGGGTACCTGACCCTGGATCGATTGAAAAATCATCTTAAGGTCATCCCTGGTGGCAACGGCAGCTTGGGATGCCCTCGCGTTTGACAGACGCCCAATACCCATGAGATTATTGTCCCCGGCAACCACCAGTCTCCACTCCCCTGGCTGGATCTCCTAAACTGCTGACACTGTGTCAGTGAAGTTTGGGGGGATATACCTGACAGATTAAATATGCACAAACACACATTTAACAGGTTGATGAGTTGGATTATATAAGTATAACAAGGCTAGACTTGAAGATTGTTGATTCCTATTTAATTCCTGTTGCTGCTATTAGACCTGAATTTATAATAATACCTAGTGACCAAGGACTTTGCAGCGTCTGTGTAACACAGGCAGTTGTGGAGAGCCGCACAGGCATTGACCACATCAACCACCTTCTTCGGCTTGAACTCGATCGGCCGACCTAGGACCCTCCATCGCGCAGACATTATTCCAAAGGTGTTTTCGATCACCCTCCTGGCTCTTGAGTGCCTGTAATTGTAGATTTTTCTACCTTCATCAAGATTGGTACCTGCGTATAAAAGTAATAGAAAAGACACAATGCTTTGTATGATTTTCTTTTTATAAGGGGCCCTTCGCGTTAATACATGTTATATAAATGTTCAGCATAATCATTTGAATAAATAAGTACTACATTTCATGTCAACTCATATCATATTATTTAGCCAAAACCATAGGAAAAGGGGGAACGATTTTTCGTTCCGCTTGGGACTTATTGGGAATTATTTACTTGTTGCCGTCAGGATAGTTTTACGGGTGCACCGACACGAGGTGCTGTGCTTTGTGCCTTCAACGTGAGGGGAGTAACAACAGGAATCTTATCGTAGGGACACATCAGATTCGCGTGTAGGGGGAAAGCAGCATTTCCCAAAAAGGTGTGTGGGATGGGCACTGTACTTCCAGGAAGATCGGCTGGTGGAGGAAGATCAAGTGTTCCCTGGAGAAGCCTGTGCCCAAACCGACTGGCCTGAAAAATCCCCCGTCGCTCTGCCTCCCGTAGGCGCCACGATGGTGAATCGGTACTGGGCATCGCAAACTGCCATCAACACCACGGAGTGCGTTCCCTTATAATTGAAATATTCGCTGCCGGCGGATGGAGGGGCTTTGATTTGCACATGCTTCCTGTACTGTCCTCCAAGTGTGTATTTGAGTGTTGGCTTGTCATGTGAATTGAAGCTGACGCTGGACAGAGTAAAGCTCGGGTCATCTCTAATTTTTGCTTCGAGACACACAAAATCTGTGAAGAAAGAGAAAGGAGGGTAAGTAACGTTGTGTTCACTTTTGAACCTTGACCCTTCATAGATCCACTTTTCTTGTAGCCCAAAGGGCAACTTTTCCACTATGGGGTTAATGCCACGGGATGTGTCTAACACTACGAGCCCGGGCAAATAACCGTCTTCCTTTGCAGAGAGCAACTCCATTAGAAGATCTACTAACTCTCGTAGCTTGTGGTAGTCCCTATTGGAAATCTTGGGAAAGTGATCTAGCTTGTTAAGAAGAGACTGCTCAATGACCTCTGGAGAGCAGTAGACTTCCTCCAGCCGCGCCCAGACCATCTGCAGGGCCGCATTGGGGTTCGCTATGTGGACTGATCTGAGCCGTTTGACGTAATTGGAGGATTCCTTGCCCAGCCATTTTGTCAGCAAGTCTAAGGGCCAATCCCAATACATCCCCTTACCCCTTACCCCTGGTTTTGCGCGTTCGCGTGAGACCTAGTGGTGTCTCTTTTTGAGCTAGGGGTAGGGCTAAGACGATTTTGCACAACAGTCCCGCATTTCTCTTACTAGCATGTCTACAGTTATAAGTAAACTCCATTAGCAGCGAATTTCGTTTGAAATCAGTGCACAATACTACTTGCTTTGGAGATATCGATACGTGCTAGATGATGTACACTTAACCAATTGTCGTCCCAATTCCTAGGGCTATGTAGCCCTTACCCCTCGGTTTCGAGGGCCAAAGGGTAAGGGTAAACCAAGGGGAAGGGGTAAGGGGATGTATTGGGATTGACCCGTAGTCCTCGTCAGAAGTGCTGAAATCACTGTCAGGCTGCTCCGAGTCTATGTCCAGGAGCGGTTGGTGCCTGAGGATTCTGCTGTAGTAGTCTTTCACTTTCAGCATTTGTGCTTTCAGCTCTGTTTGCTTTTTAAGCACCAGACACCGTAGTCCCTTCTGTGCATCCTCAGACAAGTCGGCAAAAGAAGCTGTACAAATGATTAGATTTCATAATATTTATCTAAAAGTCGATAATAAAACAATGAATGAAGTTCAATAAAGTTCAAACATACTCAAAAGGGAAAGGACAGCGCTAGTCGCGCACCAGTCTGGCAGCAAACCAAACCTAAATATGGATGCAAGGGTTGTAGCTAAAACAGTTACGGGAAAATTAGATGTACTTACAGTTGGAGGAGATAGTTCCCAGCTTCAAATGTTGTGCTTTTAAACCTGTCCAATGCTGCTGCATGTCTCTGCAAAGGATCATTTCCTCCTCCTTCAGGCGCCTCACAGCCATCACCTTCTCAAACACTTTCCTTTTGGTTTGAAGCAACTGCAAATTCAATTAATCGACATCAGAAGGGAAGACATTATAGTTGTAACAACTTGAAAGCTATGTATCTATGTTCCTATATCCACTACTGCATAGAGATAATGAATATTTGTTAAAACAGCATAGCCTATATTATAAGTAAAAATAATAATAATAGAAAACTAATGTTCACGTCTCATGTTCTGCCAAGTCCACGTGTCAGTCTGGATGATGGCGTCAAAAGACACAATCTGTAAAGATGGTTCAGCCAGCTTGTTGTAGTCATCAACGGCAGTTGACAAGCGTTTCTTCTCATCCAAAATTACTTTTCGGATCTTGTGGCGTCTCTTGTTGCTATCTAAAAACATAATAACAAATGGAACACTTCAGTCACTTCACTATGTACTGTATACATTTAGACTAGAATGCCTGTTGTGACACTTTTTGCAGTGTTCAATTGGGTTGCAAAAATAAGCATCACATCCTGCTTTAGTTAATCTGGATAAGATTTAATTCTGTTTGCTGAACTATGTTACATACCAGATACATTTTCTTATTGTTAAAGTGCACATTTCAAGGAAACTGATTTACCCGTTTGTCTGTAGAGATTTTGGCTTCGCACTTTGATGATCACAGCAAGCTCCTCTATTCGTGCCTGTAAGGCCCCAAGGCTGCCATCACTCTGATGAGTTTCTAAATGAGAGTCACAGTACATACCACTAAAATTACTCAATTACATACAGCAACCTGTTTTGTCTAAGTAGTTCTTATCTAGGGATGCGTACATACACTGACCCTTTTAAAAGGAAAATAATATTTACAATCACATAAATATTAGGGTGTGTATTTACATCATTTATATATAACATAATTCAACATCAACCTATATAGTAAGTCATATAGCCTTTCATTAAGACATCTCACCTTCAGCCCATTGCTGCACATCACACACCCATGACTGCATTGTGTCGTCATCTACGCCCAGCTCATTTTTGGTAGCACCCAGGCTCTCCACTTGTTCCTGAAGCATCCTTACAGTCTAATAATTACATTAATAAAGTCAATCCCTTGCCTTTGTATGTCTTTACATTTCTCAGGCATTAAAACGGGTCAGGGGTGAAAAAGGTGAGAAGGATATTACCCCTCTAAGGGGGTCCGGGTGCATGCTCATTGCTCCCCCATAAGAAAAATTAAATATTCCATATTTTAAAGCATCAATCTGATGCATTTTGAGATATTTTTTTTGCCAACCTGGGGAGAGCTGGAGATACGTAACTTCAGCCATGAGTCATGAGGCTAGTTAGAGACTTCCATGCTTAATGCGAGCGCGCAAGCAATTTTTTGGGGCTGATTTGAGCGAAAAATAGTTTTTGGAGCTTGATGTAAAACAAACAAACATCCGTTTGTCCAATTGGTAAAACATTGTCTAGTGAAGGTAATACGTTTACGTTTTAAGATTATTTCAACAACGCAGAATGCAAATGTATTTAGGCTAACAAAGCAGATTAATACCGTTAAGTCATTCACAAATGCTACAATACTGAGGATTTTTTCTAAGGGCTAAAATGAATATGTTTGCTTATCAAATGCCACACAGATCTTTTGCAGTTCAGAGCCACCAACAACCTTGAGTTCCGTTCGTAAAAAATCACTGACTAATTACGACAGGCTTTCTTAAATTGGCAAACGTCTGTAATGCCTTGCTGTTTAAGTCTTGTAAAGCTAAACCGCAAAAATAAAAGGATACTCACATAAACCGACATGTTTTTACATTCTTTTGTAAACCTGGTTTATTCCAATGGGGATTTTTTCTTCGTGCAATTTGCACAAACTATATTTACTAACCATGCTACTGACGTTCAATAGCGGTGACGTCACGATGACAGGCAGCACGCGCTAGACGGGCGAGCGATAGAACTCGAGATGGAGGGGAGTGGTTGAACACATCATATATGAGCATTGCTCCACCTGTCCTAAATAGAGTACTAGTTTAGGTATATAAAGTATGAATCAATTCAAAAGATTATAGGATTGGTGGCCATATCATATGCAAATCAGCATATGGGTTGATAATGCAAAAGCTTCAGAATCCAGTTAGTTTTCACATACAATTAATTATCTTTGGTGATGTTGGTGCAGACAAACACAGTTGTTATATAAAGATTGATAAATATTGCTAACTACTAGGCAAATATGCATCCAGACCCCCCAGCACTACAGCCTGACCCCTGTTCGAAAATTCAAGGCATTGGAACACCCTAAACATCCCCACAAATATTCTTGCTGAGAAACTCACCACCAGCTTCCACCTAGATGACCAACTTACCCTGTGGATAATGGACCTTACTGACTAGTCAGAGTTCTGGTCAACACCTTTTTTGACCTCCAACACACTTGAACCGGTTCCCCAAAGGGCTGTGTCCTCTCACCCCTGCAGATCATTCTCTGCACTGTTGACAGCAGGTCCACACAGACAGTTCAGAGATCCCAAGGAATCTTAAGGCATGCCATGTGCTTAGTCTTTCCTGGCTGTCCTTGGCCGGGTTTCCCAGATTCATTAAGAAGCTCTTAAGCGCTAAGATCTTCTTAGGAGCGTGGTTAGAGAGCTTTCATTTGCCTTAGAGAGCTCCTAAGAAGCTCTTAGCACTTAAGAGGTTCTTAACGAATCTGGGAAACCCGGCCCTTGTCAATATCTATAATATATATTAGGAAGGTGACTGTTTCAGTTGCCAAACTTGACCTTTTATTAGAATTTCTCAGCTTCTCACATATGCCCAAAGCTTGGATGAACAGGGGGACCACATGACATTTAATAAGCAAAACAGTAGTCAACATATAAAACTGAACAATGCAGACCCCAATGCTCCCCATCCCCTAACTCTTTAGCCCTTAACTAACCCTATGTAGCCCCCATCTAACCATCTGTAGCCACTAACTATCCCTCTGTAGCCTTTCACTAACCCTCTGTAGCCCCTAACTATCCCTCTGTAGCCCCTTAACTAACCCTCTGTAGCCCTTAACTATCCCTCTGTAGCCCTTCACTAACCCTCTGTAGCCCCTAACTAACCCTCTGTAGCCCCTAACTAACCCTCTGTAGCCCCTAACTAACCCTCTGTAGCCCCTAACTATCCCTCTGTAGCCCTTCACTAACCCTCTGTAGCCCTTCACTAACCCTCTGAAGCCCTTCACTAACCCTCTGTAGCCCCTAACTAACCCTCTGTAGCCCCTAACTAACCCTCCGTAGCCCTTCACTAACCCTCTGTAGCCCCTAACTAACCCTCTGTAGCCCCTAACTAACCCTCTGTAGCCCTTCACTAACCCTCTGTAGCCCCTAACTATCCCTCTGTAGCCATTCACTAACCCTCTGTAGCCCATTACTATCCCTCTGTAGCCCCCATCTAACCATCTGTAGCCCCTAACTATCCCTCTGTAGCCCTTCACTAACCCTCTGTAGCCCCTAACTAACATTCTGTAGCCCTTCACTAACCCTCTGAAGCCCCTAACTAACCCTCTGTAGCCTTTAACTAACCCTCTGTATTCCCTAACTATCTGTAGCCCTTAACCAACATTTTTTGCCATAACTAACTATGTAACTAACCACCCTCATCCTATAACTCTAACCATCACCAGACATCTCATCTATTGTCTTTTAATCCTGCTTCATCACGAGCCATTTTTTTCTTCATGCTTTGAATAGAATTGTGAATGACATTTTTTACATCTTTCCAAGATCTTCTGTGGAGAGTAGGCTCCTTCTTGAGGCATGCCATGCACTCTGTCTTCCCTGGTACTCTTTGCAAAGTAATGTCTTTCCCCAAGTGCTTAAAAACTGCATCCTTTTCTTCTGGTCTCCAGGGCATCTTTAGACCTTTCACAGCTCCTACAGAAGGGACAACAAAAATGAATACAAAGTAAATTAACTGATTAATAGTGTGCTTAGCCCGTTCTCTCCCAACTCTCACTATGGATGTCTCCAAATTGTCTAAAACTTACCGGGCTCTTCATTTGCGACAGTGCAGGAAGTTCTGGGTTGTTTCTTTGGTGGAACAGCACTCTTTGGGTTCAGGTTACTCTCTGTGTCTGAAAAACATTCAAGCACACAATTATTATTTAAATGTTTGATGGTGTGCTTAGCCCCTTTACAACTCTCACTATGGATGTCTCGAAATTGCCTCAAACTTACCAGATTCTTCATTTGCGACAGTGTAGGAAGTTCTGGGTCGTTTCTTTGGTGGAACAGCACTCTTTGGATTCAGGTTACTCTCTGTGTCTGAAAAACATTCAAGCACACAAACCAATGTTTTAATCAAACAATATAGACTGCCACCTACACAAAGTTGATGGTCAATGTGTCAAGATTTCGAACAAATATTTATAATGGCATACCAGTCTCATCATCTGCATCAAAATCCCAGGTGGGGGAGGAGTTTATGGTAAGAACTGTGAAACATTCAAGCAGATATGATATAAGTTATGACACCTTCATCCTCCCAATTTTGACTGCATACAAGCACACAAACCAATGTAATATGCTCTAACATCTGTAGTTAGATTAAAGGCAGGGTTCTGTTGGGTAACCTTGTAGCCTCAGAGGATCATGGCTTACCTTTCTCATCACTGTCTGAGGTACTGCCTGGAATACTGTCTGTGGCATCTTCTTCTTGTCTCTGAAAAACCCTGCTTTTTGTGTCTGAAAAACATCATTTGTTTAGTAAACCAATGAATTCATTCATTAGTATAAAGGAAAATATATTAAGTTTACACACCAGTTGTGTTGACAGTGATTTCATCAAGAGATTTCCCCTTGTATGTGTGTGTCCCCTGCTCAATGGCCATCAGTACTCTGCTCATTTTGGCAAGTTGAAGAGTGTTTTCGGTCATGCGGTAGTACTCTCGATGGACACGGATGTCATGGCCCATGAACTTTGCTACCTGGTCCATTTCATTGTCTTTTAAATTCATAATCTGGCAAAGTGTAGCAACATGTTTTCTCAGCTTGGTGGACCTGAGTCTCTCTGGATGGGCCGCTTTGCAAGCATCTGCAAACTTGCGCAGGCAGTCTGCACCTCTGATAGGAGTCATTGCCTCGACTCTGGCAAACACATAAGGGTTGTCTTCTGGCACGCCAACCTCAGATCGATACTGGATGAGTAAGTCAAGTGATGCTGTCACTCTTTTGGTGAGGAGGACAGGTACTTTGCGACCTCTTTTCCCCCTTATCTCTAGCCGTGTGAACTGCTCACTTAGTTCTTGCTCCAACTTTGAGAGGCTCTGGTAGACGTCAGCATTAAGTGGAGCCCTGTTTCTGTTCTGATAGGTCTGCATCAGTAACTTTGATGCCTCCCCTTCACGTCTCCGATTGAAGAGTATAACCTGTGCAAGCAGACTCTCACATAGAACCTTCCATGCTGTTGGACTAGGTGCCTCAGACAGTTGTTCTTTTGATTTCTCTTCCAAAGCCTTTAGGTGTTTTTGGAGTAGGACTACATCTTCTGTCAGTGGAATCATGTCATCTTTGTTCCATTTCTTCTCTTCTAGGTTAGTCCTGGCACGTTTAGAGACATACACACTCCAGTAGGTATCGATCAACTTGATGAAGTTAGTTGCATCCTTTTCAGAAGCAGAATCATCCTGCTGCACACTTTCACCCACTATTATTTCAGCCACCCTCTTTAATGAATATCCCAGTTTGCAGGCAAGTGATGGATTATTGAAACTCCTCTTTGGTTTTAAATATCCACATACATTTTGGGCTGCTGATACAGCTAACTTGAATCTAGCTGGAACACAGACCTCCCTTAGAGTTTTGACACTTGGATCAATTCTTTTGACAGCAAGGATGAATCTACCCAACTCCCTCATTTTTTGAGCACAGTAGCCAAGTTGACTTTCCTCGTGCGTGTCATACATGAGTTCTGCATATGTACAGATCAAGGGGTCTGACTTCAACTCTATAGAGACCGAATCAATTCTCATTTTGTCCGTAACCTTTCTGCTCTCTTCGGAAGCATGACTTTGGTTCGGAACGAGGCAGGTCGCTGAAGCTTGTACTCTCTCCCTTTTAGAAGACTTTGCTTCTGGTCTTAATTTACATTTTTTCTGGTGCTTCCAAAGGTCATTTTTTACAAATAATGCTTAACAGTATTTGCATGGCAGGTACTTGCTTGGTGATACATCATATGTGGGCTGCCTCCATGTTACAAGCTCTCCATCACGTCGTTGTAGTACTTCTACATTGTGGTGATAGTCACCTTTGTTTCTGAGTTTTTCAAGCAAAGCTTTACGTTTTTTGGAGCCTTTTGAGAAACTGATTGCGTGACTTACTTCGATTTCTTTACTGTGTTTCCTTTCAAGGTGCCTGGCGATTTTACTTTGAGGCTTCTCACAATAAATGCAGTAATGTTTTTTGTCCCACTTTCTTTTTCCCCCTACTTTACTGGACTTTTTAACATACAATTTTAACTCACCAGTATCCAGTGGTGTAACTGGAGATGATTTTAGTGGGGATGCATCCTCAGACAGGCTTCCCTCTTCCTCTTCCCGCTGCTTTACACCGCTGTCAGGCTTCTTTGAGGTGCTGTCAGGCTTCTTTGAGGTGCTGTCAGGCTTCTTTTAGGTTCTGTCAGGCTTCTTTGAGGTGCTGTCAGGCTTCTTTGCGGCACTGGCAGGCTGCTTTGAGGCGCTGGTTGGCTTCTTTGCGGCACTGGCAGGCTTTTTTGCGGCGATGGCAGGCTGCTTTGAGGCGATGGCTGGCTTCTTCAATGGGGATGCGCACGAGTCCTCGGAAGTACTTTCATCCGGTAGATACTCACTCGCACTGCATTCTGTGTTACTTTCTGCATAATTAGGTTCCTTTAAAAAATAAAAACACAAATTGAGAACATTTCCTGAAATGCTTCTTAACCATTACATTGTGCAAGATGGTTGTTTAAAATATGTTGTGCACCACTTATTTAACATAAGGTGGTACATTAACTATATACACACACACAGCAGAATATCTGTAATGATGTTGTTATATCATATAATAACAGCATTACTTTTAATAACAGTTAACCTATTGTCACTTGGCAGGTGCATGCTTTCCCCTACCTACGTTCTCTCAACTTGACTAAATTAGACTTATGTTATTAGATGTGATGTTTTAGGGGGAAGATGTGATGAGGGGGGATGTAAAGGGGGTTTAGCGTGGATCGAAAATATCTAGCCTGCAGAAAACAATGGTTACCTTTTCTCGGGTTTTCCTTGACTCCATGACCTATTTCAAACCAAATGAACAGTTAAACTAAGCATAACAACGTAATAACGTAGCATCTGAAACGGATCCATTTTAAGCCGAGTTAACGGTATCAGCGAGTCGGCTATCAAGATGGCCTAGCTAACTAACGTGCGTCATGTGCGGCCTTTACTAAAGCTCGAACCACAGCGCATGAAGGATGCATTTTAGACAAATATCAATCAATATAAATATCATCATTTATATACTAAGCATTTGTTTATATACATTGAACCGAACCAAATAGCCTACTACAATATTATTATCGTGACTGCTGGCATTGCTTTTACGGAAACCTACACGTGCGTCATTGATGTTTGACCTGTTCTCGTAAATAGGCTACTTTGCTAACATGCATTGTTGAGAAGTTACATTTCTTCATACATTGCAATAATCATTGGTAAATGTGAATTTTAATCACACTCCATCGAATGTTATAATTTTCACAGACATGCATTTCTCATTTTCATCAAGCACCTGCCTACTCTAACTTACCGGGATCGGAGCTTGAGTCTGAATGGCAGAAGCTACGCTGTTATGCGAGTTTATGGATTTTCCTATTGCATATTCATGAATTTCCTATTGCATATTGATGAGGATAATTGTAGGTGCTAATATTTGTATTCAATAAATACATTTTAATAAACACGTGCTTACCTTTTGTAGTAGTTTCTGTGTAAATTCTTGATCCGTGGTACGGTTCACGTAATTTTGGAAACTAATTTCACATTTAGCGTGATGCAAACGAAGTTGCCTCAGACGCCGATGGAAAGTATCCATGTTGATCCCGTCCCGTTCAGGAACACGTTGATAACCACTGCTTATAGGCCTAAATCTACGTGGGCATGTGTTCGTGCCCCAGATTAGTCTTTAAGATGAATACATGTTCTGATAAAATAAGATAATATTTAGATATTCAGATTTGAGAACGTTATTTCGATTTGCTTGCCAATATCAGGTGATAGGCAGTGGATTAATGAGTGGTTCTCAACTGCCTTTTTGTGTGCATGTTGGTGTGCTTCCCAAATACAATTTGCAGTTACATGTAAAATGAAACTGATGTCCATTAGTCAAGAGGAATGTTAGATAAAAAATAGGATACAGTCCATACAGTAGATGAGGAGTTTCGTGTAATACAATATCCTTTAAACACCCGTCTTCATTCAAGGAATAAATCACAGGTATTTGGTGACTGAGAGAACAGTCGGTCAGGCAGTTAGGTAGTCAGACATTCAGGTAATCAAGAGTCCAGAGCAGTCAGGTGGTCATATCTGACCTGGGAGGTGAGGAGACAGCAATCCTTGTATAGCTAGTCAGATTGTTAGGACGTAGAGCAGTTTGCTAATGAAACTCACAACAGCCTGGTCGTTAAAAAGTCAGGCAGACAGTTTTCCAGAGTCCCAAACTGTCCTGGCCTGTGTGGTCATGTGCTTGCCTGTGTGGCTGACTATCCTGGCCTGTGTGGCTGACTATCCTGGCCTGTGTGGCTGACTATCCTGGCCTGTGTGGCTGACTATCCTGGCCTGTGTGGTTATGTGCTTGCCTGTGTGGTTCTGTTCTGGCCTGTGTGGCTGACTGTACTGGCCTGTGTGGTTCTGTTCTGGCCTGTGTGGCTGACTGTACTGGCCTGTGTGGTTCTGTTTTGGCCTGTGTGGCTGACTGTCCTGGCCTGTGTGGTTATGTGCTTGCCTGTGTGGCTGACTGTCCTGGCCTGTGTGGTCATGTGCTTGCCTGTGTGGTTGACTATCCTGGCCTGTGTGGTTATGTGCTTGCCTGTGTGGTTCTGTTCTGGCCTGTGTGGTTCTGTTCTGGCCTGTGTGGTTCCGTTCTGGCCCGTGTGGTTATGTGCTTGCCTGTGTGGTTCTGTTCTGGCCTGTGTGGTTATGTGCTTGCCTGTGTGGTCCTGTTCTGGCCTGTGTGGTTATGTTCTAGCCTGTGTGGCTGACTGTGCTGGCCTGTGTCGTTCTGTTTTGGCCTGTGTGACTGACTGTCCTGGCCTGTGTGGTCATGTGCTTGCCTGTGTGGCTGACTATCCTGGCCTGTGTGGCTGACTATTCTGGCCTGTGTGGTTATGTGCTTGCCTGTGTGGTTCTGTTCTGGCCTGTGTGGTTCTGTTCTGGCCTGTGTGGTTCTGCTTTGGCCTGTGTGGCTGACTGTTCTGACCTGTGTGGTTATGTGCTTGCCCGTGTGGCTGACTATGCTGGCCTGTGTGGTTCTGTTCTGGCCTGTGTGGTTCTGTTTTGGCCTGTGTGGCTGACTGTACTGGCCTGTGTGGTTCTGTTTTGGCCTGTGTGGCTGACTGTACTGGCCTGTGTGGTTCTGCTTTGGCCTGTGTGGCTGACTATCCTGGCTTGTGTGGTTCTGTTCTGGCCTGTGTGATTCTGTGCTGGCCTGTGTGGCTGACTATCCTGGCCTGTGTGGTTCTGTCTTGGCCTGTGTGGCTGACTATCCTGGCCTGTGTGGTTCTGTCTTGGCCTGTGTGGCTGACTATCCTGGCCTGTGTGGTTCTGTCTTGGCCTGTGTGGCTGACTGTGCTGGCCTGTTTGGTTCTGTTTTGGCCTGTGTGGCTGACTCTTCTGGCCTGTGTGGTTCTGTTCAGGCCAACCTCTCCCAAGGCCACGTCAAGATTTCAGATCGCATAGGTGGTGGGGGAGGGGTATCTGGATAAGAGCGTCTGCTAATTGACTAGATGTATCGTTTTCAAACTGCCACTTCTCCCAAGGCCACACAATATGCAGCCTTAGGTCCAACTTTTATGACTGGCACAAATGTTTATCTGGTAATGTTAGGAGACTATTCAAAGTGGGCAATTAATTAATCTATACCAAATACATTGCATGCAATTACATAATTGCATAGACCATGGAACCCCATTTAGCGGCCCGCGGGCCAGATCCGGCCCGCAAGAGCCAAATGTCCGGCCCGCGCTGACCCAGCGCATTCACATGTTATCAAAAAATAATAATAATAATAATAAAATGTGCGCGGTCTGCTATATTTTGCCCTCAGCCCGCACCGTCCACTTGATCGTTGATGTACTGCGTGCTACGTATGACGTGCTTCGCGGGTTTTTAACTTCACTAGCGTCACACGCCAGAGAGTAGTCGCCGCTGCTGTCACTTTCCCTCTATCCGTCTGTCATCTCAGGGACTTACAACTTTCTCAAAAATCAACGGATTGAAAATCGATGAAATAAACAACATGTCATTTGTCAAGAAAAGGAAGGTCGACCTGGAGAACCGCCAGTTTAAAACGGAATGGACCGATAAGTATTGCTTTTTTTTACCGGACCATGCCAACTCAAAGCCGACATGCTTAATATGCATGCAGATCGTGGCTGTCATTAAATCTGACAACCTGAAGCGGCACTTTAACTGTTCGCATGCTGCCAGCTTTAATGGAAGTTTCCCCGAAACATCTGAGCAACGCAAACAAAAGATTGCAAGCATGTTGGCATCATACAAGCGGTCAGTTTCAACAATATGCAAAACAGCATCGGCACAAGAGAGCGCAACAGCTGCCTCATTACATGTTTCCTGGACGCTTGCTAAAGCTAAGAAGCCCTTTGCTGATGCAGAGTTGATTAAACAATGTGCAATTCACATGGCGGGTGAAGTCTTAAATCAAGAGGAAAAAATCAAAACAAAATTTGTGGAGCTATTAAAGCAGGTGCCGCTGTCGGCAAGCACAGCATCCAGAAGAGTGGAGGTTTTAGCGGAGGATTGCTTTTCCAGTCTACTCACCGATCTGAAGAAAGCCGAAGCCGGCATATCACTAGCCATCGACTCATCTTGTGACCGAACCGACATGGAACAGCTGTCCGTGTTCGCAAGATTTTTTGATGGAAAGATCTTCCGTGAAGAGCTGCTCTGTTTGCTCCCTCTGCCCGGGCGCACTACCGGGGAAATCTGCTTTAACGAACTGACACTGTTCTTCGAAAAGAACGGCTTAGATGTCAGTAAAGTTGTGTCGGTTGTTACTGACGGGGCTCCGTCAATGGTGGGACGACGTCAGGGCTTAGTAAGCAGGCTTTCCGCCGTTAACCCAACACTACTGGCATTTCACTGCATTATTCACAAGGCAATTTTGTGCGCAAAACTGTCTGAAGAAATGAAAGGGAGGATGGATACTGTGACACGACTAGTGAACTTTGTCCGTGAGAGCTCTAGTCTGCAGCATCGCCTGTTTAGAGCATTGCTCGAGGAAATGTCAGCTGAACACAAAGATCTGTTGCTGCACAACGATGTTCGCTGGCTGAGTAAAGGCCGTGTGTTGGAGAGGGTGTGCGACCTGCGTGATGAACTTGTGTCATTTTTATCCAGCCTGCAGAGCCCAAAAGCCCGCGAATTTCTGGGCTTTTTAACTGACGCCAAGGTGTTGGCAGATGTAAAAAATTTTTATGTGCGACATCATGTCTCATCTGAATCACCTTAACCTGCAGCTACAAGGCAGGAACCACACTGTTGCTGACCAATGGCCGTAGAATCTCGGCCACCCCATTGGCCACCCCAAGCACCACATCAGAGCGGTTAAAAGTTTTGACGGCTGTGGAAAAATGCGGAACCTTTCTCGCACCGCTAGTACACTGTCGGACCCTTTAGCCACGCGCAGCGCGCACACATCCTGTATTTGAATTAAACGGCTCAAGCATGGCCTGAGAATGCCTGTTACCACCTGACGCTTCGACCGGCACCTGCGGCTAAGTGAAGAAACCCAAAACAGAAAGGTATGATATCATAATGGATGTTGTTTTTGTCTTCTAATAACTGTGACTATCCCACCCATGACTATCTATTTTGCGAAGTTTAGAAGCAAGCTAGATCGTGTTATGATTGTGTCAGGTACAGAGAGAAAAGTCAAATCTGGCATACAGAAGCCCTCTAGCCTAGTAGAACTCACTAAATTCGTTGAACCCTTTAAAGAGGTATTCCATGAGCTCTTCAGGTTATGCAAAATTGCTATTGCCATACCAGTCAGTAGTGCCTCCTGTGAACGCAGCTTTTCCACACTCAAGTTAATAAAGACACACTTGAGATCCACTATGGATGATGATCGACTGAGCAGTCTGGGTATTTTAAGTGTGGAGTCCAGACCAGCAAAGTCCCTGGACTTGGATGAATTTGTTAATCGATTTGCTGCTAATCACAATAACCGCAGAATACATCTGAAATGAGTGTGTAAACAATGATATGATGAAGTGATGATGTAAATAGTTTCAATAATGCAGTTAGAAGTTCTGCATTGGAAGATTCCATGTAAATAATCCCCAAGGGCTTCGAGGCAATTGTTTTTTTAAGAGGCACTATTTTTTATAACACAAAGGAAAGTATCAAAGTGTTCAATGCCTCTGTTATATACAGGAGGCTAATCTTTAGATCTTTAAGGACAGTCATTGAAGTGTTCAGTTTTCATGAGATGTCACTGTTTGGATTCTCTGTCTGATATGTGTAAATGTGGCTCAAACTTGAATCATTCTTGCAGACTCCGCCTAATACCCATTGTGAATATGATGTTTGTTATTATGTGTTTGATAGATGTTTATGGATCGAATTGAAGAAAAATTGACACTGCTTATTTAAACAGGCTGTTAATGCTTGTCATATTTACATTTGTTGTAATTCAGCAAATTGTATTCAGGATGTTATTTTCATATTTCTATACATTAGCTCAGTATTTTATACTTTTTGTTATTTAAAGATAAATCCATATTGTGATCAGACTTGATTAAAAAAGCATTGCACTTCGAATTTTGCATCCTTGTTTTGTATTCCTGATGATACACTGAGAGAATTGACTTGGCTTGTCGCCATAAACTGAGGACATCTCTACTATAAAATAGAGTACCTTACTGTCATTGCATATCTCTACAACCATTGTTCGACTCAGTCGTACAATACAAAAAAAACCACAAATAGCAATCGGTAAATCAACACAGTTTAAAACCAAGTATGAATACAGAATAAGTGTATTCTTTTTTTTCACCTAAATTCCCAATAATGTTGAGATGTTTCCTATATGTGTCTTAAATAGCTCTGCATCGCCTGGTGAGACACATGCTTGCCACCCAAAAATTATCACTGGCCCCATCCTGGCCACCCCAATGGAAATTCCCTGGCTCCGCCACTGTTGCTGACATGTGCGAAGCGATTGAAGCCTTCCGGTCGAAGCTGCACCTTCTGGAGAGAGACATTCAAGGGAGAAAGCTGCACTTCCCACGTCTGCGTGAGCATTTGGAGAAGAACAAGATGCAGGAAGATCCAACAATGAAGGAGTTTGTGTCGAGCCTGGCAGAAAACTTCAAGGAACGATTTGAAAGCTCCTCTAAACTCTCAGGTGACATCCTCCTCTTCTTGAGACAGCAGTTTTCTGTGCCAGCTGACGGCGAGTGGACTGCAGAGGCCAAAAGGCTCGTGCCATCCACAGATGAGGCTGCTCTTCATATGGAGGTCTTGGAAATGGGAACATCTGATTTGCTCAAAGCTCAACACAAGGAGTCACTGCTGTGTGACTTCTGGATCAACATGGTTCCCCAAGCTCGTTTCAAAAACACCAGAGCTATTGCTATGCTGCTTCTCACAATGTTCCCCTCAACATACATCTGTGAATCAGCATTTTCTGCAATGAATGCCATCAAGAGCCAGGACAGAAACAGACTCTCAAATGCACACCTTGGACAGTGCCTCAGGATTGCCACAACAGATTACAGGCCTGACATCAGAAAGGTTGCCTCATCACGTCGCTCACACTTCTCTCACTGATTGGTGAGTGAACAACATCTATTTATTTTTGCTATTTTGTCAATCTTTTAGTGGCTACACATCTTAATTAAAAACAAATTAATTGAAATAGAGAGAAGAAACAGATGATAAGACTGTAACAAACAGCACCCAACTAATTGTTCAAATTTAAAACAGCAATTAAATAATATATTCCAAATAATATTAAAATAAAAGCAAATTAGGCTATAATGTTTGCCACAATCAAGCACATTATATTTGTTGTTGTTTAAAGACTGATGTTATTTGCTATACATATTTAAAAAGTTTAAAACTAATGTCACATATTGAGGTATCACATTTTAAAGGTAACTAACTAAAATCTCTCTGTCATCCTGTGTCTCTTAGAGAGGAAGGGAGAGACATAGAGGGGGAGAGTGCTATGAACACACTGATCTGGATGGATGGCATCAGACCCAATGAAGATACACTGAAGATACACTGCTGTTGCTGTTTAAGTCCTTATGTTCATGGCTGCTGCACTGCATGCCTGTTTGTTTGCTGGACTTTTTGTTTGCCGATGTTCCAGGGGAATTTTAATGAATTAATGTTAGGTTACTGACAAATTTTGTTTCAAGAGAGCATTTTGTTATTGTGTAACTCCTTACAGAGGGTATTTTGAACTACTACTTATAATTATAGTAATTGTATAAAAGGCTTTGACTTTGTATAGTGCCTGTGGCTTTAAGAGCAGTTAATACTCCAGGTATTAAGTTTGTGACAATGTAAGTGCCCGTTACTTTGTTTCCTTTATTTATATAAATAAATCAAACAGAGCTGCAATCATTATACAGAAAAAAGTCATACACAAAATATATACTCAGGTAAAAATAAACAAACTCCACACGACTGCGCCTGAGTATCTGAGTATATATTCTGTCTATGACTTTTTTCTGTATTATGATTCCAGCTCTGTTTTATTTATTTATATAGGCCTGCTATATAACTGTATATGTTGTTTAGCCTGTAGTTATTTATTTACTATGCTTCATAGAAGTAAAGGTGTTTTTATTTTACTGTTGTTTTATAGAAACTGAAAGACATTACCGAGTATTTAAATAAACAAGGCTGAACATAATATAGTCTGAAGCAAGCTACGTCTCCTCCTCCTCATTCCTTGCATTTTCATCGATGCACCATTCCTGGATGGTATTTAAACCTAATTGATCTAGCCCTCCTGCATTATCGCTACAACAGTAATTATGATTAAAGCTAAATTTGCACATGAAAATGGCGAATTAGAAAAATTAAATGACACTTCGGCCCTTGGCATGCTTGACCAAATTTGGCCCTCTGGAAAAACTAATTGGGGAACCCTGGCATAGACTATGCAATGCAAAGTTTGGCTAAATATCGGATAAAAAGTTTAGTCATAAGTCTGAAAAATATTGTGAATAAGCTAAAAGTAGTATTATTCAAAACATTCCCTACTTAGAATGTATTTACATAAGTTTAAAAAAATCTGGGTAAATTTGAGAAGTCTCTTAAGATTTCAGATCGCATTCAGTCAGTGCAGAGCAGGGGTGGTGGGGGAGGGGTATCTGGATAAGAGCGTCTGCTAATTGACGAAATGTATCGTTTTCAAACTGCCACTTCTCCCAAGGCCACACAATATGCAGCCTTAATATGTCTCCCAACTTTTATGACTGGCACGCAAGTGTTTATCTGGTTATGTTAGGAGACTATTCAAAGTGTGAAATTAATTAATCTATACCAAATACATTTCATGCAACGACATCATTGCATAGACTATGCAATGCGAATATCAGATCAACATTTACAGTTAGTCACTAATCTCTAAAATCTCAAGGACAAGCTAAAAGTAGCATTATTCAAAACCTTTTCCTGAATATGTATACGTATAGAATTCATCATATGTAAAACAATCAGAGCTTGATATATCTGTCAAGAAGTCAGATCGCGAGTGCAGGGCAGAGGGTGTGGGGTAAGGGCTTCGTGCTTCGCGGAGAGAAGCAGACATTTGGCTAATGCACATCATAAAGCAACTAAAGCCGTATCCCCGGACATTTTCGCAAATTTCGAAATCTTGGCCAGACGTTTTTTAATGGTCCTAAAAATGTCAAGGAATAAAAAAAATAATTAATGACAAAATCGCCATTGATTTTTACAAACTGTATGTTTGGCCTACATTCTAATAAACATTGAACTAGCTGCCCTTATACTTTTTTTGCCAAATCTAAAATATAATATGTGAGACATTTAATTGATTAACTGATATATAAATTAATCCAGGTCTATGTATTGCATTTGAGTTGCCCAATTAAATGAAGCAAAGGCAGGTGGGCTGCTTGAAACCACTTCTTTCCTCTCCCTTGGTCATGTGGTGAAAATTCTAGCCAATCAGAAAAATAGCCCTGATTCAGACACCAATCAAAAAAGGTCTCCAACTCAATGGGAAAATCCGAATGCAACACCAAGCCTGGCCTACAGGGGTGCCCTAGAGCATAGCGCCAAAACACAGTTTTCGACGGCCTACCACATAGGTAAGGACTTTTGCTGATATTTGCAGTAATGGATGCCTATGGTCATAGGGTGTCAGTGTAAGAGTTTGAAGAGATTTGCTTGTGAGGACCATCAAAAATGTCCTCACTTTAAAGGTCTGTTGTCAGGTTGTGGTCCTCACAAGTATAGTATTACAAACACACACACACACACACACACACACAGGTATTGCTGTATTAGAGGGACCATATTTTCAAACCAGTTTTTTGCAACACTAAACGGGCACCCCTTTCCACTTGTGTTGTAAATCTTCAAAAATTTGGTTTGAGCCATACAACACAAATCTCACTTCAAAATGTAGATAAACACATCAGAACTCAAGATACAAGAACCTGACACAATGCTGTATTAAGAGGACAAAAGATAATGAAGTACTTAGCTCCGCCCATGACACAAACAGTAATTGCCAGGGCCAACTTTATTTATCAGGACCATAGCCATACACATACACAAACGTGAGGTTTCTGTGTATTAAAAAGGCCAAACATGGATAAATGGAATATGACTAAACAGAAAGAAGTAGACTGGATTTTACAGCTCCTTCACTAAGTATCAGAGCAACAGAATCCTATTTGTGAACAGAAAGGAAAATGTATAAATGGCTAAATGAAATTATGCACGTCTACTGTTAAATCAACAGACATATTAAACAAACAAATTGAGTGAACAAGATGAACTTACCCATAGTACCATCTCACAGTAGAAATACAACTGACATGTTTTTGTATGAAAAGTACAGTAACCGATCCACACCAAACAATATATACTGTAAAAATGTCAGCATGTTTATATATTCTGTTGAACAGCCAGTTTGCCATTATAACTGGAACACTATCAGCCCTCCTGCCTCCACAAGATGAAATATTTCAATTGTCCACCAGTGATATCATCAGAACCCTTAATATCCCATATGTCCTGATGATATCACTGATGGATTCATCACATTCCAATATTCTATCCAGGATTTTCTTTTCAACGTTACGCCCCGATTCCTTACAAAATCTCTTAAGTTTTGGATAGAACGACCAGCCAGAACAAGATCTTCAGCCTTCTTGCATTGCTGGCATTCAATCATAGTGGCCAGTTTCCCTTTTTTGATGTGTTCGCCAAAATGTCTCATGACTGCAGCAACCTCCATAGGAGACCATAGATGCTTTTTTGCTCTCCTGGCACTTTCCAGATATACTAGAAAAAAGACAAATAAATCATCAATGAACACCAGCTCCACTTTAAACAATTTTTAAATAAGGAAATGTATGTTTGGTTCATCATTTGTTGTAACAATGTTTCTTGGCTATAAATTATGTACTGATGTAATGCCGGTTTATTACCCTTTTAAAATGTGCATTCATAAAGAACATACATTAGTGGGACAAGCTATATTTCCTTTGGGTGGTATGGATAATTTATTTTTACCATTCTTCAGTTGTACTTAAGTAACTTGGTGTTTAGTGACTTGAATATGTGTTTTTGCATTTACCAGAACGTTTCTTTGTGTTCTTTTTTCTGCTGGGCTGTTTGTCCTTCTTTTTAGTCTTCTGTTGGGTTCTTCCCCCTTAGCATCTGTGTGTTTACTTTGTGCTGAAAGACAGAAAGAAAGAAAGACAGAAAGAAAAAGATTAAACAACAAAAAAGTAACAATGGATGAGCATTTATTTGTTGTAGGTAGGTTTCTTAAATACGGTCCAAGATGCTCCTTTATGGGGTTAAGCAACTGATGGATAAATAATAAATTAATAACAAATAAATTCACTGTAAAGCACTTAGGCTGGAACAACTTTTTGGAGTTGCTGGAAAAATATTTGCTTATAAGTTGATTTGTCATTGTGAATGATAAGTGCTTTTATTTTGAAGTGCAAGCCAAGGCGCTGTAGTTGCCGTCGTGCGTACTGAAAAGCAGCAGCCAGGCCTATATGTTCATTGTTGCACTGTACGGTATTCAATTAGTAAATTGTTAGATTGAAAAGAATGTCCTGGTCATCAGTTAAAACTACTACTTCTGTAATCTAGATTCACATCACTTGAAATTAAGCTTACATGCCTCCCATTTATCTGAACTGTTGCCGTGAGAACAAAATTGAAACGAGTGAAGGTCTGAATCCACAATGCATTATTTCATAGCTTAAAATCAATCAAAGAAGGTGACATGTTAGTAGACTGAGGATAAGGGCTAACCTTGTGATAATGGCGCAGACATGCCTGGAGGTTCCTCGACAGGTTGCCCGGCCATCAACAGTCCTGCACAACCTGTAATAAAATATAATATACTTCATTACATACATAGAAATAACAAAGATGAGTATTACAGAGAAAGTTTGGTTAACTTGCCATGTGCAAAGGTAATGTTTACTCTTCTAATAATGATAATGATAATCTTATGGTTATATGCCTTTTCCACTGACATTTTAATTCCTTGGGAATTAAATTCATTTGGCACATGCAGTCATTTGGATAAAAGCAGACTTTCACAGAATAAACCAGGAAACGTTTAACAATCTAATTGGCATATGGCACCCTTTGCCATCTTTGTATGTGACTTCATAGAGGCCCACGAGTAGAACGCAAACCAACTGTGGATGTCTGTTTGCATGAGCACTCAATTGCTATCTGGGACATAAGTCATTCAGGCCCTTACCATTATCTAGTATTTCAGATACAAAGTAACGCCCCCTTAATATATGTCTGAAATACTAGAAAACAGTATGACATTTTAGTTACTGACTTGAGAGTGAAATTAAAATTGGTTAGGAATACAACATAACATGTAGTTACACTGTTAAAAGTCTAACCATCTGGTGACAATAAATACATGCTAGGTTCCTCAACAGATTCCTTTGTTCTTTTAATTTCTGCAGAATCTGTAATAAAGTTCAACATTATCATCACCATAAATAAAACAAAAAATATATATATCACGCTGTCCTTACCAGTCTGTGGATATGTGAGATTTCCTTCATCGACCTCACCCTCAGCATCGACCTCACCCTCAGCATCGACCTCACTCTCAGCATCTGAATCGGTCAACTGTAGGTTGTCTAATAAAATAAATGATATTGCCTTAATGAATGAGGTTAAAGTCCAAAAATTGTCTACACACAATGTGTGTTCCATTTTGCTACCATACATTTGCTAGAAACAGGTCAAATTTTTTATGTAAACAACTTAGTCAGGAGCTATTTTGGCCGTTTTTGACTACCTTTGTTTTGGCCTTGATATACTACATAAAGAAATGTTTACCATACCAATGATTGGTATCTTTTTTTTCAGCACAACCTCACCTATTGATCTGTTAGTAAGTGTTTTACCTTTGACATACTGTTTCAACATGCTGAACCCAAACAAACACAGAAAACACAAAGTCCGTTTATAAAAAAGATGGGTTTTTTATTGTAAACCACACTCACATACTGATCGAAGCATTTCAAAAGGTTGAAATTGAACCACAAGTTGTATACTTGAACATATAAAAGTATTCTTGTGTTATATACATGCAATAAAACAACTATTTACAATATAAAACAAGTATAAACAAAGGCGTTTTTATACTGTTATAACCCTAACCCTATTTGTGCCACTCCTCAAAACAGTTCCTGTCCACAATGACACAGAGGGCCACATCACAGGCCTTGCACCTCCATGGGGTGAGGTTCCTTCTTTTAGACACTTGGAGACAGTGTTGGCAAGACCTGCGGCCTTGTGTGGCTTTTCCTTTGGCCTCTGCAGATATGGCAATGGCAACAGGAACATGATTGTTGCTCCTTTGAATAGGAACCCCTGCCATGTTCACTTCACAAAGCTGGGACACAAGTTCTGTCACAAAGTCCTTGTGTGTCATGGGTTTGGTGCTGATTTCAGAGTGCAAAATGTATGCATTAGTTGTAGCCATGTCCACAAAGTGCATAAACATTGTACGGTACCAGCGAGCAGTTTTGCGGTGGGTGGAGTAGTACTGCAACAGCTGGTCCGACAGGTCAACCCCTCCCATGTACTTGTTGTAGGCTATGATGGGTGTAGGGCAGGGAATGTCTTTTACCACCCATTTTCCATCTCCTTCCTTCACCTTCCTCTTGACAGCCTCCCCAGAAAACGCATGGTGGATTGTGGAGCACATAGACACCTCCCTAGTATCCATCCACTTCACAAAGACCAACTTATCTTCACGGATCCATCTTACAGTCCCCCTCTGGGATTTGTTGGTGAGGGCGTTTGCTCTTCCACTAGGACAACCTTTCCTGTTGCTCCTATAGGTCCCACAGGCTGCAAACTTCAAACCATCCAGACTCAAGAACAGTTTTGGGCTGGTGTAAAAGTTGTCCATGTAAATATGATATCCAGTTCCCAGCAAACTTTCTTCGTCGCTCGTAGCAAATAATAAGTCCACAGCTTGATCGACACGAATTGTCCTCTTCATTTTGCCTTCCAACAACTGAACTACTAACAATAAAATACTTGAAATCCAAAACTGGTACCGATAGGTCTCGTTCGTTCATTCAGCAATGGCTATTTGTGATGTGACTGAATGTTTATATACTCATGTGCATCCTAAAGGCCCGGGTTAGCACATTCACCCGTTTTTTTCCGTTCTGGATTACGACAAAAGACGAAAAAGATATGATAATAAACATAAAGCACCCAAAAAAGAGCGCATATTTTGACGCACTTTTTTCATGAAATTGAAATGATTATAACTTAAGTTTTACTTGACGGGTTTTCATAAAACAAAGACTGAAACGCAGTTTCAGGTCTGCACTTCCGCATGAAATCGACGGCAGCACTCTCAGTCACTTGGTGTTCATTGTGCGCGGTCCTAAAGTCGGCCGGGTTTAAATCACGCCGGCGTGATCGCCGACTCCAGACAGTTAAATGGCATTACCTTCAATTTCAATCTCGTCAAGTGTTTTGCCTTGAAGGTTTCTGAGAGACCCTTTCTCCATGGCAAGCAGCAGTTGTGGATATTTTGGCCAGCTGGGTAGTAGCCTCAGGAAGTCTGTAATATTCACGATGAACGCGAATATCGTGGCCAAGGAAGTTAGCAACTTGGTCCAACTCGTGATTCTTGAGGTTCAATATCTGAGACAAAGTTGCAACATGTTTGCGTAATTGTGTTGACCTGAGGAGCTCAGGGTTTTCGGCCCCACATTCACTGGCATAAAGCCTCAAACAGTCCTGTCCTCTGTAGGGAGTCAGACAATGAGGTCTGGCAAAAAGGAACAGGTTTTCTGCCAGAACACCAGTCTTTTCTTTTTTCTATTAGGCGTGTTATGGCACTCACCATGTCTGGTGAAAGTAACACTGCAACCTTCCGGCCTCTTTTACCTCTTAATTCAACACGACTGAAGTGTTGACAAAGGTGAAGTTCAAATTCTGTCAGTCCAAATGCAACGTCCTTATGCAGGGCACTTGTGTCTCTCTCCAGAAAGCCATTCATCGGCATCTTTGAAATTTCTCCCCCTCTTCTCCTGTTAAAAAGTATTACATTTGCCATGGTGGCTTTACACAGTTCACTATATGATTTTGATGAACTATGGTCTTCCAAGTCTTTCAATGCTTGTTCTGTAGTCTTCTCCAGATGTCTGTGAAGACGTTGAACATCTTCTGTGAAAGGAAGAGTGGAGGGCTTGTTAAACTTCCGCTCGTTCAGCGTAGTTAAAGCGGTGTGAGAGATGAGTTCAGACCACTTTGTAGCATAGAGAGTTTTGAAACTCTGGGTTGACTTTATCAGCCTACTGTCTTCTGCCATGAGTGCTCTGCAATGTAAAATATCACTGACTTTCTGTAGTGAGTGACCTAACTTCAGAGCAAGGCTTGGAGTATGGTAGCAGTGCTTTTCTTCATCATACCCAGATACTTTCTTGACCGCTTTGATGACCACATCAAAATTTGCAGGTCTCACAGCATCCTCAAGAGTATGTATTGAGAATTCCTTGCGAAGCGTAATCAGAAGTCTTCCAGATTCTCTGAGTTTCTGGCGAATGTACTCATGTTTAGTGGGATCCTGTCCATATTTGTTGAAGAATGATTGGGCCAGCTGAAGAATGGAGAAGTCACTTCGCACAGTAGAAGTTATCGCGTCATCTTTCATAACAGCTAACATGTTCCAAACACCTGGTGATATCTGCTGACACAGAGCTGACTCATTCATAGAGGCCAAAGACAAAACTCTTTTTCTTCCAATGTCTGAAGTAGCTTCTACTGGTTTAGAAGAACATTTTCGAACATGTCGCCACAGATCTCGCCGGAGATAGAATGCCTGGCAGTACATGCAGTGAATGTAGTCTTTTGCATTGTACTTTTTCTTTGATGTGCGTCTTAGTTTTAGTGATCCAACTCCACTCACTAAGACCTCCGAGTTATGAATGTGGTTTCCCTTGTTGCGAAGCTTTATAAGCATTTTCATACGTCGTTTGGACCTCTTGGGAAGACTTAAAACTTGAGCAACATCTGCATGTGTTCTCTCATGAGTTTTTAAGTGACGTGTAAACTTTGTCTGCATCTTTCCACAAATGTAGCAATAAGTTCTATTTCTGAGCAAGGATGATGTGTTTGAGACATTTTCCACTCTAGCATCAGCACCATCATCAACAATAATGCCTTCGGCATCAGCGTTTCCTACTTTGGCAGTAACTCTTGATACTTCAAGTTGAGTTGTGCTGATCATATCTTCAGATAATGATTCTGCAGCTTTAGAAATGGACTCTCTGTCTTCCTCTACAAAACTTTCTTGGTGGCGTCTTTTCTTTTTGGAAACAGACTTGCTGGTGGAGACCTCACAATTCTGTACTTGTTTGTGACTGATTTCTAAAGGCTCTGATCTGTCATCCCACGAGCTGTTTGAATCATCTATGGAATCAGGAACATACTCCTCTTCTGATGACGCCGCCTCACTTGAACTTTGTTCTGTACAGACCTGATAATGATTAAAAAAACATTTATATTTTGTATACTTGGAAAGCATTTCACCGAGAATAATTCTACTAAAAAGCTTACCACTTGCAGAAGTTCAGTGATGTCCACCTTGTGTTTAATATAACACTTTTTGTGCCAGGACTGATTGCAAACTAGACAGAGAAAATTAAGAATTTATAAAAGGAAGGCAGCATGGTAAGTACTTAAAGTCAGTGCAGCAGCAAATGGCTAATTTTGAACATATAGCACAGCTACACATGGAATTGATTTTTTTTAACGTTCAAATGATACAGATGAACCCCCCCTCCATTCTCAAAAAATTACCTATACATCTCACACCACTCCATTTCAGAGGCGAAAAAGGTCCTCCACATGTAACACATTTTTCTTAACTTGACATTTCGACAGGGATGACATCATGATCACAGTCCTGTTGACAAAAAAAAAGAAAAGTGTAATCGTAAGACTGGAATTTGCTCCTAACGAACACTTGTGTAGTGTAGAATATCAAAACCAATTAATCGTTGGTACTATTTTCCTATTTTAACATGAATTAAGGATGAAAGTGACATGATTTGTATGTGTTATTATCCCTTTTGTGAATGAAATTGTTTAGAAATAAACTTAAAAAACATTAAATCTACATTAACTTTTTTAAATTATACACCTGTAATAAAAACATTTGATAAAAAAACTCTACACAGCTTGTTCTTGAACAGAACAAACTAACTAACAAACTAAAACAAAAACATACACTCACTGAGGAAAAGTTTGGACCCAACTTGTCATCCTCATTAAAGAAGAATGAGAAGGTGGATCGAAACCTTTGACTGGTAGTGTACATCTTAACATACAGAGCTTTAGAAGATTGAAGTGGCTTTATAGTCTTCATAATGTATTAACTTGTCAAATTTTAAATTACACAAAACCTGTGAATCTATACACAGCTGAATGCTATTCTTAGGAATTCATATTTAAAAAAAAGTTAAAGTATTAAAAGATTACCTCTGGTGTGTTGCCTGAAAAGGATCTGCATGCATTCACATCCTCAGCCTGACATGGCATCTCTTTGGAGATCTGAAATGTAAAGAACAATCACTGAATGCGAGTTTGTTTCTCATGTACAAAAATCAGTCCTCCAAATTCCTGCACCTTACATATTAAGGTTACATCGTATCTGTGTGTCTGAATCCTGCGGAATATCATTCTCATGACTTTATTTTAGACAATAAATATGCCTTAAAAGATCTAAATTACCTCTGGTGTGTTGCCTGAAAAGGATCCGCATGTGTCCACATCTTCAGCCTGACATGGCATCTCTTTGGAGATCTGAAATGTAAAGAACAATCACTGAATGTGAGTTTGTTTCTCATGTACAAAACTCAGTACTCCTTATTCCTGCACCTTACATGTCGAGTATTACACAGGACCTGTGTGTCTGACCACTTCTAAATGTACTTTCATTCCTTTGTAAGTGTAATTTCAAAACTCAGTCCTCCTTATTCCAGCACCTTACATGTTGAGTATTACACAGGACCTGTGTGTCTGCGCACTTCTAAACGTACTTTTATCCCTTTGTACGTGTAATTTCAAAATTCAGTCCTCCAAATTCCTGCACCTTACATATTAAGGTTACATCGTGCCTGTGTGTCTGAATCCTGCTGAATATCATTCTCATGACTTTATTTTAGACAATAAATATGCCTTAAAAGATCAAAATTACCTCTGGTGTGTTGCCTGAAAAGGATCCGCATGCGTCCACATCTTCAGCCTGACATGGCATCTCTTTGGAGATCTGAAATGTAAAGAACAATCACTGAATGTGAGTTTGTTTCTCATGTACAAAACTCAGTCCTCCTTATTCCAGCACCTTACATGTTGAGTATTACACAGGACCTGTGTGTTTGACCACTTCTAAATGTACTTTCATTCCTTTGTAAGTGTAATTTCAAAACTCAGTCCTCCTTATTCCAGCACCTTACATTTTGAGTATTACACAGGACCTGTGTGTCTGCGCACTTCTAAACATACTTTTATTCCTTTGTACGTGTAATTTCAAAATTCAGTCCTCCAAATTCCCATACCTTACATATTAAGGTTACATCGTACCTGTGTGTCTGAATCCTGCTGAATATCACGATTCTCATGACTTTATTTTAGATAATAAATATGCCTTAAAAAGATCAAAATTACCTCTGGTGTGTTGCCTGAAAAGGATCCGCATGCATCCACATCTTCAGCCTGACATGGCATCTCTTTGGAGATCTGAAATGTAAAGAACAATCACTGAATGTGAGTTTGTTTCTCATGTACAAAAATTAGTCATGTTGAGTATTACACAGGACCTGTGTGTCTGAGCACACATGTAATTTATATATACCTTGCTTCTCCATGGCCAGTCAGAATCACCATAATTATAAGTGATTTCTTCCCATGGACCAATATCTTTGAGTGCAAATAAACAGAGATAGGGTCTTCCATCCACTCTTGTAACTTTCATTTTGCTGTTTGGATTCGCCTCATCATCATTTACCAGTCTCCCTAATGATCTATCCTCTGGCAGCATCAACACTGAAATATCAAGTATGCAATAAGAATAATTAGTAAGGAAAAGGATTTAGCATATTAAGTGTTAGCATGTCTGAAAAATATTCCTCCACCAACTCAAAATATTCATCTGGCACTGTATTTCATAACTGAAACTACTTTTACTGATGATGAGGCAGAAAATGTTGACATCACTCTGTTAAGATACAAATTTAGAAGAAAAGAAAACACAGTCACATACCATAACTGTTGTCCATTGAACTGGAAATCAAACATAAAAACCTTGAGTGCATCATGGTAAACTTTCAATCGGTTTTCTTGTTCCTTTCTACTTATAACTTCCCCTCTGTACTCAATAAGGAAATCTCCCTTTTGAAAGCACCGGCAGCTGAACACACCCCGACCTGGAGGTACATATAATAAACAAAGTTCAAAATCAGTTAATTGATTTAATTTGATGTCTTTCTGTGATTAGTTAAACTTTTATTAATTGTAAAACTTTTCTAAAATGTTTCTGTGGATTAATCCATAAACAATTATTAAATAAAGTATCTATCTAGATATACAATTATCTTCCCAAGAAAAAACAAAAACAAAATAACAGCTTCTTATTTGAGCAGTTGCTTGTCTCCTTTGAAATAAGAAATATGTTCTGATCATAAAACAAGATCTATTCTCCTAATGTGCAGTTAAAAAATAGATTATACATTTATTTTTTAAATTGTGTAATAAACTCGAAACCTTTGCTAAATAAACTCACAACTCACCTTTAAATGAATTAATATATTTTACATCAAACCCTTGCTTATCTTCACCTAAGGAGCAATAATAACTGGCATCATGTTTGGGATTTATTTTTGCTCTCTGTGGCCTTGTTCCTGCCATCTCCTGCAAAGATCAGATGTTGTTAACTTGGAGCAAGAACACATTACTGTATACAATATGATTTAATGTTATTGTATGTGAAAAGTATGAATTAATAATAGTTCAGTCAAGACAATCACGTATTAGATTTGAGCATTTATTGTTACATGACATGGACATGTAGATTTAACTTTGGCGGAGTGGATGATCTAAGGGAAGCACTCCCTGCCTCCTCGATGCAACACATACAGGTGCTGGTCATATTATTAGAATATCATCAAAAAGTTGATTTATTTCACTATTTCCATTCAAAAAGTAAAACTTGTATATTATATTAATTCATTACACACAGACTGATATATTTCAAATGTTTTTTCTTTTAATTTTAATGATTATAACTGACATCCAAAATTCTGTATCTCAGAAAATTAGAATATTACTTAAGGCCAGACACCACAGGTTAATAGGGTATTTTTTTTTACTAATAGATATCCCCATTAAACTTCCCAAGTTGATTACTTATATTAAGACAATGTTTTTTTGCATTACAAGTTTTCTGAATATTTAATGTAGATATGCAAATTATATGCAAATGAGGCGCAATATACTTAAATATGCGCACATTTCCAGAACTGAAATCTGAACATTGGTTAAAGCTAGGTAAACACTTTTAGTGTCCTTTTGTTGATACTTTTAATACAAAGTTTTTTACAGAGGACATTTTTGATATCTCTTTTTATCACTTCAGAAATCAGAAAATACTCTCAACACTCATAAAAACTCGATTTTCGCCACTTTTTTCAAATAAAATGGCCGATAAATCAGGCTATGAAATATTTATAAACAAACCCTTCTGTAAACTCCTAGACAAAGTAAATAGGAATATAAATAGAAAGTTTGATCTATGTAAGTACTACAGAAGTGGAGATTTCACGCTCAGAGCATGAGAAAAAACTCATTTTGAGAAAACGGCCTTTAAAAGATATGTGTTGTAAATTTTTATACAAATGTATTTCAAAGCACTATTTACAGACAAAATATCTCATCAAAACCTTAGCAACCACAACAGACAACATCCCAAACACATTAAAACTAAAAATTGAACCAGCATTGGCCTTTAACTGAACAGAACTATAGTCAAACACACGCACCCGCACAGACACACACTGCGACCAGAACTGCCACACTGGTTTGGTGGTTGTCGCATTTATATTTATTTGTTAGCATTTATGTCTGCAGCCTAGCTTTCCATGCCAGCTTCATATGTTGGACCCTCATCCCTTTCTTGCTGATGCCTTTTCACTTTTTTTGCAGTGCTCAGACACTTGCGCCTGTGCTTCATGCTGGTGGTGTAAACCTCAGCTTTGGATATTCTGAACCGATCAGTTTCCCTCATGGCGTTAACTGTCACAACTGTGCTCTGAAGCCACAACCTCTCCATTACATTTAGCATGGCAGAGGCACCTTCATTAAAAGTGGAGATGGCCATACTGGCTGCTGCCTCAACCCTGCTTTTACCCACAAAAACCGTTTTTGGACACCGTGCCCATATAACAGAGTTGAGGCACTCGTTTGCATTTTGAGTGCCTCCATGCTGCATTCGCTGCAGCAGGCTGTCACTTGACATCCGGTGGTAGACTGGTATAAGCTGCTTTCCCACCTCACGGGTTAAATAGTTCCCAGCATGCTGCTTGTGGCTACCAGGTGATTCCCCGTTCTCCTCTGCCTTCCTGTACCAACACCAGGAGGGATTGCACCTGGTGTGCAAGGGGTTATCATCTGTGGACATACAGTGGAGGAGACTTGCCCATATTGCTGCCTTCATCCCGTCTACTGAACCCTGGTTATTTATAATTGCCCCCCCTGTAATAATTTTGCAAACTTTTGCATTTTTTTGCAGTTAGCTTTCCCAAACCCTTTCCTCCTAACTTTCCCTGTGCACTCAGCTTTCTTAGAGCTGTCCCCATTCGCTTGTGAGCATGATTGATACATTCTAATTTAACAATGTCATGCCCAGGGTATGGGTTCAGTGCAACCACCTCCCTAAATGCTGCACTATCCCCATCTGACAGCATCTCTGTGTACCGCACCTGGTGGCGATTCACCGACCTCGCCCACATCCTCTTAGCGGACTCCTGCTCCATTGCCTTACTTGACCCTGTGAAGTTCTTAGCACAGTCATTGTGAGTGTTCTTCCAACTGTCAAACTCCTGCTCTGTAATTTTTTTTTCTTGCTTGGCATTTTCTTTTAGAGCACAAGCATGGCAGTATGAGGATAGGACCTCATAATCTATTACTAGCCCCGAAAGGAGGTCAATGCAAACACCAATGCCATAATGAGAGGTGAAGCCTCTTTTTTGCCAGGTTCCATCAAAAGACACGCTGATGTTAATGACTGCATCTTCATCCTCCCTCAGCAACTCTGCCACTTCTGGGTCAACATCTGCATAAGCCTGTCTGATCTGCTCCCTGGTCCTGTGCAGTGACTCCAGCCCTCTCTCAATTTCTGCCACTAAAATCAAATGTTTAGTGTATTACTTACTGTTCATTTGGACAAGTGTTATTGTTAAAGTTATGTTTTTGCCACTAAAGTAAAACAAATTATGTGTATTGGTGAGCTACATTATCTAAATATTGTCCACTCTGATTTTAAAAGGAAAAGGCTGTGGGGTTTACTGTAAAACTTACTAAATAACACATGAATTAAATACTTTATTCATCCGTAAAACAAATTGATGAAGGCTACAGTGGAGCTGTGTGGTTGGTGGGGGATACAACAATGCCTCCTTTCATTAGTAATTGACTTTGTCCAAAGTGCCACATTGTTTTCCACCAGTGAGAGAGATGCATTCCTTTTCCCCTACCACTTTAAGTCTCAGCCCTGTTTCCATAGCCTACCTGTCACTCTCTTGTCGTGTTTCTGATAAGTTTTCAAATGAAGAGCAGGTATCCCTAACACTTTGCTTATTTTCTTGAGCGCAGCATACCCCAACCCTAACTCGTGCGCTAAGAGCACCATTCGCACATTCACGTCAAAGGCAACGTCGTTTCTCGTTCCGTCTTGAAGACGCGTTGATGTGTAAATACTTTTGCGGTACCCATCTCTTTCGCACAGACTGCACTCCAGAAGTAAACTGCTACAAAAGCCTTGATTTTGCGGATCAATATTAATTTTAAGCCCTGTCCCTGCACAATTAGGACAAATTAATCCATTGACCAGTTCATTCAAACGCGCCACATGAACTATCAGCCACTGCTGTGAGGCGCGTTGTTCACCGCTATCTAACTCTTTTCCTATCGATAATTTTCGCATGGATGCGCTTTGTGAAGGAACTTGATAGTCTTCTTCATTAGACTGTTTAGCCTTTTGTCTGGCAAGTGACAATTGTTGTCTTCTTTTCTTGGTAGTTTTTGTTCGCGCTTCTTTCGGCATTTTGAGATTTAAAAGGTCCCACTGACAGCTAAACCAGGAAGCGTCAGCGCACATCACGTGATGCATTTGAACGAATCAAGTTATCATAAATCGACTCCAGCCAATGGGATTTCTTGATTTGGTCTAACCCCCCGTTTGTACTTTCACGATTGGTTGCTGATACAAAGGAAATTACCATGTTTGGATCGGATAACATTGTGCAGGAGAAAGAGAGCTTTACAACGATACCACGACTGTCATGGTGAAGCAAACGGTCGCGGTACTATATGTTACGTTAGAATGCTAACTTTTGCTGAATTTTGGTGAAATCCACAGGCACAACAAGACAAAGTGCAGTAGAATAAACACTTTAAAATATATTTTGAACGTTTTCTTTCTACTAGTTTGAAAATAGACATGTTGAGGAAGCAAAATAGCTAAGAAAATCAAAATTGACCAGTATACGAAAAACTCCTATTTTTGCCTGCCGTGTCTCGCCTTAAGACCAATACATAGAAATAATTTTTAGAAATCTTGGCCAACTGAAAAGTATGAACATGAAAAGTATGAGCATGGAATTAGTGAAATAAATCAACTTTTTGATGAAATTCTAATAATATGACCAGCACCTGCTCAATGGGCTTGTGCTGCTTACACAGGTGTGGGAATGAGCAGATGACGTGCGCTGCCCGATTGCCATGCCTGAACTAGCTGCGCTTATTTAGTAATATTAGTAGTAATAAGTAGGCTAATATTAGTAATATTTAGAACTCAAGCATCTAAAGAACCTTTAGATGCGCGAATTCTAAATATGACCAACGCTTCCACCAGAGTTATTTTTCCAAAACGGATGCTAGCTAGCTTTAGTTAGCTTCCGTTACCTATCAACCTAGCATAATACTCGTAGCAATGCTACTACCTGCTAGTGTTACTTGTTAAGGATATGAAACATAACCCTTAGTCAATGTGCAAGCAGCTGCTCGATTGATTTCATATATTTGTAAATCTTATCTTGAAAGAGTCAGTAGGCCTACGTGCCATGCTTGCTAATAACTAGCTAAACTGTCGTAGATCAGATGCTTTGGTGCATCCAAACATCAAGTAACCTACACCATTCTGCATAATTACATAACAATATGTACCTTAATGTGTAAGGTATATTAAATAGGTCTTACCTCGTCCTCCACGCAAAGGGATGAAAGGTGTTCAATTAAAGAGTTGGTTAGCGGCAGAACTTGACGGATTGTACCACGTTGATTGAAGAGGAGGGGTATAACAAAATAATAATTCCTTTTTTGTTTCCAAAGAGCATAATGTTTGATTTATTCAGGAGTAAGAAAACTAATTTACTACGTAATGTTGTGTTAATTTCATTCAATATTTCAAGATAAATGGTTTATTATACATTTTGCTTTTATCATATTGCCAACTCATCCCCTGTGTAAATAGCGACGTGAATTAGAAGGATAGTGTATTAATTATCAGGACCTTCCGGCAGACAACCAATCAGCATAAAATGTGTGTGAATATTCATGAGGTCTTGCTAGTAAACAACCTGCCATAGGGGGCGCTGTGGCGATACACAGATTATACACAAAATCAAGGTTTATATGTATAAAACGGACATCTTGTTTTTTTTTGCATTTTTAGGGTTAATGGACCAAAGGAAACCATTCTACACTTTTAGAATTTTGTCAAAATTAGCAGGACACTGCTCCTGTCCTGTTAATACAAAATGTCCTTCTAGTGTGGTGTGTATTCCGACCAATTGTCCTGTTAAAACACATTTACCAACGCACACACACACACACACTCACACATTTTGATTCTTTATTTGAGTCCACCAATCACATTACAACAGACAGGATTCAAATATTTCCAGAAATAAGATAGGACAGTGTTCAAGGGTATAAAAAACATCTCCTGCGCCACACTGCCAGGCTGCCTGTCACCGCTGATATGGAGCAGAACTTTGACAGCTGTTTGGATGTCCTGCTGGAGAGCCCTGCCAGCCTTAACCCAGTGAAAACAAGATGGTGGACATGCCCCAAGCTGCCAAAGATCAACACCACCAGTTTGCTTTGATAGCCCAGTTCACTTAGTTTGGACAGAATGGGCTGGTACTTCATGATTTTATCACTAAAGGCAATATCCATGTACAGATCGTACACACAGCCTACTTCAAGCAGCAGCACCTGCCTACTGGCTCTGTCCAGAAACACAACATCCGGGGTGTTAGGGATGTTACAGAACACATCAGTAGAGCTGTTGAACCACTCCGGCATAATACGAGAATGTTTGTACATGGTCACATTTTCTGCCAATACTTTCTTTACAGCGGTAGCTATCAGATCGACAATTCGGTCGTGGCGTGCAATATAAAGTCCTTTGTACATAGTACAGCCATTTACAATATGAGCAACAGATTCAAGTTGATGGTCTGAGTGCATTATACAGTATGGGTGGTTGTGTGCAGGGTACCATAGTGCCAGGTTGTATTTAGTAGGTAGCACCTGCAGTCTGGCTTTAGCTGTAAAACAGAGGATGTCCTCACCGACAGCAGCATTTGTGTACATGGAGTGTGAAGCAGAGTGGTTGGCAAAGTCCAGGCATGCTAGCTTCCCCTGCATTCTGAGTCCAGTCCAGTGTTGTTTGGTCTCTGCTTGCTTTACGTGGAGGAGGAGTCTCCTAGCTGTTGTGTTCTGTAGTGTGTGTTTTTCCTCATTGTAATTGACAGTAGCCTTGACTGTTACAGATGAGTCTGTGACAACACACACACACACACACACACACACACACACACACACACCACACACACACACACACACACACACACACACACACACCACACACACACACACACACCACACACACACACACACACACACACACACACACACACACACCACACACACACACACACACACACACACACACACACACACACACACACACACACACACACACACACACACACACACACACACACACACACACGCTTTAGACATGTACTTGGTCGTGATGGCTGCTCTTGACAGGAAACTGTTCACTTGCTCAACCTCTTCTCTGGCCCCCCAGTGGTGGAATCAACTCCCCACCTCCATCAGAGACACTGACTGTCTCCCCACCTTCAAGAATAGGCTCAAGACACACTTGTTCCGGGAATACAACGGTACCTAGGAAAGATCTGCTGGACATGATGTCAGTTTCTTCCAGGATCACAAGGACTCTGACTTAGAGAGCTGCTGCTCTTGTCGGTTAGCTGTAACTGATTAAAATTATTGTACTCGCTGTGAGGTAGTTTACTGTTGTTTGCTCGTCCACAGGTGCACTTTTAGATTCATGTTGTCCAATTGTAACTTGTTTAACTTCATGCTCTTATGATTTTTCCCTTTGGCACTTATTATTATTATTTTTTTCACAATGTATGATTCATGTTTGACTACTTGCAATGTTGGGGATATCTCGTTGTTATGATCAGTGACCTATGCACTTTTGTAAAGCTCTCTCTTGGAAGTCGCTTTGGATAAAAGCGTCTGCTAAATGAATAAATGTAAATGTTCTCCAATTGTTGAGCCTGCACCTTCCTGAAAAGCGCCTCCCCATTTAATCTGTAAAGAAGTTAATACAATACATAATTACTGCTAAATTCACTCCATCTTACCAGAAAAAGGTCTCAAACTAACACAACATTTGTAATTAAAGCTACCATATACCTCGCATTTCCCAGTGTGTGCCTTTGCATGCATGACCGAAAGGAAAGGGCGCATGGACAAGAGATCCCTCATCTCAGGGCACTGCTGAGCCACCTTGGCCAGATAGGGAAAATATTTGCATGCTACATCTGAGCAAAGGAATGTGATGTTTCCTGGGGTACTTGCTGTTAACGTCTTCTGGAGGCAAAGTGGGTACGCAAAAATCTCTCCTCGATACATGTTTAGAGCACTGAGGAGGACTCCATGGTGACAAACAGCTATTTCAAGCCCCTCCTCATCCAGTTTGCTGGTGGACTTCCTGGATAACTCCTTAGCTGCTGTCCAAGCTGAAAATCCACAAGACCCTTTTCCTGACACCTACACATTCAAAGATTAAAACATTAATGACATCCAGTATGAATGATCAAACCGTATCAGGGTTGTTACTGGCAACATCTACTAATAGTGACAGGTCTAGACTGTGTTATTTTTACAGAACAATAACCAACTTTGATTTATGACTGCAAACATTTTCTGAACGTGTCACGACTATTTCACGAAATTGGCACTTTTCTCGTGACTATGCCACGTCTTTTCAACCAGTGCATTTCAATGGAGGGAATATTTCGTGACCTCGGCACGTTTTAATTAACCAATTCATTTCAATGGAGCAGCACAATTAGCCTAGCCTAACCTATTAAAGCCTACAACTCAACCACTGGTACGTATCCGTTACCACCCGTATTTAACCTTCCTATTTATAACCAAGAAAGGACTTAACAATAACCCAGAAAAGATAGAAGATGTCAACTATGTCATTCATAATGGAACCCTGGACAACGAGAGCACGCGATCTGGCACGCGGCCTGCCTGGTTGCCTGGCTACAATCTACCGCGCAATTTGAATTTAAGAGAGAGAGAGCAATAGGGCAATAGAATAAGATAGAAAGACGTGGTTCTTGAAAGAGCCTTTGAGTTGGTTTGATGATTAGTTAGTGTAGAAGGGTAAATGGGTTAATTCTGCAACAGAAGGTAAAAAAAATAAGTGAACAAGAGTATATAGCAGTATATATATTTCTTAGTCTAACCAGCCCATCTGAAATTATGTCAACTATTCTGCCTGATATTACAGACTACCACTGGTGCTTATCTTTGAAAATTTAGAGTCCTGCAAGCAGGAAATCTGACACGAGATGCATTTACTAGCTCAGCTAGCTGAGCCCGCTCAAATCTGGCAGGCGGGCACTGTACAAGGCCAGCTTGAGATAGCTAATATGCCTCCTATTCTTAAACTGCCTTTTTTTTATTACAATAATTGCAATACAGTTGGGCTTCTATGTTTTGTAGCAAAAACAGAGGAATTATGGCTAGCAAATTCATCAAAACGTAGACTTCACATAAAAACCTAGCAGGTTCATTTATATGCTACTTACCAGGAAGGGGATGAAGTCGAACTAAAAGTTAAAATTGCGCAGTAGATTGTAGTCAGCCAACCAGGCAGACCTGCGTGCCTAAAATTGCACGGTAGATTGTAGCCAGCCAACCAGGCAGGTCGTGTGCCAGATCGCGTGCCAGGGGGATGAAGTCGCACTGAAAATTACGTTTGCGCGGTAGATTGTAGCCAGGCAACCAGGCAGGTCGCGTGCCTAAAAGAGTATTTTAGGCATACGTAAAAGCACGTATCAGTGGTTGAGTTGTAGGCTTTAATAGGTTAGGCTAATTGTGTTGCTCCATTGAAATGAATTGGTTAATTAAAACGTGCCAAGGTCACTAAATATTCTCTCCATTTAAATGCGACAGTTTCGAAAAAAGCAGAGAACTGATGTTTAAAGGTGTGATTGACTGGGTTTTTTGAGTATTTTACACTGTTCCTTAAGGTCTCCGAATAGGGTATGTAACATTGGTTTGGCTGAAAATGGCCCAGGTGCTGTTCTATGCCCTCTTTTACATCCAGCATTTTTTTCCCGGGAAAAAACGCTAGCCTTTTCCCTTATATCATTGGTATTTAGATGAGCTGTGCGCGGAATGGTTGGTTTACAACGAGCAAAGCTGCGGAGCAAAGACGGCCAACAGCACTCACTGAAACAAGGTGGCAACTTGAAATAAAAACGTACGAATAAATCTATTGTGTCTACACAATACTGTTTTCAACAGATTGACTAGATATAATTTGAAAATATAGCTGCAAGCAGCGATGCGGGTTCCTCTGCAAAATGGCAAAATATTATAAACATGTACACTGTAGAAGATCGAGAGTTGGACAACAAGAGAGGAAAAACTACTTCATGTTTGGCCAACAACAGGCTGAATGGGGATTTGAACTAATGAGCATAAGGCTACAAGTCAGTCTCTCTATCCTCTCTGCCACACACCAACTGTTGAGATTGTATGAATAGAAAGGGCAGAGTATTAGTTTTGGTCAGCTTTGGGACAAAGGTTAAGAAACGGTTGACATTTCAAGGTGAAATTGCATGAAATTGTGCATGGTATATCAGAATGATGTCATCCTGTTTAAGTAAACAGATAATCAAAATTATGACAGGCCAAAAGATAATGGCTGGATTCCAACCTATTACTTTATACTTTACAGGTCACCATCCCAGCCCATTGAGCCATTGTCAGTGTTGAATATTGTCATGTTCAGTTACTGTATAAAAATGTACGCTGTTTCTCCTGTGGTAAGCGTTGTAAGGTTATTTGGAGTGCCATAACTTGTTATGGAATTTCAAATCATGCCTAGCATCAGTGGGGATGTGTCCTGGCTAGGGATGGGTATCGGGAACCGGTTCTTGTTTAGAACCGGTTCCCAATGAATCGATTCCTTGCAATCGTTAGCAAAATTAGTTAACGATTCTGCTAACGATTCTATGTGCCATTGCGCATGCGCGAACGTAGTTTTTTTGCGGCAGTCCGTAGTTTCAGACTGCCGCAAAAAGATGGCAACCAGGCAGAAGCACTCCAAAGCCTGGTTATATTTCACACGACAAAACGACAACAACGCCACTTGTAATGTGTGTTCGAAGTGTATTTCCTCGACGGGAGGAAATACCACTAACATGATGAAGCATTTGAAAAAACAGCATGGAATAAATTTACAAGAATGCCGTGTGTTCAATGCTCCATGTAGCAGCAGCAGTGCAGCTAATGTTAGCGCTTCATCTAGCCAAGGTAGTAACTCCTCAAAAGTGATCACAACCACTGTGTGAAGCAATTTGCCTTTATTGTGTGTAGTCGATCAAGTTATCTTCTGTCCCGTCGTTTGAAGCATACATTTTTGCTCCGGCATTCGTGTCCCATTATTGATCACTTCACGTTTTGATTGAAACCCGTTTTGAGAAATGTTTTATCGTAACGGTGTTAGCTAGCGTTAATTAGCTATTAGGCTAGCTGGCTCCCCTGACCGCACGTCCCAGCTCCAGACACTGTCTACTGTTTCAGTGCCATTTGTTTAATTGTGTAAACCAGCTTTCACTATATAAATAATCTCCATTTCCATCCATTTAATTTAGCTGATGATGACGTTCAGAGTGAGGCTGGTAGTATGTCTTCGTCACAGGCGGCCTATCCTTTATTCGAGGCAGGGAAAAATAAAATGACCGAGGAGAGGATCAACGAATGTCACCGAGCAGTGACTAAGTTTGTGGTGAAAGGTTTGCACCCTTTTACTACGGTAGATGCCCCAGATTTTCGGTAGGTTAGTTTGTTTTTGATATGCCAGCCAGCTTAATTAAAATGTCAAAGTTGCATGTTGTTATTCTAAGTTGCATAGTTCTGTTTCATTCCATCGTCCCACTATATATTTTCTATAGGGAGATTACAAAGATTCTCAACCCGAGATATAAAGCCCCAAACAGAGACAGTTTGGCAAACCAACTGATCCCTGCTTGGTATGAGGTTGAAAAGAGGAATCTTATGTCTGAGCTGAAGCTTGTCAAAAAGGCAGCCATCACTGCTGATGGATGGACAAGTTTCAGTCAGGACCATTACCTAACAGTAACGCTGCACTGGGTCAGGGAAAGTCAGAATAAGGAAAAAGTCCTGAAAACTAAGGCAGTGTACCAGGCACAGACAGGGCCAGCTGTGGCAGAGGAGATAGATGGGATCCTGGAGGAGTTTGAAGTGAGACAGAAGGTAGTGGCAGCCACTGTTGACAACGCAGCAAATATGACTGTAGCTGTTAAGACTCTACACCTGATCAAGTTGCCGTGTTTCGCGCACACACTGAACCTCGGAGCTCAGAAGCTGTACAACTGTACTACGATTTCCAACTGGGTGGCAAGGATTCGTTCGGTGGTTGTATGGATGAAGAGATCCCACATGGCCAAAGTAATCCTCAAGGAGAAGCAAGAACTCCTCAGTAAGAACACATTTAAAATACTTTATTTATATCACAGCCAAATACGCCATCATACTGTACATATGCTAAGGTAAATTTGCAGATTATGATCAATTTAAAATGATAAACTACTTGTACTATGTAATAAAAACTTGTGTTGTGTGTGTGTTTGCCTTTCAGAGCTGCCAAAGCACATGCTGCTCTTGGATGTGAAGACGAGATGGAACTCTCTGTTTTTAATGATGGAAAGATTCTGTGAGCAGTTTCCTGCCATCCAAGCTGCAGCTATAGAACCACGACTGAGGAAACCCATGGAAAAGGAGAAACTGGCCAAAATGGGCAACGAGGATTTGAGGAAGGCAGAGGAGTTTGTGCTGCTGATGCGGAAGCATTACATGTCCACACTCGCTGTCTCCTCTGAAAAAAGTCCAACCTGTGGCCAGATACTGCCTATCCTCCAGAAGTTGAAGACACATTACACAGTGCAGGCAGATGACTCTTCATTTGTGAGGAGCGTTAAAGAGAACATTATGAACGATCTCTCAAAACGCTACCAGGATGCTGATGTCCAGGCATTCCTGGAGGAGGCCACCGTGTTAGACCCCAGATTCAAATCCAAACTGGATAGGGATGGGGACAGGGTCAGGGAAGCAGCAGTGACAGCAAACTCAGAGTCAGCTGCCAGAGCAAGGAGAGACACAGAGGCAGGGGGATGAAGAGGAAGAAGATGACTATACACCAGCCGTAAAGCAGAGGAAGAGGACAGCCTTGGCGGAACTTTTTGAAGAGGAGGACCGTGAGCTGCAGTCCCTGCAACAAGAACAGCTCCCTGAGTCCATGGCCCAGAGAGTCCATCAAGAGGTCCAGCTGTACCGAAGTCTGCCCTCCATCCCCTCTACGAGTAACGCCACCCTTTGGTGGTGGGACAAGAGAGACACTTTACCCCTGCTGTCAGGTCTGGCTGAGTCCTATCTGTGTGTTCAGGCATCCTCCACCCCATCTGAGAGAGTGTTCTCCACGGCTGGAGACACAATAAGTCCTGAGAGATCACGTATCCTCCCGGAGAAAGCAGACATGCTTATTTTTCTGCACAAGAACTGTTGATCCATAAATGGTTGCAGACAGTTTCACTTTAGCAGCTCAGTTCATATACCCTTTTTTTAAAGGAAGGAGCATTGCAATTTCTAAGAACATGTTTAAGTTAAATAGAATACATTTTATTTAAGTTATGTTTAAGTTTTATATTATCTTCTACAGAAGAATGTCAGTTTTTGTAGTTCAAGAATAAGATGTATAAATGTTTATGTATACATACTCATACTGTATATGGTGTGCACTACAGCATTATAGAAAATTATATAAAAGAAAATTAATCTAAATAAACCCGTTTGTGCTAATTCATTGCCAAATAAGAATCGATAAGAGAACCGATAAGGAATCGAATCGATAAGCAGGAATTGATAAGGAATCAAAATCGTTAAAATCTTATCAATACCCATCCCTAGTCCTGGCTTAGGTTACTAAAATGAATTTGTGCAACAGGCAAGGGATCCACCTGAACAATCAATTTACTTCATTAGATATAACCATTAGAGTTATCGCTACCATGTGTAGACTACAAGGAGCTAGCTACTGTGGTGAACCTGGCTTGTTTTGCAGTGGATTACACAGTCTCGCTAAACAGATGATCGGAGTGTTGTGATGGGCTCAAAAAAAACACGCATTGCTATGTTTTACAACTGGAGGATTGATCGGAAGACTACAAACCGTTTGGTCAGAATAAAAAGAAAACACTATACCTCTGACTGGTTTTGAACCTAGAACCCTTTGCTTACCAGCACAACATCTCAGCCAATTGAGCCATTCCCAGGCATGAATTACACAGTGTTCAGTAACTGGATAATAAAAAAAGATGTTTCTCCAATGGCGAGCATTGTCAGATTTGGTCCAAATTCAAACAGCTGTAATTCAGTCATATTTTGACATATCAAGGTGAAACTTTGCATGGTACTTCAGGGGCGTGTCACCTTAAAGCCTATTAGGTTTGAACCATCCTTCAAAAATACGTTTGATTTAGTGACACAAACATATTGAGGAAATGTGGACATTTACATAAATACACCCCTTTCAGCCATTTTGTCTTTGATTCAATTGCCTTAAGTAACATTTGTAAATACGTCCATGATACATATCTGTACACAATTTCAAGTCAATTAGACTTTCAGGTTTTCCAAAATTATCACTGTACAGGAAAATCCATCATGGCGGACTTCATGGGTCCTTGAGGCTTTTTTGTTCCTCATGAACAATGAGGCATGCACACCAAGTTTCAGAAGAATTGGAGCAATGGGGTGGAAATGCCATCACTTTGAAAATCGGACTTTAGGGCGTGGCCTGTGGCGCCCCCTATGGTCCGATGTGGCCCATATTTGGTGTGGGGGTACCCACTTGTGGGGGTACCCACTTATCAATGTGCCAAATTAGAAAAAAATAGTTACCAGGGACTGAGATATAGGGGCGCAAGGAGAAGAAAAATAATAATAAGAATACCAACAAAAAAAAACAAAAGGTTCCCTCCTACCGGAGGAACCCTAAATATAGCTGCAAGCAGCAATGAAGGGGCCAAGCAGCATTCGATATGGAAATTTAGTAGCTAAAGCAAATACATTTTTCTCATTACAATAATATTTCCATAACACATTTATAGAAAATATTTCTTGTCACATTTTTAAAAAGATTTCTTCACACATTTTAAGAAAACATCGTCACATTTTTAAAGATTTCTCTTCACACATTTAAACAACATTTGTCAACCATTTTAAAGAAAATTTGTGACACCATTTAAAGTAGCAATATCTTTTGAACCATTTGTTCGAATACTCAAAAGAATTTGAGAGCATTTACAAAAAAAAAGATTTTTGTCACATTTTTTAAGATTTCTCTTCACACATTTAAAGAAAAAAAATTCTCTTCACATTAACACATTTAAAGAAAATATTTCTTTTCAATTTTTTTTAAGATCTCTTAACACATTTTAAAGAAAATATTTCTTGAACCATTTGTTCCAATACACAAAACAAGCATTCAAGAGCATTTACAAAAAAAAAGAAAAACATCAAGCATTTGCTATGTTCTCAGCAAATACCAGAAGTAAGTCACTGTCTGTGCATTCTGTCTCAGATATAGCTTTGTCTGTGAGAATTGAACTTGCAATGTTGTTTTCGGAAGTTGAAAGGCTGTCAGAATTGTTGTCTTTACCACCAGCATGTGGGGAAGTGCAAGAAGAGAGGTGTATAATACTGGGTAGCTTTGAAGTGGTTTGCAAGGCAGATCCTACTGTTTGACAGATGTCAATAACGGCAAACTGATTTGTGTGTATGACTTGAAATGGTCCATTTTGTAAGAAATGGTCTTCCAAAATGTCAGCATCTAAACTGAAATGTATGAGATTTTGTTTCTTCAGATATGTGTAAATTGTAGCATTGGAAACAGAAACTTTTGTGGTGTTCTAGACACATCATTGCCCTTGAAATTGTTTTGTAAGAGGATAATTTTTGTCGTAGTCTGCAGTTTCCACATCGATGTGTAGGATATTTACTATGAAACTCGATTTGTGGTTTGCGACACATTGGACATTCCCATGTCTGTGAGATTTCAATGGCTGTTATTTGAGCATTGGTGGTCTGGTAGGTTTCCTCCTCGTCAGACATTTCATTCAAGTAGTTAATGTCAACTTCTTCAATGTCAGCTATTTTTGTAATGACTGTGGTTTTGGTTGTATTCAGCCAAACTTTTCTGTTGGCATTTCTTGTGGTGAGATTTGTGAATTTGTATGTGGCGTTCACGTCGACAGCTGTGATGGTGTCATTCCACAGGTTGATCTTTACCGTTCCTGTTGCATCACTGCCGTACGCTTTGCTCAACTCCATGTCCACTCCTCGTACATTGATAGTCTCTGTTGGCCTTACTGCAATGATTTTGACGTTGACCATCGGCACCTAAAATGAGAAAAGTAGTATAAGGAAATACATCAGTATCAGCAAAGAACATGCATTAGTTCAGCAAACAATGGACACTAAAATTAGATGCACAATATCAGAAAGGCATCTGAATTGGGGATAATATTAGCAATAACATTTGAGATAATGTTAATGCAGAATATGGTGACAAGGTTTATTCATTCTCTTGCTTTAAAAACATCAGCTTGTCAATTAGTTTAATTTGGCTTTATCCTTCAAGTCACAAATGTTGCAAACATACACACACACCTGAATAGAAATGCTGAAAAAGCAAGGCAGGCACATGCTTAGATAAGATTTCTAGCTTGCGGTACACTCCAATCCAATCCTTTTTGAGGCCAAGTGGATTTATTATAATAATAATAATAATAACTTTATCACTTTTCATAAAGAATCTCAAAGTGCTACAGAAACCAGAAACAAAATAAACAAAAAAAATAAGAGAAATAAAATCAGACACGTTAAAATCAGTAGTAGATAAAACAGCTAAAAGAGATTAAATAGCAGAGAGAGAATAAAAACAACTAGGGACGACCTAGGAAAACCTGTCTAAACAAAAAAGTTTTAAGCCCTTTTTTAAAGGTGACCACAGACTGGGGTTGTCGTAGGTGTTCAGGGAGGGAGTTCCAGATGTGGGGGGCAGCGAAGCAGAAAGCTCGGTCTCCCATGGTGCGGAGTCGTGTGCGGGGCTGATGAAGGAGGTTGGTACTTTGAGACCGAAGGTTACGGGTGGATGAGTGAGGGGTAAGGAGGTCTTTGAGGTATTGCGGGGCGTTACTGTAGATGCAAAGGTGGGTGATGAGGGCGATTTTGTATTGGATTCTTGAGGTTATGGGGAGCCAATGGAGGTCTTGAAGAATGGGGGTGATGTGGTCGTATTTGCGGGTTTTCGTCAGAGTTCGGGCAGCACAGTTCTGAATGAATTGAAGTTTCTGAAGGTGTTTGTTGGGTATGCCGATGAGCAGGCTGTTACAGTAATCAAGCCTGGAGGAGATTAGGGCGTGGACAAGTTTTTCTGCATCAGAGAAAATGAGGAATGGGCGGAGTTTAGAAATGTTCTTGATATGGAAAAAACAGGTTTTGTACAGATGTTTGATGTGGCTTACAAAGGTAAGTTGTGGGTCCAGCTTCACACCGAGGTTGGTAACTGAGGTAGAGAGGGGGATGACTTGACCAGAGAAGGAGATGGTGGTTATGGGTGATGATTGGACCTGATGAGGGGTGCCAATTCGTATGGCTTCGGTTTTGGAACTGTTCAGCTGGAGGAAGTTGTGACTCATCCACGCCCTAATCTCCTCCAGGCAGTTGGAGAGGGTTAGAGTAGGTGATGATGAGCGGACCGGGGTTGAACGTAGGTTGGGGTCGGTTCGGAGGTATAACTGAGTGTCATCGGCATAGCAGTGAAAAGAGATGCCGTGCCGGCTGATGACACGACCCAGTGGCAGCATGTACAGGATAAAAAGGAGGGGTCCTAGGACAGATCCTTGGGGGACACCGCAAGTAACAGGGGCTGTTTGGGACCTGGCAGATCCCAGGCTGACATACTCTGTCCTGTCAGCGAGGTAAGAAGTGAACCAGTCCAGTGTGGAATGATGGAGACCAATGTCGGTGTGGAGGCGGTTCAGGAGAATATGGTGGTCGACAGTGTCAAAAGCCGCTGAAAGGTCGAGAAGGATGAGCAGGGAGGGGGATCCAGAATCGGCAGAGATGAGAAGGTCATTGGTTACCCTCAACAATGCTGTCTCTGTGCTATGGGCAGAACGGAAACCAGATTGAAATATTTCAAACAATGAATGACGTTGTAGATGTTCCTGTAGCTGTACGGCAACAGCTTTTTCAAGCACTTTGGACAGGAATGGAAGATGGGAAATGGGCAGGTAGTTTGAGAGACAATCTGAGTCGAGGTTGGGTATCTTCAGGAGAGGCTTGATAATGGCAGTTTTGAGTGAGGGCGGGACATGGCCGGAGTTTAACGAGTGGTTTATTATTTGTGTGATAAGAGGGCTTATGACAGACAGGTTTGATTATACAATTTGAATTCAGTAATCGAAATGTAAAACACTGCATAATCACCACTTAGACATTGATTCTTGCAAAAATTACCAAAATTATTCAGATAATCCGTTAAGGAGGAGCTTCACAAATGTGTGATTGTTGAATGTGGGTCCTACAGCGTAACATCACATGTGATTTCGAACATTCCAATTGAATATTTTACAATAGACAAACTATGCGACAGACGCTTTAGTACGGCTTCAAAATGTACTAATGAGAAAGCTAACAAGTAACACTAGCATGGTAGTAGTATTGGTACGAGTATTATGTTAGGCATCTTAGCCCGGAAGCTAACTAAACCTAGCTAGCTACCATTTCGGAAAAATAACTTGTGCTGTGGGGACCGTCAGAAATATTTAGAACCCACACATCTAAAAGGTTAAATGGTACACATGCATGTGTGCACATTAACATGGTGTTATCACCTCTACCAAGTGTCGGCTACTTTGATGCTGGACAATTTACTATTGTCCAGTTTGATGCTGGACACAATATGCAAATAGGCAACGCAAATTTAGAAAAGTTATATGCATCATGTAAACAATTTGTCAAGTATCACCTGTTGTGCTGGTCCAAGATTTTTCAGTTCAGCGACAGAGCTCACTTTGTTGTTTCGTTGTTTGCATCGAAAAGGTAGTTCAGTCACCTGGGGCCTGTACTACGAATCAAGATTTGGCGTTAGCGAGGTAACTTCAGGTTCAACCCAGGGTTTTCTGTACTACGAAGGTGGATCACTTGTTATCGGGGTAGATCGCCATGGTAACATATGCTGAACGGCTAACCTGGTCGGGAGCAGGTTATAGTTGGAGATCAGAGATCAACCGGTACAAAAGCCCCGCCCACTAACTCATTTTCGAGGATAATGGGGTTACCGTTCATAGAAGATGTGGAGCTTGGTGCGCGGATATTGAGAGGTGCGCTCAGAACAGCAGAACATCAGAATCAGAAAGGGTTTTAATCGCCATGAAAGTTTGCACAGACAAGCAATTTGCTTTGGCAGGGAAGGTGCATACATTAAACATATAGGAATCATAAAAAAATTATATGAGATCTTTATACTAAAAGTACATAGACTAGCAATGCTTAGAATTTGCATATGCAATGCATAGCGTTGCGATATTTTGCTACGGGTACATTTATGTAGTGTCATGTTGATATGTTATTCCTATGCAATGGGGTACGTGTCTCCCCTTAACCCCTTTTGCTGTCCTTGGGTTGCTTTGACACATTTTCTAATTATTTCCATATCAAAATGTTGGGTTTCTTTCAACCAAAACATTTCAAACCAAAAAGAACAATGTGTGTACGTACAATGATCATTTCACTACTTTCATTGAATTTGGATGTTTCATTCACTTTTATAGCATTTTTCTAAAATAATAAATAGGTCATTGAAAGAAAATTTTTTTTGAAAACCCCCACAAAAGACTCAAAAGACACAACAAAAAAGCCATAAAAAGGTATAAAAACACCAAAACGTAGAAAAAAGTTTAACAAGTACATCCTCATGTGTTCTCCCTTTCCTAGGAACACAGAAATATAATGTCAGTGTAACTAAGTTTAGTGTCATTCAGTCATGTACTATCTCTTCTCATATTCCAGTTTTCTATCTCCAGCCTTGTTTTTTTAATTAAAAGCCTCTTATACTCTGTATCGAGCTCCAGGGTTCTTTTATACAGGTTCCTCACATTGTCTGCTCCAACCTGAAACAAATAAAGAACATTGTCCCTTTGTAAGGCACACTTGGAGAAAGTTGAAGGTGTCCATTTGACTACTGTGTTTCAAGGTTCATTGCTTATACCTTGTGTCTTTGTCTTGGCCCTGAAGTGGAGGCCCTATGCTCAGGGGGAGGAACAAGTTCCTCTTCCTGCTGAGTTTAACACCATAGCAATTTAATCAATTGATTTATATTTGAAATTAGCACTTTAAAGGGGTGATTGACTGGGTTTTTTGAGTATTTTACACTGTTCCTTAAGGTCTCCGAATAGGGTATGTAACATTGTTTTGGCTGAAAATGGCCCGGGTGCTGTTCTATGCCCTCTTTTACATCCAGCATTTTTTTCCCGGGAAAAAACGCTAGCTTTTCCCCTTATATCATTGTTATTTAGATGAGCTGTGCGCTGATTGGTTGGTTTACAACGAGCGAAGCTGCGGAGCAAAGACGGCCAACAGCACTCACTGAAACAAGAAGGTGGCGACTTGAAATAAAAACGTACAAATAAATCTATTGTGTCTACACAACACTGTTTTCAACAGATTGACTAGATATAATTTGAAATGATTACGGTAGTTTCCACGTCTGTTGTCGAAGCAAACAGAATCGCCTTAGGTGGGTAACGTTAGCACTACAGCTTAGCATACAAACTATCGTGATTCAACACAGCTTCAGTTAGCTCTAGCTATCTTACTGAAAAATAGATCTGGACAAACATGCATCTGAATTGTAGATTTACATAACAACACGGGTTATTTATTTGAATGAAACATAGTCAGGAACATGAAATAACGTAAATCCAATTGCCAATAAACTAGGCTAAATCATAACACATTCATGCTCTTGCGTTAGCAAGCTAAACTGGTTTACATGCCTACAGTATAGGTGTTTTCGCTATCTAGCTGTTCTTACATTCCTTGCAAATCACCGATGAAAAACAGATGAGCTTGAGTCTAGTTAACATTGACTATACGGTTATGGCTGATGTTTGTTTATACCGTAGCATTGAAGATCTCTGTGCAGTTGCACGAACCATTTCACCAAGGACGGTTTTAAAAACCTGGGAATATGTAAAGCAGGATTTGCTATGAAGCTGTTGCTAAAAAGAGGTGCGTTCCGACCTTAGTTATGTTCATCAGAACCGCAAACTGTAGTATGATTTTGTCAGTAACAGTTATTAGCAATGCTAACGTATCCTGTATCTAGCACAGCCTTTCTCCAGTTATTTCGAATAGATAATCTAGACAGGCGTCAGCAAAAGGCTAGACTGCTTTCGTTTTCGGGCTATTTTTTTGGAAGCTTGCCTTCTAATGCCGACTACAGCTAGTCTAGCTAGTCATTTGCTAAGTAAGGTATGTTGATGTGTTTAGAAACGTAGCGTCGCTACCTCGGACTGGGCAAGAACACCAGTGAGTGGGCTGGTCTGCATGTACATTTTGGGGCGTGACAAAGACACAGACCAGAGCCAATTGAATGCGCGATACCCTCCCGACGTCAGTAGGGTGGATTTTTCCAAAAGCTACTGTTCTACAGCTAGATTTTTTCTTTTTGAGATTTGCATGGGAAATAAGTGTCAATGGACTTTGAGGTTCACTGTATGTTCATTTTACCCACCGAACTGTCGTTATTCAACTATGACAACGTAAAAACGGTTTTGCAGTCAGTGACCCCTTTAAGGACTTGTGTCTCATGTTATGTTCAGACCACCACCATTAGTAAGTCATTACAGAGACTTCAATCACAGCCACACGTTCACACACTCTCACCATCTATGTTGCAAGTGGTAAAACAAAATCAAAATTGTATGGAGAGAGATATGTCTCAAAAGTATTCGTAAATGCAAGTATCATGATCCACAAATGTTTCACGATTTACAAATGTGTTTTGCGATCCACAAAAACAAAAATCGTACTCATGATTTGTAAGTTGACATTTATATAAATGTGCTATGATTTGTACACATAAATGTCCATTCGTAAATATATTGTTTGTAATTTCTTAAAATACTTAACATTTCATGTGTGCATTTCTCATGGTCTGTGTGTTGAATCTGCATTTGTGGATCGCCCAATACACGCTTGCAAACCTTCTTCCTGTGACGTACTTTTGAGACAAACTTTTGGGTCTTTTGAGATGAACCTTGCTAGCATAACGTTAGCTTTCGGGATAATAGCTCAGTCAAAGGAAAGCCGATGGGCAGAGGACAACACTGCCACCTACCGGGTGGCACTGTCGAAAAGCTTGCATTTGTGGATCAGAAAGCTATTTGTGCGTGGATCTCAAAAGACCGAAAAGTTTGTCTCAAAAGTACGTCACAGGAAAAAGGTTTGCAAGCGTGTATTGGGCGATCCACAAATGCAAATTCAACACTTCACACGCGAATTGTAGATTTACAAATGACAGACCTTGAGAAATGCACACACGAAATGTTAAGTATTTTAAGAAATTACAAACAATATATTTACGAATGGACATTTGTGTACAAATCATAGCACATTTATGTAAATGTCAACTTACAAATCACGAGTAAGATTTTTGTTTTTGTGGATCGCAAAACACATTTGTATATCGTGAAACATTTGTGGATCATGGTACTTGCATTTACGAATACTTTTGAGACATATCTCTCTCCATAAAAGTGTACCCCCAAAATGCTCTCTGAACAGGCAGGCACAGTTTCCTGATCATTTAGGTACCCCAACTTGAGAAAGTAAATGGCATACTTGATCAATATTCAACAACCACATATAGCATACGTACTGGCGTATGACTATTAGTTTCATGGTTACCTCTGTATGGCACAGTGGGACAACAGTGGATGGTGGCAGCAAAACCACTATATTTCCTGTCACTGCAGAGGACAGTAATACATTCCACTTAGTATTGCTAGTTTATTTACCCTTAGTATAGATAGTCTACAAATTTACATTTAAGGTTCCTATGTGATTATTGTATGCACCTTCCTGCCAAAGCAAATTCCTTGTCTGTGCAAACTTTCATGGCGAATAAATCCCTTTCTTATACTACATTTCACTTCTACAATATTTATAAATAATTGTTGAATGAACATAGTCACATAGATCACTTGAAACATACATATGCCTGGGTTTCCGAGCTGCTGCCACCAGTGTCTGAAGAAATGCCCCCTTCCACTCCTTCCATCATGGGGCGACCCTGATGGCTTGAGAGGTCCAGCTCCTCAGCAAGAGTGAAGTCCTGTGGAGGAGGGCCCCCCCCCCAGTTGTCTAATTTTTCTTCCTGTTGGCTGCAAGCAATTTCATTGTTCTATGGGCCCTTTGTAGCTATACCAATATCCTACAAAAGGTACTGGCAATTAAGCCAGTAAGTATTGCCTACTGCTACTTACCATTTTGAATTATGTTTTTATATAAATGTTTTATTTCCTCCCACGATCGTTTGCCACTTCCAGGGTTGCAACTAAAATAATACAGAAACAAAAGTTTAACGTTATGGAATGCACACGTGTAATTATGGTCACATCTTGTGCCTGGGACAGTGATATCAATAAGTCATGTAGCTTACGCATTTACAGCGTCTGCTATTTTCTACCAGTTTAGCAGCAGCGAATTCGTAGATTTTTGCCTGTATCATATGTCTGTATTCCTGATATGTTTGTGTAACAATATTTCACGCAGGAGGAGTAGACAAAGTTTGTAAGTTTATTGTCCGGAATGTCCGCTCCTCTTCCGTGACATATGCGGCTCTTGTTTTGTCCGTGTTTGCGATTGGATATACGGTGCAAACACCGCCCCTTTATGTGAACGCGCACATCTCTAGATTAGAAAGATCTGGGTTGAGTTAGAGAGTTGATAACCGCCGTCGTGATACCGTTTATCGTGATTGCGATTGTCTCGCTTTGTGTAGCCGGGTAACTAAAAGTAATCCAGAGCATGTTGATCTTGATTCGTAGTACAGGCCCCTGTAGAGTTGATCCTCTTGTTACCTTGATGTCAAAGCCATCCGTTTGTTGCTATTTTAAAGGGGTGATTGACTGGGTTTTTTGAGTATTTTACACTGTTCCTTAAGGTCTCCGAATAGGGTATGTAACATTGTTTTGGCTGAAAATGGCCCGGGTGCTGTTCTATGCCCTCTTTTATATCCAGCATTTTTTTCCCGGGAAAAAACGCTAGCTTTTTCCCTTATATCATTGGTATTTAGATGAGCTGTGCGCTGATTGGTTGGTTTACAACGAGCGAAGCTGCGGAGCAAAGACGGCCAACAGCACTCACTGAAACAAGAAGGTGACGACTTGAAATAAAAACGTACAAATAAATCTATTGTGTCTACACAACACTGTTTTCAACAGATTGACTAGATATCATTTGAAATGATTACGGTAGTTTCCACGTCTGTTGTCGAAGCAAACAGAATCGCCTTAGGTGGGTAACGTTAGCACTACAGCTTAGCATACAAACTATCGTGATTCAACACAGCTTCAGTTAGCTCTAGCTATCTTACTGAAAAATAGATCTGGACAAACATGCATCTGAATTGTAGATTTACATAACAACACGGGTTATTTATTTTAATGAAACATAGTCAGGAACATGAAATAACGTAAATCAAATTGCCAATAAACTAGGCTAAATCATAACACATTCATGCTCTTGCGTTAGCAAGCTAAACTGGTTTACATGCCTACAGTAGGCCTATAGGTGTTTTCGCTATCTAGCTGTTCTTACATTCCTTGCAAATCACCGATGAAAAACAGATGAGCTTGAGTCTAGTTAACATTGACTAGACGGTTATGGCTGATGTTTGTTTATACCGTAGCATAGAAGATCTCTGTGCAGTTGCGCGAACCATTTCACCAAGGACGTTTTAAAAAAACCTGGGAATATGTAAAGCAGGATTTGCTATGAAGCTGTTGCTGAAAAGAGGTGCGTTCCGACCTTAGTTATGTTCATCAGAACCGCAAGCTGTAGTATGATTTTGTCAGTAACAGTTATTAGCAATGCTAACGTATCCTGTATCTAGCACAGCCTTTCTCCAGTAATTTCGAATAGATAATCTAGACAGGCGTCAGCAAAAGGCTAGACTGCTTTCGTTTTCTAGCTATTTTTTTGGAAGCTTCCCTTCTAATGCCGACTACAGCTAGTCTAGCTAGTCATTTGCTAAGGAAGGTATGTTGATGTGTTTGGAAACGTAGCGTCGCTACCAGGGGCGTTCCTAGGTTTTTGTGAGATCCGGGGCTTAGCCCAGGCAAGTCACAGTGATGCGTAGGCGCGCGAAAAATTGCGCTCGCAGCGCGCGCGAAAATACGCATTTTTTTTAATGCTTTTTTAACCCAAATAAACAATGTATGCAGTTTAAATATACATTTTCGAAAACTTCCCTTTGGATAAACAACATTCAGCAAAAGTAAACATTGAGATATTAAATTAGTCACATAGACAGTCATGTATGTATTCTTCACATATTTTTATTTATTTATTTCAGTGCAGTTTCTCATATCATTACACAGAACGTAACTAAGAACACAACGTAACTAAGAACACAAACCCAGGGCAATACAATAGTATACAATGTATTCTTGCCTTTTAAACATCTTATCTGTCTGCATTCATGCATCTTCTGTCATGTACTGTATGCAAGCTTTACATGTTTTTCTTTGTTAATTTATTTTCTTCTACAGTATATCTCTGTCTTAACTTTACACTTTACATGTTGTTTATAGTTGTACATTTGTCTGTGTACTATTAACTGTTACTCTACATGTATTGTCTTTCTTTGTTAATTTCTTGTTTGTACTGCACTTTTTATTTTCACTCTGCATTTTCTTTGGACCTTTGTCCTTTGAGCATTAGTGGGTACCTCCTTGGTTTGACTTGGGCGAACCGGTCAATGACTTCGCCATGATCTAAGCCACAAAGCGCATCCTTCTCGACTGCCATAATAGCCAAATGATGTAGCCTCTCCAGGCCCATGGTTCTCCTCAGCCAGGTGTGGACACGGCGCAGTACACTGAATGACCGCTCACACGTGCAACTGCTGACAGGTATTGTCAAGGCTGCTTGGACAACTGAGCTCAAGGTAGGGAACATGTCTGGGTGAAGTAGCCTGTAAACACTGCCCATGTCAGAAACGGCACCTTCTCTCTTTCTTCTAGCAAGGAACTGCTTTGCCACCAGGATCTCCTCTTTTTTCACTGATATTTTGTAATGGGTCGCAATCAGGTCTAGGGAATCCTCAGAGAAGAAATCATCAGCGGCTGGGTTGCAAGCTTGAATGCCTCGCATTAGCTCTGCCCCCACATCAGAAAATCTGCTGTTTAGCTCAGTTACCATACGGTCAAGACATGGGTAAAACAGACTCTGTTTCAGCTGGTCTTCTGTGCCCAGATGAGCCCTTGTGCCCAAGGTGGACTCTATTGTAAAGTCCTCCATCACCCTCTGCTTGTGCCTGCGACCACTGTGACTCTCACATATGTTATTGGCATCACAGATGTGTTTTGCTTCACTGTAAAGCTTGTCTGCCATTTCATTGGTTCGTATGGATTTAAGTGTGTCAAGAACTGCATCTTTGAAGAGAGTTGCTTGGGCCAAGTCCACAGAATCATTCTGGAGGTACAGGTGCAGCCCCTCTGTTGTTGACAGGACACTCCTGAACATGACCAGCATGTAGACAGTCGAAAACCTGGACAGCTTTGACAGTAATCCGACTGCCAGAGGTGTTGCACTCTCTTCCAGGCACTTTAAAACGACTGGAAGATTTTCGAGCATTGCTCTCACAGACTTCACCTGACATGCCCATCGGGTTTTAGACAGCTGGACAAGCTCACTCTTCTTCAAGCCCAGGAGCATCTGGACATCAGAGAATCTCTGATGGTTTACGATTGATACACTGAAGAAACAGTAGACACTCTCCAATGTGTCAAAGAGGTCACTGGCTTCTGGAACAGCCCTGCATGTGTGGCAGAGAACTAGGTTCAGCTCATGAGCATAACAGTGTACGTACACAGCTTCTGGGTGTTTTTCACGAAAGCGAGTTTGAACTCCACTTACTGAACCACTCATAACAGAAGCTCCATCATAAGCCTGAGCGACACACAGGAGATCATTAAGGCCATTCGACTCCAATACGTGTTCGATTGCATCAGTGATGCACTGTGCATTCAATCCCTTGAGGTTGACAAGTTCAAGGAGACGCTCTTTGACTCCGCCGTCAGCTGTTACATAACGCACACAAACAGCAAGCTGTTCAACGTGGCCATCTCTTGCCTCATCAGCCATCACTGCATACATTTTCGATGCCTTTATCTCTTCTACGATGGTTGCAGTCACTTCATCAGCACAACATTCGATCATGCTGTTTTGCGAGCTAGGAGATAGATATGTTGAATGAGAAGGGGCCTGGTACTTCTGGAGGAAGGGGTCAAAGGTTTCAAGGAGCTTCATTACTTCTAAAAAGTTTCCCTGATTCAGGGAGGAGTTGGTTTCATCATGACCCCGGAAAGCAATGCCTTGTTTACCTAAAAGGCTAGTGACTGCCACAATGCGCCGCAGATATTCTCTCCTTTCATTTATCTGACTGGAATTTCCAACATTCATTTGGTCGACAACATCGCCTTCTGTTAGCGTAGCTCTGTAAGTCTTCCAGGCAAGGATAGACGACTTGTGGACAGCACTTGCCTCATGCTCTCGGTAGCTATCCTTGGCCCTTTTCCAGTTATTAAAGCCTTCAGTGCTGAGGAGGGCATCTTTGCTGGCTCTATGGTTGTGTTTCCCAAAGAGCTTGCATGAGAAACAGTGTGAAGAGTTTCTGCTCAAAGAATACTCCAGCCAGTCAAAAGAGTCAAACCATTTGTACTGGAAAGACCGTTGCTGCTTTCCAAAACTAGTGGAGGGGTACTGGTCCCGTCTGGGTTGCTTTGGGCCTGTTTCCCGTGTCCCTAAATCATTCTTTCCTAACAGGTTCCCTGTGCTCCCTGACCCTGAGCCACCTGTATTTCTGTGAGGGAATGATAGCATTATACTGCTGATCAATGCTGCTATACCAATCAATATCTAATATGAATATGTAAACACACATGTTTTGTAATGCTAATAACTAAGATACAAATATTGAATGTGATCAATTGATTTAATAAAGTAACAGATAAGAAACACTGAAATGTAACTTTGGTGTGTGGACAAGAATGCAGATGTCAGGCATACTGACTTGGGAGGCGAGTCTGTGACGCTCAGGGACTGTTGTGAGCACAATGAGCTAGTCAGCTCATGGGAGTAAAAGTGTCAACTTGGGAGATAAGGTGATGCTGGGAACATAACTCTTCTCTGCTTCAGGACGAGTCCGACCGGATAGTTCTTACCACCTATGGATAATATAACCCCTGTTTCCCTGGAGACCCTGCCCCCCCCCCTTCTCACTGGATGCCCCCTTCCCCCTTGGAGACCTTGCCCCATCTGCCCCTTTACATCATCAGACCTAGGAGTGGTCTTACCCTCTCCCCTTCCCCTTGAAGACCCCACCCCGTATATCATCAGCACCTCGGGATGACCTGCTCTCAACCCTGAAGAACTCAACCCCCCCCTTGGATTGCATCAGACCTGTGGGTCTTGTCCACCCCCCTCCCTGAACAACACCAGACCTGTGGGTCTTCTCTGCCCCCTCCCTCTCCTAACATCACCAGGTCCGTGGACTGCCCACCTTGCGCCAGCATGAACGCCCTGGACATTTAATTGGTTAACAATAGCCACCCCAAGGTCTCCTGACCAATGGCCACTCACCAGACCTCCCTCTCTGGGGAGTACAAGACCTGTCTCCCAAGGGCGGGGAGACAGAACTTGGGATGGGCAGAACTTTCTCTGATTTTCTGTCACGACCACTTTCTCAACGAAGGCCTTCGTTCGTTCTAATCTTATACTCTGTTTTGGTGGGACGACTGCTGTTGCATCATCGACTGATTCATTGTACTAGACTACGGACATCTTGGTGTGTTGTTTTCATTGTGTATCTTGTGATTGCATCATTACTAATTAAACTACAAATAACTTGGTCCGATGCTTAACCGTGTATCATTCTTCCTCTCAACACCCAGTTTGAACTTTATCCTTAACATTTCCAAAAAGGGGAAAAGAGAGAAATAAAGCTATGGCCTCCTTCTCCCCCTAACTTGCAATTAATGGGCACTGGTAAGGATGTATACTGGGATACACTGCTGAATATTATACAATGCTGGACTAGAGATATTGGTATATATACTCCTCACATAGCCTACAGGTACCTGCACTTGCACTGTCCTCACTCTGGTCAGCAGCATCACTGACAGCTGCTTCTCTGTATGCTGACTCTGCTCTTATCTCTGAAAATGTATAAAAGAATACATTAAAAAAAAGTTAAGCTGTAGCCTAATTTAAAACATTATAATTAGGTTACTAAAATATATTAAATAATAGATGTAAGTGGTGTCATTGTGTTGCTCGTCAGTATTGCTTCCTCCTGCTAGTTTGCCTTCATTGGTCTCGAACCCAGGTCCTCTGATTTGCGACCACAATTGACCACCAAATAAACGTGTGTGCTATTAGTTACACCAAGGAAAAACTACCTATTATTTGGCGCAAGTGGGAGGTCTTTACTTCTTTTTATACTGAGAGTGAATTCACCAGGTCGACTTTGTTACATATACACTCTTAACATAGCCTATGGTACCTGAACTTGCACTCTCCTCCCTTTGGTCTCCTGCATGAACCCTGACTGCATCCCTATCTGCTTCTGCGATCATACCTGAAAATGAAGGATGTGCCATTATATGCTTAAAGAGTTAAAAAAGAACAAGAACAACAAAACCCTTCTATTCCCATTACCTCCTTGGCTGCCAACCACCTTTGGGGCAAAAAACGATGAAATCCTTCTTTGTGACATATTGTTGTTGTTGCAGGTCCCAGGGTGTTGGGACTCTACAGCAGATAACGTTATAATTCTCTGTTAACAAACATAAATGAGTCAGTACACTTCTGCAGCCGGTCTCATTCCCTGTTGACATGATAATCATGTATTAACATAAATATTAACTGTTATTCTTTTAATTTCATATCATATCTTCATATTATTGTCATACACTTTCATGTACAAAGCGGTCATGTAGACTACAGACGAAAAAAATTGATATAGTAGTAGCAGGCTTAATGCCTCTGGTACCATCACACTAATACAGTCACTAACGTTAGCTAGCTAGAGGATTCTAGCCGCAGACAAAGTACAAGTACATTTGCCATAAGTAAGGTTTTCAAACGTTTACATACATTTGAATTACTGACATATAGTAAAGACATTGTGAAATCTAGGGCTTGTGCTCACTACTACTCACCTGTTGTAAACACCGAGACTGGCTGGCTGCGTCTGTTCTGGTAAATGAGGGGCGTTCAAGGACCGTCGGAAATTCAATTTATTTTATTTTTTTCAAAGAAATTAGATTCGGGGCTAATCAAATTAGATTCGGGGCTTTAGCCCCGAATAAAACAGCGTAGCGACGCCACTGGTCGCTACCTCGGACTGGGCAAGAACACCAGTGAGTGGGCTGGTCTGGATGTACATTTTGGGGCATGACAAAGACACAGACCAGAGCCAATTGAATGCGCGATACCCTACTGACGTCAGTCGGGTGGATTTTTCCAAAAGCTACCGTTTTACAGCTAGATTTTTTCTTTTTGAGATTTGCATGGGAAATAAGTGTCAATGGACTTTGAGGTTCACTGTATGTTCATTTTACCCACCGAACTGTCGTTATTCAACTATGACAAGGTAAAAACGGTTTTGCAATCAGTGACCCCTTTAATAGGTGAAACATTATGTACATATCCAGAAATGTTTGTTAGCGTTTCTTCCTCCTGCTGCGGTTTACTCTTTTTATACGGCGGTCGAGAGCTCATCTTTGCGTTCTTTTTCGTCTTTTTGTTCGTTTGTTTTTGTTTGTCTATTCTTTTTCGTCAAGTGTTGTTCGTCTAGTGTTGTTCGTCTTCTTGTTGCTCGTCTTCTTCTTGTTGCTCGTCTTCTTATTGTTGCTCGTCTTCTTTTTCTTCTAGTTCCGTAGTGTGACCTGAGCCTTTATATAGGCTAGTCTACAGGTGCATGTCCGGCACCACCTGGGTGGGAGGGTGAAATGAAGTAGACCTATAGGCTACTTTCCATCATAAGAATGTTAGTTTTTTAATCGTGAATATTCTGTTAAATTTGTAGGCTATAACTTGCGATTTATATTAAATACATGTATCTACTAACGTGGATGAAGGATACCAGGTTACTCCTAATTACAAGAGGATCTGTGACGTATATGTTCTGTTGGTCTTGTTTCGACAAAAAAGGTAAGAATCGCTGTCCATGCTTTGTCTCTAATCTTATTAATGATATATGACTTCTCACCCATAGTATTTTTAATATTGGTAGGCTAATGGTTGGTAGCCTAATTATTGGGAAACAAGTGTAGCCTTTAAAGGCATTGTTTTTAAAGATTAAATCCAAGACTGAGTTACGTGTGTGCTAGCTACACTGTAACAAATGTGACTGTATATTTTACAATAAATACCTGGCAAAAAAGTTGCCAGTAAAGTCTTGTAAAATTACTGTTAATAACTGTGAATATAATTACAGTATAATACAGGATTTCTTTTACAGGTTATTGGTGTACATATATTACAGCAATGTATTGTTTTTTGTTCAAGAAAACAATACTTTATTGTAATTTAGTTTACAACATTATCTTGTATTCTTTTCAAATTACAGATGTTACCTGGCAACTCGAGTTGGACCCTCAACATGGTAGAGGTCTTTCATTTCAGTCTGCTTCTCTTTGAGACTCTCGTCAGTTTCCCCTTGTGGACAGTCAGGCTGCCATCTCACACATCCATATTGGTCAACTGGTCCTCTAGGTATGTCTGCAGCTGAATTTGGAACCCGTTTCTGCATCCTTCGTCTGGAGAGAGAACTTCCACGATTAACATGTTCTACTCGTGTTTTTAATTGAGTCCAAATGGATCCATAGCCACTTCCAATTATGGTGCCATCTCTCATGACATCAGCAAAGCTTCCAGGATGCTGCCTTACAATCATCTTGGCCACTGTCAGGCACTGAGATTTTGACAGATTTAATTCGGTCAGCCTCATTTGATCTGTGATGATTCGTACCATTTCCCTGCGGTCTTTAGCAGATGGACGTTTCTCCTGTGCAATGGCGGTCCTAATACCAGCAGGCATTTGGTTCCATGGAACAATGAAGTTCTCAGGCCAGGAATTTAAATTAAAACTCATTCTGGAGCTATTACTGCTAGGCAGACTTGGAGTGGTGGAGGTGTCGGTGGATTCAGAAGATAGAGGATCCTCTATGGTGGAACTGAAGAAAATCTCTGGTTCTACGGGAGTCAGTGTCAAACATGTTGTTTGGTCTATGAGAAAAAGAAGAAAAAGAACATTCTCATCCAACATTTTCAGTAACATCAGTTTACCCACAGGTAACAATACATTTACCTGAAACTTCTGCATTCCTTAGCCTACCTAAATGCTACAAATTACAGTATGTAATATGTATAGTGTATAAAAATAACCAGCTTTTAATTCGATATAAGTGGCTTTGGTGTTTTAAGGACTTTATAAACATTATCGAAGACATACCTTCGTTTTTCCATGCATTTAATAGCCTCCGACACTGGATAGGTGTTATGTTGGCAGGGAGGTTCTCGTCTTTGATCAACTGAAGATCAGATCTGGTTTCCATTCCAATACTTTCCAACTTCATGAGGATGGACAGAAGTTTATCCTCTGGTTAGCTAGGTAATACTGCCAACACTGCTTGTCTAATGTCCTCTCCCCAGTGCTGCCATTTCACTCTTGGAGGGAATGATGAAATATGATCACTGATTTGCAATTAAGCTTGTACTCCATCAGTGGATAATAATCAAGAAGGTCATCTTGTTTAACACACATGTAGTTTGAGTCATGGTCTGTTAGACTGTGAATACCCAAACCATCAAGTTCCACAGCCTTCTGCCTCCCCACAATAAAGTAGGCAACATCACTATGATGGATCAAAATCAACATAATTTCACCCATGTGAATGCCCTCATCATCTCGTTGTCGAACCACATGCATTCCTTTTGTGTACTTTGTCCCAGTCTTTGTCCCCAGCAAAGCAGAGCAGCGATCTGCGACAAACGAATTATATAAACACTTAAAAGTCGTTTTCAAGCCATGCAGTGAAAGGGTGTATTGGTGACTTGTTGTAGCACACGAACATAGCACAACTGGCACAAATCCACCAACCTTATATAATGTTTTAGCAGCGGTACTTTTCGGCAGTTCTCCATTGAATTGAATGATATCCCCGGCAAACAGGAAGTTTGAATACAACGGAACTAAAAAAGGTGGGCGGGGCGGAATAAGGTGAACAGGTAACTTATTAGCAGCTAGCTAGCTAGCTACTATGTGTTCCAATGGGTTTTCGGTTTAGAAAAGTGTCTGCGACATAAGTATGAATTAGGCTTCTAAGCTACTGAAATGACAAAACAATATTACGGCCCTATTTTGCGTTAGTAAACACTAGTTGCAAAATAGAAAAACCAATGGCCACAAGGTACACGGACCTAGTAAGTATCTTGAGACTCACAAGACTGTCTGCATCTACATAACATTAAATAACATTACATACACTTTCCTCAACGTACTAACATATCCCCATTAATATTAAATAATAAAGACAAACACTGAATCTAGCTAACAACACAATCTTTGTAAAGCTAGCTCTAGCTAGCTAGCAAGCACCGAAATTATTTTAAAACCAAGCACAAGCGGTGACTTCCTTGTAGGCGGGTACTCTGTTGAAGTTTGAAAACTATTTGATCTGCCTAGAGCCACTCTGATCTGCCATAACCAATCGCTAGCGTTCGCCTTAGCCAATTCCTTCACCACTACTCTAACAGAGCAAGCTGCCGTTGCTGGAAAATCAAACTGTTCCCGAACCCCGGGAGGTCCACAACATGGCCACCAACAAAACTCAGCAAAACTTGTTCTTGCTCCGGCTTTAGCTCGCATCTTTCTCCGCCGCCATTACGGTACTACAACACAAACTAGCGCACAACATCAACGTCATCCTACTCAGCCACTCCCTCTGTTTGCTGATTGGACAGGTAGAAAGTTAACTGGAGACATCTGACTTACACAGTACAGAAGCAAAATCCAAATTGAGCGGAAGTACGTAGGAGGGCAGAGCCAGGCTAACATAATGTAGCTAGGTAATGTTTATATAGCAAGTTTCACAGAAATCTTAAAAAACAGCTGTAGACTGTACAGTACTACTACGGTCAGTAGCTCACGGATTGTATCATTTTGCCCGAAACTCGTGTTACCCCTCCAAACAAATGCTTTATAACCAAAATGTTTAGACTTGTTATCGACAAAATTGACAACACATATAAATAAACTTTTCTTTACTTGAAATAGCGCCTCTGTTTTCAATTTGTAGCAGTAAATCTAACACTGTAGGACCTCCCATGGTATCCTCTTTGGGCTCCCCTTAGGCAAAAGGTGGATGACGATGATACATTTATTAATTCACGCCATGTAACCCCGTAACCAAATTAGATGTGCTCTTGGCTTATGTTGTCATGAGTATCTGGCAGTTTTCTGAAATAAAATTGGTGATTGGACGACGAAGATATTAAGGCAGGAGCAATGGGGATTTAAGTTCCCATATTTGGACTGGTCAGGCTGGAAAGGGTGTGTACCTACAAAGATGGGGGTGACGTCCAAACATGCAAAACATCGTGATGTATTAGGTGTGTACGACTTCATGCAGCGCCGGCGGCGCCGACAAAACACTTAAGTGACCCTACATCCCTAGGCTGCTGTGTATTATGTCCTTAACCACTGATCAGTTAACAATAATTAAAGATAAAAATTACTTGACAACTTTTATACTGTTCGGAATACAGTGGTGCTGAAAAACGAAAGATATTGGACAACAAAAGAAAAGTAATATTCAGTCTACCAAAAATGACCTCTTTCTTTGGTCCAGCATCTGTAACCCTACCGACGACAGCAGCGGCCAAACCCCCGTCACAGGATGCTTGCCAAAGTACAGATTATACGTCTTCAACTCAAACTGCTGGCAATAATGATGACCAAACATTGTTAGTAGAACAAGAACATGATGATGAAGGTCCTACCACTGAGACAGGTGAGGGAGATGCCAGGGAGAAAGCCCCGTTTACAGAGACAGACCCGGGGTTCTGGCCAGAGCATGTCGATGACCAACAAATCGGTATTGTTAGGAGCGGTCCCATTCAGATAGAGGAGTTTAACTTCCCACAAAGCCAATCACACCGCCGTTTTACCAAGGACAAATTTTTCATGAAGATTACAAATTTAGAAAAGATACCCAGGTCATGGTTGAGGAGCAGGCCCGGAGTGGTAATCGGGAGAACCGGGAGAGTTCCCGGCTTCACTTTTGGGCCGGTCGAGGATTATTTATTTTTTTACATTTGTCACGTTAGTTTAGCTTCTCTTAAAGTAGGCTACACACATTCCGCATTCTGACATCTTAGCCTCTGCATGGGTTGAACCATGTGAGGGAGTTCTCCCCTCCCAAATAGAGTTGATTGGGCCGGTCCATAGCCCGTGTTAAAAAGTTTTCTCAGGCTACCGATACGATAGCTGGGCCGTAACGATAAGCATCAGGGAGGATGGATGAGAAGAAGAGGCCAGGAGGGGTTGAAAAAGCCAGGTCAAAAAAGGCATTAGAGGAAGATGCTGCCAAATGTGCCAAATTAACCGATTTGTTCTCAAGAGCAAAAACACAAGTGGCAACAGGTAAAGAGAGATATTATATATCTATAATAGACCTAATGATTAGCATTAGCAACGTAATTATTTGGCTAATAATATCGTTGTAGCGTTGTCAACCTATTTGTTGTTTGTTATCTGTGTATGCAGTAAAATGCCCTCTTAATATTTTTTTGTAGCTTCTGAGCAGCAGATAAGCCAGTCCCCCGCTGAAAATGATGAGCCCGAAATTTGCGAGGAGGCCATGACTACAGGGACATTTAGAGAGGATAACAGAGTACTGCCTAATTTGAGTCTGACACCCATAGTATATATGCCCTTCTGCCCCTTTTGGTTATGCAATACAGATGAGTCAGATGCTGAGAGAGAAGATATAAAGACAGCATCCAGTGAGACAACAGCCCAGCAAGAGATCCCAGAGTCACAGGCAGATGCCACTGTAGATGAGGAAGCCTATCATTTTGATTATTTTGCTCATCCTCAAGCAGAGGATCTAGACACATTTTTCAACTACCATCCTCAGCAGCCCACAAAACACCACCTAGTACTAGATAAAGTTTTTCTTGAATCAAACCATTCAGTTCGGTTGATTTAAATCTTTAAACACGAGTTATTCACATGTTAAAGGGGTGGGCTTATTTAAAAGAGCGCAAAAGATAATTGGATTAGTACCTGCCAACTACCAGACGATTCAGTTGCTGATGTGCCCTGCAGCTGCTGCAGACCCTCGCCTACACTGACTTGAACCTCCAGTAGGCTACATGTTTGTGTGCATCCAAATAGTAAGTTAACATGTCATTCACTTTTTTTCATTATAAGTATACCATATCAAGTTTAAGAAATAGCGCGTATACTTACTGTTAAAAGTACCAGGCTTATGTAAAACAGCGCAAAAAATAATTGTGCGCGTGCCCTGCAACCTCCGTTATTTAACTACGTGTTTGTGTGCATCCAAATAGTAAGTAAGCATGAAATGTACCTTTTTATATATAAATATACCATATAAAGTTTAGGAAATGGTGTGTATACTGTGAAAAAGTTTTTAAAAATTGGATTATTATAACAACTAGCAGACTATCGGTTAGTGGCTGCAGCCACATGTGCCCTGCATCAGACCATCAGCCTACGCAAACCTCCGTTATGTTCGTGTGCATCCAAATAGTAAGTTAACATTTCATTACAAGTATAGTTGGTGCCCATTTCCAGAAAGCAGTTAAAGTTCATATTAAGCTTTATAAAACTACCCCTCCGTCTAGGTGCTTTTAGTCTTCTGCAAACAGTTGCATCGTGTCAGGGCTGATAGCAATGGCGCTGGGGCAGATAAATCAGACTCACTAACTACATTATGTTATGTAAGCCAAGGCTATATAAAAGTCACTGTATGAATAAATTCACTTAGGCATAGATATAAAGTAAATTGTTTTATGTAATACAAAATACAGATGTTAAACAAAATGAGAATTCATGTCATAAAATAGAAAAAACAATATATTTTTTTATGCAAATGCCTTGAGATATAAATTACTGCTATGTATAAAGTATCATCCTACTATTTATTAATAGTCCTTATATTAATAATGATGACCATCCTTGTTTTTTTTATCACTGCTCTTCATCTGTGCAGCACTGTAGGCTTGTAGGTAGGGCGTTCCAGAAGAGCCTTCTGGTTGGTGGCATGAGGGGAACCAGCTTCTTGACGATATCCCTCTTTTTGTCCTCCTCTATGCCTCTGTCCTGTGGCCTCAAGGTGGTGGGTATTGTGAGCTCAATCCTTTTCAGCAGGAAATCCAGCTCTGTAAAGTCCTCCTCCTCATGCCTGCCAGTGTGGGGATTTTCTTCCCCTTGACTGAAGAGTGGCCATCCTTCCAGTCCCTGAGGACTTCGGTTTTGAGTTCCACCACCTCAGCCTTCTTGGAGTTGGAGTTTCCCACCACAGAGAGGAAGTCCTCAAAGTCGTAGACCACTCCTCCTGGTCTGCCCCTCATCTCCTGCTCCACACCGTGATGGAAACTGTCTGCGCTCATGAACGTGTGCCCTGGCTCAAAGTACTTGAAGGTGATGTCTTTGGTTGAGATGGCGTTGGAGTTGACCAAGGACACAAGGGAAGAGAACAGACACAAGTTTTTATTCTGGGCACTACAATTGTCAACCCAGTAGACAATGTGCCTAATGTCCTGCTACTTCTCCAAGGCAGCTGCATCATGTCAGCGCTTCGCCCTGCAATCCCCTCGTGCCAAACCACAGAGATGGTCTCCTTTTTGTTTTTTCCCCACTGATGCAAAGGTTTCATGATATGTCACAATCCGTCGAGTGAACACCGCTGACTTTACACCTGGCATTCGTAGGAGCATGATCACCTTCTGCAGGTCTACACACAAGTCCTGTTCTGCATCTGACCTGTAGTGTAGCCTGCTCTCTGTTGCTGATTTCGACTGTTGTTGCCATCTTTCACATTGCAGGCAGGTCGCAGTCTCTCCCTGGTGGTCAGCCTTCAAATGCTGCTCCTGCAACAGACATTTCTCACATTCCTCCTCTCCAAGTTTGGTAAAGCTAATGTGTTTAGACTTTACAGCCTTTCGATAGGACTCGTAGGAGCAGTTGTTTCCATTTTCAATGAAGTCTGTGTGCATCAGTTTTACACTGACGTCGCTGGGGAGGTAGCGGCGGCATGGGGCGTGCTCCCTCCTGTAGTGGCTGATGGTTGGGTGGAATGACTCAATGTGGTCATTCAACGGCTTTTGGTCCATCTTGTTCGCGGGCTTATGTCTCCCTCTCTGGTCTTTTGGTGGAGCAAGAACATTTGGATTCTTCCTACCCATCACCGAAAGGACCAGGCTGTCGTTTGCTGGATGGTATCCCAGAGTGGCAAGGAAGAACAGCTTACAGACCCTCTGTGGCACCTGACCTCCATCTTTCAGTCAGTAGATGAAAGATCTGTCCCTCTGACTGGATTTCCCATTACTCCTTTTTGCGGTTGGTACCTGGCTTATGACCTTTTCTCAGCGTAAGGCATGTCCCAGTACTTACCCCAGATTTCTATCCGCCATTCCTCAGAAAAATGCATATAGCATTGTCCTGCATTTTGGACCACAAAGGTTGTAACAATGGGAATCGAGCGGACTTCGGGGGAGGAGCAAGGAGTGGCTCTGGTGCTGTAAGTGGAGTCGGGGGTGATTGGGAGAAGAGTGGGGTCTGGGGCTTGGGCAAGGGCGGGCTCTAATGCAGTCAGGGGAAGGTTGAGCTCTTCAGGAGCTGGAGCAAGGTCTGGTGTGACTGGAGGAAGAGTGGGCTTTGGTGCTGTGGCTTGGGCAAGAGCGGGCTCTACCAGTTGAAGGTTGCCCAGCTGGAGCAGGGGTGTCAGGTATGTAAAACAGCTCCTCGTCAGAAAAGCTGAAGTCGCAAAGATTGTCCTGACAGTTTCTTCTGCAGGGGGTATTTCGGCAGATTGCATTTTAGAGGGGATATCTTCTCAAGAAACTGAAATAAAAAAATGCATATTAAATTATTTGTTGTATGAGTACATACATGATTACATACTGGTCGCTCTGCTGGTCTCTGCTTTTACCCCCCACAGAACCACACATTTACATTACATGTATTCATTTAGCAGACGCCTTTATCTAAAGCGACTTTCAAGAGAGAGCTTTACAAAAGTGCATAGGTCACTGATCATAACAACGAGATATCCCCAACATTGCAATTAGTCAAACATGAATCATACATTGTGAAAAACCCAGCAATAAGTGCCAAAGGGAAGAATCATAAGAGCATGAAGTTAAACAAGTTACAATTGAACAACATGAACCTTAAAAGTGCACGAGTGTACCTGTGGAAGAGCAAACAACAGTAAACTACCTCACAGCGAGTACAATCATTTTAAATCAGTTACAGCTAACCAACAAGAGCAGCAGGTCTCTAAGTAAGAGTCCTTGTGATCCTGGAAGAAACTAACATCATGTCCAGCACCTTTCCTAGGTACCGTTGTATTCCCGGAACAAGTGTGTCTTGAGCCTTTTCTTGAAGGTGGGGAGACAGTCAGTGTCTCTGATGGAGGTTGGGAGTTGATTCCACCACTGGGGGGCCAGACAGGGGAAGAGCTTGAGTTGGTTGCCAGAGGAAGACCGAAGGTGGCGGGTGGGGGTGTAGGGCTGGAGGAAAGACTTGATGTAGTCGGGCGCAGTCCCATTCACCGCTCGGAAGGTCAGTACCAGGGTCTTGAATCTGATACGGGCCGCCAGTGAAGGGAGACGAGGAGCGGGGTAACATGGGAGCGTCTGGGTAGGTTGAAGACCAGACGGGCTGCTGCGTTCTGAATCCTCTGGAGAGGGCGGGTTGCGCATGCTGGGAGCCCTGGCGAGCAGCGAGTTGCAGTAGTCCAACTTGGAGAGGACAAGTACTTGGACCAGCAGCTGGGTGGAGTGCTCAGTGCTCATGGGAGATGGACGGGATGATGAGGAGTTCGGTTTTGGCGAGGTTCAGCTGGAGGTGGTGCTTCATCCCCATGAAGGCCAACAGACCCCGGACGGGAAGAAACCTGATTTTAAGTTTGTCCCACTACCCTTACCCTGAGATCCCTTGCCCTAAGATCCAGGGATGGAAATTAGCACCAGCCAAATGCTGGTGATTTTGTGTCGTGGCGGGTAAACTCGCTTCACCTACCGGCCACTGTGGCGGGTAAATAAAAATAGCATACTGTTTCACCCGGACACTTTAGAGGCGGCGTACCTTCAAAGTAAAAAAAAATGTGGCGGCCGCACATTCAGAAAAATAAAAAATAAGCCGTTACATTGCTGGGGTTAAGAGGTCCGCTGAGAAAATCATCTCAGGAGCCAGTGGACAAAGAGGCGAAAGTAAACAAATAGCAATCAAGCCTCTGCAAGTGCAAAATAACTCTGACATTCAAAGTCCAAAAGGAAAAAAAAGTCCATCGTTCCCAACAATCAAAGTGCTAAGGGTTTAAAAGTAAATCAAAATGACTTCAGGGAACACACAATTTATACACGTTTCAAATTGCAATGTAAAAACGTGAGCATATTGATATGCTCTGGAGTGAGGCTGGCTCTCTTCTTGGAGGCGATGTTCCCAGCTGCTGAGAAGAGCCGCTCAGAGGGAGTAGAAGTAGCTGGAATGCACAAGAAAGATTTGGCTAGTGATGCAAGAGCTGGAAACCTTGTCTCATTCATCTTCCACCAAGACAGGGGACTTCCTGTCTTTGAAAGAGGCTGCTCCATGACGTGGTCTGAGTGACCCAGTGCTGCACGGGGGGCGCATAGTATGCTTTACTGATTGTAGAGTAGTAGTGATCCAAAGTGTTCCCTTCTCTGGTAGGACTTGAGTGGCTTGACAAAAGGAATGCGACAGTTGAAGCCCATGTCCAGCTTTATGGAGATGCGGATTTCATTTTCCAACAGGACTTGGCACCTGCACACAGTGCCAAAGCTACCAGTACCTGGTTTAAGGACCATGGTATCCCTGTCCTTAATTGGCCAGCAAACTCGCCTGACCTTAACCCCATTGAAAATCTATGGGGTATTGTGGAGTAAGATGCGATATGCCAGACCCAACAATGCAGAACAGTTGAAGGCCACTATCAGAGCAACCTTGGCTTCCATAACACCTCAGCAGTGCCACAGACTGATTGACTCAATGCCACGCCGCGTTGCTGCAGTAATTCAGGCAAAAGGAGCCCCAACTAAGTATTAAGTGCTGTACATGTTCATACTTTTCAGTTGGCCAAGATTTCTAAAAATCCTTTCTTTGTATTGGTCTTAAGTAATATTCAAATTTTCTGAGATACTGAATTTGGGATTTTCCTTCGTTTTTTCCTTATTTCCTCTGTTATAATCATCAAAATGAAAAGAAATAAACATTTGAAATATATCAGTCTGTGTGTAATGAATTAATATAATATAGGCTACAAGTGTCACTTTTTGAATGGAATTAGTGAAATGAATCAACTTTTTGGTTATATTCTAATCATATGACCAGCACCTGTAGGCCTATATATATATATATATTCTGAAATGCTGTGTAATTTTGTAAACCCAAAACCCAAATATATATTCTGCTGATTTGGTTTTACAAAATTACACGTAAGTTAGTTCAATGGTTTTAGTTTATGCGCGCAGTTTTCCCAAGGTTTCTCGACGTTGTGCGCAATTTCTCATTTGGACAGTGTCTCTGATGAAGTATGGCTTATCGGTTTCGAAGGAGAGTAACTGAAATGCGGGATCGCATAAATCAGCATTTTGACAGTCTGCTTGAAGAGGAAGTTCCAGAGCAAGGAGAGAATAGCCTTGTTGACAGGTAATTACATCACTGCAATAGTAGGCTATGATATATCGAGGTTTATTAGACTAGTTTTATATTATTTAAACGGGAATTTATTTTTTCAAATGACAATTCAATGTGCAAAGTGGCGATGCAATCCTCAATTCACTTAGAATGTTTTTGAATACAATTTAGAGTGAAAACTTGTTCATAAGTATATGATATTGCATATTTGCGACACTTTATTCAAATGGGATTGCATTTTTCAAATGGGAGTGCATTTTTCAAATGGTACTTCAATGTGGCAGCGAAACAGCGCCCCCAGTCTATTAATTAGCAATATAGCAGTAGTAGGCTACACCCAGATTGCCTGGTGGCATACTGTTACATTTAATCTTTCACCCTGAATAAAATACAAAAAATATATGATTCTACATTTAGCTAGAGTGTTGGATTTCTTGCATCATGTGTGTAAAAGTTGTTTCATCGACATTGTGAGACTGCGTTGGCGTCTGATCGCGTACTTTTACATCTTTAACTCTAAATTAGCTATAACTAATGTAGATAACATCATGCTACATCGGATTTCTACTTAATGTGTATCAAAGTTGTATTTTGATCGACTTAGCGAGTACGTAAACTTAAATCTGCACACTTTGCCATAACGTTATACGAAGTAGTCTACAACAGTGACTTTTACAGAACTACAACTCATTTATCTGTCTGACACGCCCGCGAGCGTGGTGCATTGTGGGAAGGCAAGCGATCTGCGTCACTGTATTGTGCGTCATCATATTGCTCTAGGCTACATTGAAGGTGGTTTATGTGTATGATCTCAGTGGTCATTCACTGTTTCCGTGTTTTTTAGTTTTGTCTAAATGTTCATTATAATTCAACAGTTTTCCATAATATAACAAAACATATTTACTTCCCTCGAAGATTCGAAGTGTTTAGGAATGAACATTCTCGTGGACAGCGGGCAGGTGGACCTGCTCGTTCTGTCCCAAGGAGGCGTAGCCGGACGGTAACTTTGAGGGTTACACTTCTGAGGGCAGGAGCCACCCACTACTCCACCACCGGCAGTAAGAATATTGCAATTTATCTATTTACTATCTTTGTTGTTGTTGCTTTTCTCATCGCAATATGTTCATTTTCATGAGCTTTCCTTTATGTATACTTACCTTTTAGATAGCACTACCACTCAGACCTTGGTGGTTCCAAGAGACCAGGCAGAGAGGGAGTTTAAAGATGCATTACAGCGCCTATTCCCTCAGCTCGGCTCTGAGTATGACATTTGCAGGGTGGATTCGCGCAGGCGTGTCCACCTATTAAATGTTGCCCCTGTAACACCAGAGGCAATACTTTCAAGTGGCCAACTAGGGAGGTCAGCCCTATACATTCGGGATAAGGTAATAAAACCCAGATTTGTCACTCTGCTTGATGTGATGTACTATATCAGTAGATCTTATTTTTCCTGTCTAATGGTTCAATGGTTCAGTTTTGGTAGTAAAACAGATGTATCATTCAAGGCCTTCGCCTAATTATGCATTGCATTACATAGAGAGGAATGTATGATTATTTACTTTTTTACTAAATCATTTTCAGAAAACAAGAACCTCATGTTTAACAGCTTTATTGCTTTCTTCACATTTTTATTTGATATGCCTTTACTTGATGCTTTACAGACTGCTTCCACAAACACCCCCACCACACCTGTGCCAGCACCACTTCCTGTGGCCTTGCCGCTGCCAACACCACTTCCTGTGGCATCCCCATCATGGAGTGCCAGTTCTGCATCTCCAGATGAAGACACTGTGTAAGTTATGAGAGCAACATGTCGTTTAAAGTATTTGACAAATTAACAGACAAAGTAGTCAGTTTATGGCCTTTATTGGGTGTGCCACGTCGATGACGACGTGGCCATCCTTTGTAATCTCACATATATATTTATTATTATTATTGTTTATTTTCCCACCCCTAAAACTCGGTCAATATTTGGACTACATAGAGAACGACCCGGTAAAACGTTCCGTCTTGGTAGCGATTGAGTTGCTTGTATCAGAATTTACGTTCCGATGCATGGTTTAAGCTTAAAGTACATTTTTGTGGCGAAAAGTGAAGCTAATGTGGCTAACTTGCTAGCCACAGTCATTGACGTTCCTACCGTCACTAACGTCACGAAAACACGCGTGACTGCCAGGCTGTAGAAGAACATTCGTTTAGCAGCTCGTTAACTTCTGGGAGATAGCTAGGCTAACTTGAAATGCCAGAAGCATTACTTTACCCTTACATTGTAAGGGGACTGCAAAAATACTAGTCCGGTCACCGGTGGTGTACTGTAGACACATTTCTTGCAGCAACTGAATGGTGAGATTGTCCGAATCCTACCTAGGTGTTGTTGAGGATAGCGTTAGCTTGTTTTAGCCATTACCTCAGTTTGCAACCGCCCAACTTTGTGTACATTTAGTCTAGCCAGAGAGGCAAATTTCAACTATACAGAAGAACGCTACCGAAATAAACGTACTGTACTGCAAACGATTTGTTTTAAGGAGTTTTTATTTGCAACTGTCTGCTTTTGGACTGTTTAGCGTAGCTAGCTCTAGTAGATAGCTCTACTGTAGTGTAGTAGTAACGCTAACTAACGACTGGCTGTTCGTTCGTGAAGGCGCCAAAAGTGGATGGTAAAAATAGAAAAGGTAGTCTACAGTAGGCTACATTAAACCAATAAAACCGTTTCTAACAACGTTATGTTTTCGCCGTGTTTGTATTATTCAATTTAGTTGTAGGCCTATATGTGCTTACTTCTTTTTGCTATACAGTTCAGGTAATGCTAGCTAGGCATTTAGGAGTTGAATGATCAGATCAACCCAACATTCTGGGTTAAATGGTCAACCCATCTTGCTGGGTTAACGTGTGTTCTGTCCTATATTTAACCAGCTGCTGGGTTGGAATTGACTGGGCTGTTTTAAACCTTACCCACCATTTTTTAGAGTGAACTGTGTCATGTAGGCTAGGCTGAATTGTGAGCTCACGGTGTCCGGTAGCCTACTCTATGCTATAAATATAGCGAGCAACTCGACATTCAGACGTCTCTGAGGTAGCTTTAAAATATCAGAAAACATTTATATATTGACGTTGATACATTTAGATGAATCAATATGTCCTACACCAGCTTGCGATCCATTTTATGACATTAGCCTATGTTGCCCGGGCAACACATACTACAGCGGTCTATGATGCATCTGTTTTCAATCGTTAAAATAAACATTACTCACAAATACATTTTCGTTGTACGATTTATTATGACATTAGATTACAAGTAAACGATTGGTTGGTGAAATAATCATTACCTGTGATTTCAAACGAGTACTGCAACGCTGTAGCCTACGCGAGACACTGTAGCTAACAAAAACATCCACAGCTGTTTACAGTAGGAAGTCAAACGGCGACAGAACATGTTCGGCACTCCCTTAAATCAAAAGTATTTCAATAAGTGAAACTGTCTGACTACTAACCCGAACTTCATTGACACAGCCTAAACTTGTCAATCTGTTCATGAAAGCAATATTTAATTTCAGCCTAAACCGTACAACGGAACGTTCAACCAACGATCGCCACCAAGACGAACACTGTATTATACAATTTACCGGGGCAGCTTCTCCACAAAGGGCTATATCGCATTTTGCGTTGTTACTGACAATGATCGCTATTGAGCTTTTTATGCATGAGCGATTTTCCACTAAATAAATGTCAAGTTTATGTACGTTTTTGGGGGCACGTCATAAGTTAGCAGATATAGAGCTACTGTTTGAATCGCCATTCCATCAGAAATATTTCCAGTGATAACGTTGTTACAGTAGCTTCTTTCCAAGGGTGTTCTTAATGAATTATTATGCAATAGACTATGAGTAGGCTAAATGCTTGAAAATATCACTAGAAGGGAAAAACTTAAAGGGACGGACAAGCAGGCACACCCTCACAATTTCCCCAGAAATTGCATGCTCTCTAGTTTTGAATTGTTCTACTTTTTAGTGTGGATCTCCAGCAGCTGATGCAGCTGATGAGCAGCATGGTGGACACCACATCTACCCCTGATACCAACCAAATTAACATCCTGAGAGACTGTGTATTGGAGTGTGCGCTCAATGTTTTCGGCGGGCACGCTTTAACCCTGAGGAAAGGTTAGACGTGGTCTTCAGGGTTGTTGATGGAACTGGAGAGGGGGCAGCTGACGAGGGTGGGCCCACGAGGGAGTTCCTGCGGCTGCTGATGAGTGCCATCCACTCGTCGGACGTTTTTGAGGGACCAGACTGGCACAAGTCCCTTTCTTGCAACTCTCAAGGTAAGTTACTTTTACATCAACAAATACACATTTGTTATTAGCCCTTTGAGCCCAATATTTTTCAAAAACGATCAATTATGTATGTGTATACTATGTACTAAAAAATATTTATATATTCGACAGCACTCTATGATGGCGTGTACAGACAGGTGGGAAGGATGATATCTGTCTGTCTGGTACACGGGGTGTAGAGCCACAGTTCTTTTCAGAACGGCTCTACAGGCAAGTCTGTGGCCTACACCCTCCTCTCACAGACCTAGCCGAAATCACGGACTACAACTTCCGGGAAAAGTTGACCAAGGTACTTGATACTGTGAATGTTTTTCTTTCTCTCCTGTTGCTATTAAGTTATTATCCTGTTGGTTTTTATGAATAATGTCATTGTTGATACATCTTTTCAAGTTTATTGATTTACAGTGTGCAGTTGCTCATTCATTCATTTCAATGATCAAAGGTAAAAATAGCACAAACTTTAGACGAGGCTCGGGAAGCGGTGCTGGAGGCCTCGGATGAACTCTCAATGCTCGGTTCAGTCCGCTTTATGCGGACTTTGGCGGAGAAGGATGCCTTGGTGGAATCTGCCACCAAGTTTTACCTGGAAAGCAGGCTACGTGATGCTGTTGAGCAGTGAGTTTTTATACATATGAGGACTAAACATAAACTGATTTGTCAATCTGGGTCAATAAATTGCATGACATTTTATTTGTATGTGTTATAGGTTCAAAGAGGGTCGGGAGTGTCTTAGTCTCCTCCCAATAGCAACAAGACACCCAACCCTCTTCAGAGAGGTTTTTATGCATACAGAGAAACCTCTATTAGCCAAGGACTTGGCTTCACTTTTTGTCCCGGAACTCTCCCCTGCTGGCAGCAACAAGAGAGCAGTAGAGAGCAGGACAATATGTTTCCGGAGAGATTGGTTGCTTATTGTGGAAGGTTAGACAAAACCAGAATTAAAATGTCATGTCACATAACCTTATCACTCACAACTCAGCCAGACATAAATTCTCAGTATTTTACGTCTCTACTAGATGTATTCAATCAGTAGCTACTTTCAATGACAGTATGGTGTTCACTGTATTAAGGTTTGCTTTAAATGTGATGTTTTTTTTATGATCTTTTGCAAAAACATTTCAGAGGGGGGCTCTGAGTCAATGACCCTGGAGAAGATCCTAATTTTTGCGTCGGGTGCTTCGGCCATTCCTCGGTTCGGCTTCCCAGTTTCCCCAGTCATCCAATTCCTACATCCCCAAGGGGATGAGCCTGTGAGAGTGTTTCCAGAGGCAAATACGTGTGCCATAATTTTAAGGTTGCCCATCCATGCCACATATGATGCTTTCAAAGAAAGGATGGCGAGTGGAATCCTCCAGTCACCTACGTTTGGTACAATTTATTTTCTTCAACCCCGGAACTTAAACGTTCCGATGTTTTATTTATTTTGAGTACAAAATAAATAAAACATTGAGTACAAAATAAATAAAGTTCAACTCAGTTTTGTGTGTGTGTGTCTGATGTAGGTGAGCACACTCTAAAAAATATTTCAAGGGCTTAGTAAATGTAACAGTAATATAAAAGTATTTTTTGCTTGAAAAAGATGAGTAAACATCATTTTGATGAGCATTTGGGTTAACTTAATCAAAATTCATGAGTACAAATTAAACAGAAATCTTTGTGTGAAATGTAATAAATAAAGTAAGTTTATTTAATCAATAAAATGTATTACTTGACTGACAGATTACATTGTGTAAATATTTTAGAATAATTACTGTATGTTTCATTGATATTTTTGAGAATAAACTATGAATAGCAATCAGTTTGAAGAACTATAATTATTACACAATTTAACTTAATATTATTTGTATTTGACTAATCTACTTAAAAAAAATAAGTAAACTGGAGGAAGTGACATCATCATTCAGTACTTTTCAAACTGTAACGGCTGAGTCTAGATCGGCGCGCACGGCACGAAGTTCATTCTGATTCTGACCACCGGACTCTGGACAGGACCTCGACAAAACATCTAAGTGAGTAACTTTCAACACAATACTAGTTTTACATACACCTCAGTTACAGAAGCAATACTTTAGCTTGAAATATCAACCGACCAGCATTACTATCATGTTGACGATATTCACCTAATTTGACTTGCTAGCAAACTTCAGTGTGCTATTCATTGTCTTGAACAACTAAACCTACATGAGCCATATCCTTATTAGATCTACAATAATGTAGATTCCGTTAAACGTCGGCAACGACCTTGTACAAGTTAAACCGTTAAAAAAAGGATTTTGGACCGCAAAGCTACATGCGGGGGAGGGGTGCGTGCATAGCACATGCACAGCTTTCTTTTTAGCTAAGATCAGCTCTTTGTTAGCTGTTTAACTGGTAAAATGGTAAATGGACTTGACTTATATCGCTTTTTAGCCAAATTTCTCAGACCCGGAGCACTTTACAATTCTTACCACATTCCAGCTTTCCAGGCTGTCTATAATTTTACTGTCTTTTTATATTTACTTTTTTAACTTAAATCATCTTTAATGACATGAATGTCAGGTGAAACATTTATCTAAATCGTCCAGAAGACAATGAAAAACAATGTTATTAAAAACATCTAAAAAATGGCTGAGAACAGTAGACATATTATCTTTGTGTTTGTCTTTCTCCCCTCTTTAATATATTATAATATTTTAAAATTGTGCATTTCAGATACGAAAACAACTGATCAATAAAACACAGGAGGTAAGTTGCTCTTTGATAATTATAAGGCATAAGGGATGTTAAGTAGGACATTATTTCCCAAATGTGTTGAAGGGATATTGACTATAGTCTTAACAACTTTCTATGAGAACAAAGGTTTTAATCTTTTCTTTTTACATGTTATGCTTAATGTGACACAGAGATTGAGAGACGAGACACAGAGGCATGTGAGAGAGAGAGAGGGGGGCGGACCGCAAAGGACACAAGGCCATACAGGAACCCAGGTCGGCGTTGGAAGGACTGAGCTTCACAGGACACAAGCCACTGGGGCTCCTTGGTTTTTATCCTTCTTTAAGGTAACTGCTCATGGGATGGCAGTGTAAACTTTGTACATCAGTGGCATCATCAACTGGTGGACTTCTTAAACACTATCGACTGAAACACGGACTTTTAGGTCGTGGACATTTTCTGCCGTGCATTCATTTGGACTGTCCATGTTCTTTTAAAACTTGGGGTGGTTTACGTACACACTTGTGTAGAGTTCACAAATCAGAGGAAACTGAAAATCAGAAAGCTTTCAAATGTAAAATTTGTGACTCGTGTTTTTCAAATACCAAGGATTATTTTCAACACATAAACTCTCATCTGAAAAGTTTAGAAACAATAGAGTGTGTGTTTGATGGTTGTGATTTCAAAACTAACATATATGGTACTTATGCTACACACAGAAGCCGAAAGCACCAAGCCTACTCATGTAATGACTTAAAAGCTGATATTATTGTACAACTTCCTATTTCTACCAGTGTTCAACAGCATGGCAGCCAATTTGCATTACTGGAATCGGTTAATGATGTGGAGTTGGATACTTCTGTAGATTTAGATTGTGAAGGCGATACAAGCGTATTTGAAAAGGTAATCGGTTCTCTCTTGCTGAAGTTAGAAAGCATTTATAATGTCTCTGGTAAATGTATAGATGACTTGGTGGAACAGCTTCAGTTTATCAGCACATCATCATCTCGGTATATTTCAAACTCAGTGAAAGACGTTTTAACACAAAATAACTGCACTGTTGATGAAAGGGTTATCAGTGAGTTAGTCCAAAAATTGTCTGTCTGCAACCCTCTCAGTAAAGCTCTAGCTCCGGATGGTCCGTTTATTTCTAAATACAAGAGGGAAACGTATTTCAAAGAGAACTTTCATGTTATTGAGCCAGTTGAATATATATTGGATCCATTAAACAAGTGCACCTTTCAATATGTACCTATTTTACAAACCTTAAAGCTATTATTAAATGACAAAGACATTGCAAGTACGATACTGACAAGACATCCAGGCCCTCTATCACAGTTTTCATCCTTTCATGATGGCACATATTTCAAGTTAAATGAGTTTAATGCTGATGGAGAGCTAAGGATTTCACTTGTACTGTACGTGGATGATTTTGAAGTCTGTAATCCACTTGGAACCTCAAGAAAAAAACAAAGTGACAGCAGTGTACTGGGTACTTGCAGATGTGCCATCAGAGTTGAGATCACAACTAACATCAATTCAATTGGCACTCCTTTGTAAAGCGAATGATGTTAAGAAATTTGGCTATGGAACTGTTTTGGAGCCTCTCTTGAACGATCTCATCACATTAGAGGAAGAAGGCATTTTTTTTCCTACCATTGGTAAAAATATCAGAGGAACAGTTTTTTGTGTTTCAGCTGACAATCTTGGTGCTCATTCATTGAGTGGCCTTGTAGAGAGCTTTACTGGCCATCACATATGCAGATTTTGTTTTGGGGACCATTCAGACTATCAGCAAAAGGAGAATTATGCTTTACATGTTCAGTCAGAAAGTCAGTTAAAGAGTAACACCGGGATTTGTGAAACTGGGATTTATTTTTCAAATGTCTTTTGGTTGGAACACATGTACACACACCACATAACGGACAAGTTCCGTTGCACATTATGTGTTCATCTTGTTTATATTGCTCTTTGCTTTGTTATAAAGAGTGTAATTGTAGTGAATGAGTATGTAATTGTGGATAAAAAATGGAAAATGTTTGAATAAATCATTCATGTTTATTGAGATCTTGGTCATGCTTAATATTTTTTAGGTTTAAGTTTTACATCTTCAAGTAATATGCTCTTATATAATTTAGTATTTTAATTTAAAAAAAACAAGTAAGCATAAGACATTTTTTAAATGAACACAACTTCTTATTTTTAAGTAAATAACAGGGAAGTATTTTGTTATATCCTCCAAATGATTTCACTTATATCTACTCAATTTCTTCAGTGCTTTCTGCTCATAATTTCTATACGGTTTATAGAGTATTTCAATTAAATTTACAAAAAATGTTTTTGTAATTTTAGTCAATCAATTCATGTATATACTATTGGAAAATATTAAGTAAATCTACTCATTATTCATGGTTTGTTTTACTTGATTTCTAAGCTTTGAAATCTACTCAATATTTTTGAGTGTAAAAATGTTACATCAATTAAATTAAGTAATATGCAGTATCTGTTTTTAGAGTGCAGTGTTGGAAAGTGTACTAACAAAACATCGCAAAAACTGCCACAACTCAAAACGAAAACGTGCCTCGGACAAACGAAGGGCCCCCTCTTTCTCTCCCGACGTCCTTTTAAGAGACCGGGGCCAGGTTTAGCCAAGTAACGGCCGAGGAGGCCATCACACGTTTGAGAACCTAAAACTCCTAGCCTAGCGCACATGCAAACACAAAAACAGAGTTCTCAGAAATCTCCACCTTGGCCGGAGTTTTTAGAAATGATTGTTTTTCGTGATAAAACCTCAGTTTTCGTGTAAATGAAAGGCCAAACCGCATGAAAATATATGCGTTTTCTCTCTGTGTAAACAGGGTCTCAGAGCACCACAACCAAACCACTGATACTACTAGTGATACTACTACTACTGCACCTGCTGCTCTATCTTATGTCACTACTACAACTACTAATTCTGCAGATGCTGCTAATATCTCTTTTACTACTATTGCTAATGGAACTGTTTTGTTCTACTACGCCACTAGTGGCGGAACCAGACTTTTATATATGGGGTGGCCAGGGCTACTTCAGGGGGTCCACAGACCAAGACTGAAAATGTGTGTGTACCTTAGCCTGGAATCTAAGCAGTGTCAATTATTCATATGATTGCTGATGAGAAATTCAAATTCACTTAAGCCTGAGTTCTTCAGTGTGGCCTAGTATAGTCGACTAGGGTTACTTTAATCAAATTCAAAATTTACTATGAATAGACTGTGTCTGTACATCTGAATTGCAACTCATTTCTTTCTTACACACACTGTACTGTAGGCTACTCACAAACTGGAGAGACTTTGGTCACTCTGTTTTCATGAATATATAATCTGGGTCTAACCAGGTTAGAGGTTAGATCCTTCTTTTACATTAAAACATAACTACCGGTATTAGTGTATACTCACACAAAAAATGCCACAGCCATCAAAACAAGAACACTCATGAATCAACAACTAACATTTAAAAGTGAGGCTTAATTGGAAAAAAAATGTGTGTAGCTTACATGTGTGGCCTACAAACACAAGCTCAACTTGGCATGCTGCTCTGAGGTATTGGGGTGGTGCAAGGACTGGGGTCTATTTCCACCTGATCCTGTTTGCTCAGCTTTTTGAAGAAGTCTGCTATCTCACCCCTTCTTTTAATGTTTGAAATGAACCCTAAGCAACAAAAATAACATGTAGGCCTACACGTCCAATTAGAGTCCAATCTCTTAAACATGTCCCCATTATTATCTTCAATCAACTACCAGCCTTTAAGTTACTAGATCATGGCTAGCCCTACTCTGAAATACGTATTTCTAACAGGCATTATACAATAGCAAACAGGGTAGCTATCTGACTGCAGCGTTTATCTTTTGTAACGTTAATAGATTGATGAGGCATCTCATCAAGGAATCTTAGCAGTTTAAGTACAAAAATAGTGTAGCGGCCCACACAGAAAGACGTGTGTTATATGTTAGGCTGTTAGTTGGTTGTTTACCACTAGTGTTCGCGGAGTCCAACATGCCAATCAACCTGCTGTCGGGGGTTGGCGCACTCGAAGTTAAGACCAGGTTTAGCGTCTGTTCTTTCTGTTACGTCTGGGTTTCACAAGAGACGGTCTTTTATTTTGCCTGGGCTAGGGCCAAACAGCTGTTTGGTTTACTAGTAACATGTGTACCCTGTGGTTAACAAGCGTAAATTCGGGAACTTCATCTTATGCCTGGACGATTGTTCCTTTCTGACCTAGTCAGGTCATTACAATAGATTTCAAATGGCGAAATAATACTGTTGTTGTTTTAAAAGTGTGCTATCCTAAATGAAAACAAAAATAAATAAATTGAATTACTACAACTCAACTTTCATAACATTTTGTTCAGGAAGCCTCAACCCCAATACTAAACCTTAAAACGATAACTATAATATTATGCTCTTGTCTTCCGGGCAGACGCTGGCGTAGTGATTTGTGACTGGTGAACTGTGGAAATATCCTAATCCTCGATTGAAAAAATGCACTGCCAGATGTCAAAAGAAACGCTTCTTTTAACAAGATAAATTAAATGTCAATCATCATTTTTGGGGTGGCCAGTCCGATATCAGGGGGTCCAGTGCCACCCCTCTGGCTCCTAAATTATTGTACTTGCTGTGATATATTATTGTTGCTTTCTTTTTCCACAGATACACTCTTGCACTTTTGAGGTAACTAGCTAAAAAATGCACTGCCAGATGTCAAAAGAAACGCTTCTTTTAACAAGATAAATTAAATGTCAATCATCATTTTTGGGGTGGCCAGTCCGATATCAGGGGGTCCAGTGCCACCCCGGCCACCCCTCTGGCTGTACTGGTTACAAAACTGCTAGAGAATTTCCTCTCGAGCAGGAGACTCACGCTCAAGTCAAAGTCGCCCACTACAATTTCTGTTCACATCAGAGGGAGTGTAAGATTATTCCTGTCATAATTCAAATTATAAATGAAATTCTCAAATGATAAAGGCTACAATTAACAGCTTGAAACGTTCTAACTTTGATTTATTTATTTTGTAAGATGTTGCTTGTGTGCTTATTCTTAACACTGTGTGTATTTTAATATTTTCACAATGGCCTTACAGAAACTTTTGGAAACAAAGCCTCCAATGCCCTACTTTCAACCCCCGCCAATCCACCTGTGTGTGGTGTTGGCGGTGGAGCAGCCTAGGGTGGTGGCCTGGGAGTTCGAGAAGGATGGCGCAAGACCAGCGAGCACGAAATTGAACAAAGTGGCCGCAATTTCAGACGTTCATTCAATGGCCAAATGTACAATCTACGAGGAGTTTTCCCAAAAAATCAAGGAGGGTGGGAGTTATGTAGTGAAGGGCCTTTCCTTGAGAGGGCAGTCTCCCCTCTATCAGATCAATGTATGCAAAGATACGTTGTTCTTCCGTAGCGCTCCTGTAGCGCTCAGTGCAGAGCTAAAAAGTTTAGCTGAAGCGCTGATCCTTCTCCGCTGACTCCGCTCTCCACATGCAGGGATGCGAGGGGCATGAGATGGAGGGAGAGGTGGTCGAGGTAAATTAAGTTTCAGCATACGGTGGTTTATTTAAGGAAACCGGTTTAGAAGTTGGTGCTAATTAATTTAAAATGTACATTAACTGAAACATCCATTTTGATCAGATGTCGAAATTGAAAGAAATCTCAATGGGGAGAAATGTCGTTCCCCTGCGCAACATAACGATGCAGCAGGTATGGCAATCCACTTCATACATATACATATATACAGTAGCCAAAATCTACATAGAGAGAGAGAAATTAAATTTATATTTCACATTACCTTGTACAGGGGGAAACACAGATGTCCCTGTGTCTCTGGAGGGAGGCTGCGGTGTGGGAACTGCAGGTCGTGGCACACATTGTCCCATCTCAAGGCTGGAAAGTCGGCCTACGGGGTCAGACTCCAGTCCACAAACTTTTCCAACATGGAGGTAGGCCTACTTGTTTATTTTTTACACTATCCAGCTTCAATCTACACACAGCAAAGGCTGCTCAATTGATGTTGCGATGTATGTGAAGTGCCGATAAAAAAAGGAACAGTAAAGAACATCTTGAATTAAAATGTAATGCCTCCGTGCTGGGGTATTTTATTTGCATGTTTAAAAACGGTAATGATTGCTCGTTGGGTTGTGGGTGACAGAGGGGTAGCTAATGTCTACTTTTCCATCGACAGAAGTTCCGTTTAGAGGACATCGTGGGTGCCCTTGGGGTGAGGGAGATCCGGGGACCCTCAATCTTCTCTTAGAAGACGGCCGGACCGTAGTCATCGAGGAGAGATTGTGGGAGCCAATCGACCTCCTGATTATTGAAACCGGGATGAAATTCAAAAATAAATTAATAGGGAACAAGGTGCAAGAAATTGTGAATTAAATATTTTATTTTATTGAATTTTTAAATATTATTATTGTGTATATAGTTATTTATTGGCATAAATACATTTTACATTTTCATTGTAATTATGTTTATAGTTATTTATTCAGTTGTTTTTTACAGCACTGAATTGTTATCCTATTTGTTGCAATAAATATTCAATCTTAGTAATGTTGTGCATTGTTTCATGAAAACATAATTGTTCATTTTAAATGCTGCTATGACTTATTTTTGTTAGATGTTTCTTATCCGTCTGGTGGCAGATTGTCTAGGTATAGGGCTAGGTTGGGATGTCTCAAATAAGTTTCAAATATATCAACATACCTTACTGAGCAAATGACTAGCTATACTGTTAGTCGGCATTAGAAGGAAAGTTACGAAACAAGATAATTTACGTTCCTTGCAAACCAGCGTTAATAAAAAGCGTGTAGCATAAGTTTGGACGTTGTTAAGCAATCGAAGACATAGTTTAATTTCAAGAGGCACACGTGTGGAAGCTGAACTGCATTATCTAACAAAGCTAAGAGCTTACATACAATGCGGGAGAAGCTGAAAGATAAACTGTTAAACAGAAGAAGTAGGCTAGCTAATCAGAACTAGAATATTATAGTTTTGACAGCTGAAATTATAGTTGGGATAGTATAGCAGTAGCAGATATAGTAGCCTATCACCACGAATGAGACGTACAGCAGTAGGGCCGACACCGAAAGACATGGCACTTTGTTGCAGAAGGATGATGGTGGTGCAAGTTGTCCGTGGAGCATACAAAGATTAATAAAAATAACCATGTAGACGCGTTTATAGAGTAATTGCATAACTAATTACACATGTAAACGGAGTAATCGTATTATTGACTAGTTATAGTAGTCGCATAAGATATAGCTGCAGGTGCAGTAGCAGCACTAGTAGTGGTAGTAGTTGAAGTGTTCTTACGGTGCATTTAAACTGCAGCAACGCGATGCGAGCGACAACATGTTTTCCATTAATTTTCGATGGAGCCAGGCGAATCGCTTGCGTAGTGCATTGTGGGTAGCGACGCGACAGAGTTGAGATTTTCTCAACTTCATGCAAATGAGGAGCGATTTTCACTAGCGATGGCCAATCTGAGTGTTTTCTCGTAACGTAGCAACCATGGTAAACATTTCTAGCTTTCAGTTTTAAAAATGGAGGAGAAACTAATGGCCTCTGTGGCTGCATATCTAGTCCTGTACGTTACGTCCCCGTTACGTCTCTGTATTTATACAAATACATTACAAATAATGTAAAATACATTACTCCTGGTCCAAACATTACTCCTGGTCCAAACCGATTACATAAATATGTGTTTTATGGCTAAAAATACGATAATTAATATACTTGTGTTTAACTTTACTTGTGCTTAGCTTTGATTACGTGTGCGCTGCAAATACATGTATATTTGGACGGCTGCCATAGTATTCCCTCCCCGGAGACAGAGGTAGCGTTACGTTTAGAGGCACAAATCCACAATCTTCTAACCCTCTATATTTTCTTTATCGGACGGAATTCTGTAGAAACACAGTCCAGGCTTGTCTCCTCTGCAATTAGTGCATCCGATAGCACAACAACTATCCGGCATTATGCCTAAACAAAAGCAGCAGACTCAACGTAAATGTATGACTTTATAATGGGTGGCGGGCAACGGAAAGTCTTTTTTGCCCTCCAGGGGGGCGTGTCCATTGGAACGTGACGTCACGTGAAAACTTAATTGTTTCAGTTTTATTTGATCTTCTACAGAAGAATGTCAGTTTTATTTGTAGTTCAAGAGTAATATAAATGTTTAAGGTCATGTAAAAAATGTTTATGTATACATAATACTGTATATGGTGTGCACTACAGCATTATAGAAAATGATATAAAAGAAAATTAATGTAAATAAACCCGTTTGTGCTCTTCCCCCCCTGCCCAATAAGAATTGATAAGAGAATCGATAAGGAATCGAATCGATAAGCAGAAATTGATAAGGAACCGGAATCGTTAAAATCCTATCAATACCCATCCCTAGTCTCTATGGGGTGAGAGTTGGACTTTGTCTTAATTTTGTGGGGCTCTGAACAAATGTGCTAGTCTGTTGTATTCCTCAGACAGCTGCCAGCACAAAATTAGCTATCTTTTGATCCAAAAATGGAGCATGAAGAGAAAATTGAAAATTGCAATGCTGGCAAACTATAAATCTTTTTCAAGAAGATTTCGAAGCGTTTCGCTTCTAACTATCGTCTCCTGTCATTTAATTTGGCGCTCAAAAACAACCAGAAAATGGCTAGTAAGCGGAGCGATGTGTGGAGCTATTTCGATAAAGTTGATGACCAAAAGAACGTTAAATGTAAAATATGTCAAACTGTGTACCACAAGCCACCACCAGCTCAAAGAACACCAGCTCAAAGAACCACATGAGGTTGGAACTTAAAGAACCAACTTTGTCGCAGGACAGACAAACGCAGCCCCCCCATCACCTAATTTTCTACCTCGAACTGCAGCTGTGACCCCACAAGAAGCGAGCACATCACGCAGTTTATCATAACAATAACTAAAGACATGCTACCATTGAGCTTTGTGGAAGGACAGGGCTTTCGAAAATTGATGAAATTCCTGGCACCAGAATACAATGTGCCCTCACGAAATACAATCACTGTGAGGGTCGAAAAGAAATATAACGAGAGGGCCTAAAAGCTGAAAGCAGAGCTTGAAGTCGCAGAAAATGTAGCCATCACTTGACGCGTGGACTGCTCTGACAACCGAGTCATACACAACCAGCACCTGTCACTACATCTCCCGGACTGGGATAAGAGAGCTGTGCTGCAGACGCGCAGCTCCGACGAAAGGCACACAGCACTAAACATAGCTTCCCAACTTAAAGCAGCGACAGAAGTGTGAGGCATAGCGCACAAAGTGACTGCCTGCGTTCATGACGCCAGTAACATGGTATTGGCCAACCAGGGCATGTTGGAGTGGGAGTCAGTCCCTTGCTTTGCTCAGCTGGCCATCAATGATGGCTTTCAAGAGGCCAGTGTGAGTCGGGTGGTGGGAGCAAGTGGGAGCGACAGTAGGGGTAAAACAGCAGCAGGAAAATCCGCCTTTGCACAAGCTCAGAAAGCACTGTCCCACAACGTTGGAACTCGATCTGTGACAAGTTTGAGCGTCTCCTTGAGCAAAGATGGGTAGTGGCAGCAACCCTCTCAGACAGAACCATCACTAAGCTGAGTGATGCCAGGACCCTGGAAGTCACGGATGACAACTTGCAAACGATCGAAGACATCATGCCCGCCCCGAGGTTCCTGGCAGAGGATGAAGGGGTCACTGTCGCAGATCCCAAGGTGATTGAGAGATCGTGGGAGCTGGAGGATTTGGCCGGGATGATGAGGAGTTCTGTTTTGGCGATGTTCAGATGGAGGTGGTGCTCGGTCATCCAGGCGGAGATGTCTTTGAGGCAGGCCTCGATGCTAGCTGAGATCCCCGGATCAGTCGCGGGGATTCTGCGTGTCATCAGTATTATTACTTAACGAAATTCTTTTTATTTTTATGTGCTTATCACAAACTTTAAGCACACATTTCAGTGAGTGTCCAATAACCTTCAAAGGGCATAATTACCTGTAAAAAAGGCTGGTGGGATCAGCCAATAGGAGGCCGAATACACTTGTCAGACTTTTATCAGTTAGTTAATAAATGACGGTTGGTCTTCTGCAGAAATAAAATAAATACTTTTTATTTTAAGCTTGAGTGAGCAATCTTTAGTGAAATGCGGTGTGTTCATGATAAAAGTAAGTTTGTTGTTGTTCTTAGTCCTCGGATTGTTTAACCTTATTTAATTCTGTAGTGGTTGGAGAAATGTGTATATTGGCGTTGGTCATATATTATTTGTGGTACCTATATTCTGTAATATGCTGTGTTGGGAGTGTGATAATTGTCTACGTTCTGTGTTGTTTTAGCAACACCCGAAGGACTTAAATTATTTTTGTCTATTCCAATAGGCCTATGTAATGCTAGTTTTCAATGACACAAGTGTGTTCTAGAAAGAGTGGTCTGGAGTCACAGAGGTCCGATAATATCAGCTTTAATGCAGCAGTTGGAAATCAAGTACAGAGCTCTGGGGTTGTCTACGTTTCCCTACCCGCAACAATGTTAGGGCTTGGTTCACGAAGTCCAACTGGCTATCTGTCCCTGCCCCAGGATATATTATAGGCTACAGTGCCGTCATACAAAATGATCAAAAGAGGGTTGAGCTTTCTCATGCGGGAGTTGTTCTTGCTGGCACGCCCCACGCTCGGGTGCCGTCTCAGCCCGGCTTCAAGGTTGCTCCTAAAATGAAGAGATTAGGACACAAAATACAGCCTGTTTCCCCACACTGTTTGTGAGACACAATGTTTAAGCCTAAGCAAACTTCGAAGTTCTTAAAACATTACTTTAATAAGCACAATATATTCTTTAAGACACGTGTAACCGGTACCTGGTGTCTTTTAATAAACACAACTACTAGTATACAATCAAAAATCAATATATGGGCTAATCACCAGAAGATTCTAGGGTTCGTAAAAGGAGAGATATGGTACTGTCTGCACAAGAAATGACACACGGAAACAATAGATATATATTTCAAAGGTAAGAGAATGTTTATTACTTTTTTCTTATTTTCAAAGCTGTATTTTTCTCTTACCTTTTGGTTTTATTTAAAAGTAGAAAAATGATTAACAGAACAATAATGTAGAATATAAAATGATTTAAAAATAAAATGATCACAAATACCTTTCCTATTTATACCCTTATTTTATGTCCCTTTCCTGGTTTCATTTACTTTAATTTATTCCTGTATTAAGTACTTTTAATTAATTTGTTATCTATTTAGTTTTTATTATTTATGGCCACTTTTCTTATTTATTATCAAGATATCTATGTTTAGGTTTATATTTATATTATCTAATTATTAATTAATTTATGGCCACTTCTCTTATTTAATAAGAAGTAATCTATATTTAGGTTGCTATTTATTTATTATATACTCTCACTGAAACCAGGAAGTTTGTACTATTAAAACACCTTGCTCTTAGGCAAAGACTCTGGAAAAGAGTCAACCCTTTCAAAATAAAATACCGAAAACAGATTTCAAAAGACTAATTCCTAATACATTTCTAAATCACACAGTTCAATGACAATATATTACACCGGAAAAAAATGAGATCAGCCTATTCTAAAATATCTAAAATGTCAAAGTCTCTTGTCCCTACACTCCTGCAGAAACTAATCGAATTTGCCTTATTCAGGATCCAAAAGGGTCTCTCCGATGGGGTAGCTCGCCAGTCTGCACACCACTGCGGGACTCCAGGGAGGGCGAGCAGGATACAGACGTTCCGAATCCACACAACAACAAAAAAACCCGGCCTTGACAACAAAGCCAAAAGACTCATTAATATCTAATACATTTCAGTCACTTTTCTATAAATCATATCATAGTCTAGGTAACTTAACACAGTGTAAAACATAAATGATTGACACTTTTAACTCTATATATAAATCTGTTCAATTAAAACACTTCAAAAACCCATTTAAATTGTATTTCCATTCTGTTCTATTCTCAGCAAGCTATAGATTAGTCACTGGAATAATTTATCATTTCAAAGCTAGCACCTTTAACTCACAGCTTTACAGCTCATATTGTTTTTCACCATAAGGCAAATAAACACAGCTAGCAGCATCACTGACACATCAACACACCGCAACATCACACAGTGGAAAAAATGCTCAACCCACCGCTAAACCTACAGTCCGGCCAGCAGAACCGCAGCCTCAGCAACGGGCCTCACATCCCCTCCCCAAGATCAGTCACGGCACGCAAAGTGCAGTGTCACTGCGTGCTATGCTAGAACGTTAGCTAAAAGCGTTAGCCGCGGCTAGTTAGCAGCTAGTTAGCGGCTCGTTAGCGTGTTATTTATCACACTAAGAACACAATTCTCAATCTAATATTTTCACCGGGAGACTCACCAAGGGTTTCGATATCACGGTGCGGGCTTTTCGGGACTTTAATGACGGGGGAATCTCTTTGTTTATTTGGCCAACTGTTTAAAAACAGGTAATGTCTAACGCACCTAATGTCTGGCTGAATTGGAGAAAGCCTTTTTAAAAATCGCTAGTTTGCTGCGCTAACGTTACATTGCTGATTTGCACAACAGTCCCGCATAGACTCCATGAATGTCTACAGTTTTAATAAAACTCCAGCAGCGAATATCTTAACCAGAAATCTGGTGGAGGCTTCTGATGGAATTCTATTTTAATGGCTCCATTTGTTGCGACTTCAATGAGGCTCTCCTGTTCAGATGCCGGTCAGATCCGACTCGTTAGTTTTGGGTGAAGTAACTGCGCAGTTGTGCAGCCAGCTCACTGAGGTGCTTGTAATGTCGCGTTTGATCATGTCCGTCACACCGAGGTGATTTGCACACAAAAAATCATGCAACGACGGAGAATGTAATGTCTATTTATAGCCTTGCGCCTTGCGCCTTGCGCCTTGCGCCTTGCGCCTTGCGCCTTGCGCCTTGCGCCTTGCGCCTTGCGCCTTGCGCCTTGCGCCTTGCGCCTTGCGCCTTGCGCCTTGCGCCTTGCGCCTTGCGCCTTGCGCCTTGCGCCTTGCGCCTTGCGCCTTGCGCCTTGCGCCTTGCGCCTTGCGCCTTGCGCCTTGCGCCTTGCGCCTTGCGCCTTGCGCCTTGCGCCTTGCGCCTTGCGCCTTGCGCCTTGCGCCTTGCGCCTTGCGCCTTGCGCCTTGCGCCTTGCGCCTTGCGCCTTGCGCCTTGCGCCTTGCGCCTTGCGCCTTGCGCCTTGCGCCTTGCGCCTTGCGCCTTTCCAAAGCAACAGTTCACAGGGAGTATGGAAAAACGACTGTACCAATACATGTTTTTTAGTTTGTCTGTTGTAGTCTGTTGCATTACCTCAATACAGTCTTGATTCAGTTTTGAGGTGCACAAATACTTCATACCAGCATCTGTGCACCTCTTGTGGACCAGCAATACGCTCTTAATAGAGTGACACATTCCGTTCTGGCATGGTGGTGTACGCCCAGATCTGGAGGGGGGGTATCAAGAAATGCTATAAAAAACGTCATGTTAGTCTGTGCTTCACCTGTTTTTTTTTCTTAGTTTATTACATTTGCTGAAGCTTGGTTGTTCACTTGGGCTTTTCGTATTGACTGCCAGCCTGCCACCCAACTTAGGCAGTCGACAAGGAAGTTCTCCTTCTCCTGGCTTCCTGTGCCAAGGGGTCGTCTCCAGGGGTTTGAATCCTTGGCAGACCTAATAAAGGAGTAAGGAATATGTTAATTCATGGTAAGCCTAGAGACTGCAAGTAGTGTAATTGTAGATATGTAGGTAGGTTGTAGTTAGTGGGTGGAATGTAGGTTAAATGTTTGTGAAGTCAAGTGGGTTTTTGTTTTAGATCTACCTAGAGTTCAGGACATAAAAAATGCGATTTATTTTGGCAACAAACTCAGCAGTGTCTTGTGCCTCTGCTGGCAGCATCTTTAATGACACCATTGTTGAAATGCCTGGGTCACAACAGATGTGAGAACTTAATAGGAGGTCAGTATTACATTAGAATCTTCAAATTCTGCTACTGTTCATTGTAAAGATGAATAATGCACATGAAATGTACCTGCAGAAACAGTGTGGCTGAAGACCTGTGTTGCCAAACTAACACGCATTTTCGAAAATGCAGGCAAAGATGTGCCTCGGTGAGTTTCGGCACCATAGGAACGGTGTGGAGCTTGTCAAGCTCATTAAAGTTCACAATATGGCACCATAGAACGTCTTTGCCTTGGATCTAAGCATGTAAATAAATATGAGCTGGTATGACAATGTATCTTAATCATGCCATTCATCTCCACGAAACCATTTTATAGACAAATCATTACAAATGTATTTACTGTGCTTACCTTTAGGCCATGTTTAAAGAAGTTGTTCCTGATGGACTTCACTAGGTGAGGGACATTGAACACCACAGGAACCCTCTGAACCCCCACCAGAATGCAGTGGGAATCCTCTCCGCCCAGAGGATCCAGGGTGGCCCCAAGCAGGTGCAAGGCTTTGACGTTAGTCGTTGCCTGGTCACATATTACTGCCTGCACCTTGGAAATTGGTTAATACATTGTTTCAATAGGTTTCATTCAAAACTGTCTTTGGTGAAATGGTTCGAGCAAATGAATAAATGAGTGTCAAACTTCACAGGGATCTTCTCATTGTAAAACATCAGCCATGCCCGTCCAGTATCTGATTCCTTGGGAAGATTATGAAAAGTGTCAGCATTCCCTGTACAGCCTGGAACCATGCATTTATCACCGTAACCCATTTTCAATATGCTACAAAAACGTTCTTAAATTCTGTGGAAGTATACAGAGCAGCACGCAGCACATTTTGGGGAGTAACCAAGGTACAGAGCAGAGTCAAAAAAGGTGGAGCCACCGGACTGACGTCAGTTCGGTGGCTTTTTCAAAATCTACCGTTTTACAGCAAAAAAAAATATTGTGAGATTTGCATAGAAAAGAGGTGTCAATCGACTTTGAGGTTCACTGTATGTCCATTTTACCCACTGAACTGTCGTTATTCAACTGTGACAAGGTAAAATCTGTTTTGCAATCAATCGCCCCTTTAATAGGAGTGGCCAGGCTTTCCTTAAAGGGGTCACTGACTGCAAAACCGTTTTTACCTTGTCATAGTTGAATAACGACAGTTCGGTGGGTAAAATGAACATACAGTGAACCTCAAAGTCCATTGACACTTATTTCCCATGCAAATCTCAAAAAGAAAAAATCTAGCTGTAAAACGGTAGCTTTTGGAAAAATCCACCCGACTGACGTCAGTAGGGTATCGCGCATTCAATTGGCTCTGGTCTGTGTCTTTGTCACGCCCCAAAATGTACATCCAGATCAGCCCACTCACTGGTGTTCTTGCCCAGTCCGAGGTAGCGACGCTACGTTTCTAAACACATCAACATACCTTACTTAGCAAATGACTAGCTAGACTAGCTGTAGTCGGCATTAGAAGGGAAGCTTCCCAAAAAATTGCCAGAAAACGAAAGCAGTCTAGCCTTTTGCTGACGCCTGTCTAGATTATCTATTCGAAATAACTGGAGAAAGGCTGTGCTAGATACAGGATACGTTAGCATTGCTAATAACTGTTACTGACAAAATCATACTACAGCTTGCGGTTCTGATGAACATAACTAAGGTCGGAACGCACCTCTTTTCAGCAACAGCTTCATAGCAAATCCTGCTTTACATATTCCCAGGTTTTTAAAACCGTCCTTGGTGAAATGGTTCGCGCAACTGCACAGAGATCTTCTATGCTACGGTATAAACAAGCATCAGCCATAACCGTCTAGTCAATGTTAACTAGACTCAAGCTCATCTGTTTTTCATCGGTGATTTGCAAGGAATGTAAGAACAGCTAGATAGCGAAAACACCTATACTGTAGGCATGTAAACCAGTTTAGCTTGCTAACGCAAGAGCATGAATGTGTTATGATTTAGCCTAGTTTATTGGCAATTGGATTTACGTTATTTCATGTTCCTGACTATGTTTCATTCAAATAAATAACCCGTGTTGTTATGTAAATCTACAATTCAGATGCATGTTTGTCCAGATCTATTTTTCAGTAAGATAGCTAGAGCTAACTGAAGCTGTGTTGAATCACGATAGTTTGTTTGCTAAGCTGTAGTGCTAACGTTACCCACCTAAGGCGATTCTGTTTGCTTCGACAACAGACGTGGAAACTACCGTAATCATTTCAAATTATATCTAGTCAATCTGTTGAAAACAGTGTTGTGTAGACACAATAGATTTATTTGTACGTTTTTATTTCAAGTCGCCACCTTCTTGTTTCAGTGAGTGCTGTTGGCCGTCTTTGCTCCGCAGCTTCGCTCGTTGTAAACCAACCAATCAGCGCACAGCTCATCTACATACCAATGATATAAGGGAAAAAGCTAGCGTTTTTTCCCGGGAAAAAAATGCTGGATGTAAAAGAGGGCATAGAACAGCACCCGGGCCATTTTCAGCCAAAACAATGTTACATACCCTATTCGGAAACCTTAAGGAACAGTGTAAAATACTCAAAAAACCCAGTCAATCACCCCTTTAAACAGGCTCTGGGAAAGCTCAGATGGGCCGATCTGTAATTTGCCCCTTATATCGTCCTAAGGGAAAAGGTTACCTCCCCTTTCCCTGCTTTGCCCGCCCAGAGAATTTGGCCCGCCAATGAGAACATTTATTTTTTCCTCGAGAGACATCATGGCTTGCAAACGACCGAAGCATAGCAGTTAGCCCCGCCTCTCTCCTCATAGCATTAAAAGCTACAGACAAAGCTGGCGTTTGAACACTAAGCAGAGTGAGTGCCTTTTTTACTCAAGGGATGATGTGAGTCGCATCACAACTGGGAAGAGGCAGACCCCTCACTCAGAATAAAATAAAACAGTAAAAAAGGATCCTTTTGGATACCATGAAAAATGTGCACAGGAAGTTTTTGGCTGAAGAACAAAGCTCCATACTCACTATTCTGTAAGCTCATACCTTTTTGGGTTGTTCATCCAACTCTTGAGTAATCGGGAAACGTGCATGTGGAAGATGCATGAGAATCTGGGTTTTCTTGTGCAGAAGCTACACGACTTGAAAGTAATCAGCACCATCAACCTGGATGACCTTGTGAAAGAGATCTCATGTGAGACAGAGAGGCATGTATGGAGAATGTTCAGAGTGCAAGAACCTCTCTTGTCCAGTCTCTACAGCAGTCGTTCTCAAAGTGTGGTCCGCGGACCACTGGTGGTCCGTACTGCCCCCGTAGTGGTCCGCGACGGCCACAAGTAAATTATTGCGACATTTCTAACATACAACTCAGAACGAAGATACACAGTCAGTAGTAGCCTATTAAAATGAGCTACACACGTTCCGCATTCTGACATCGCAGCCTCTGCATGGGTTGTACCAGAGCCTCTCTGGTTGTGAGATGGTTGGGTCCAGGCCGTCTTTTCTAAAAAGTTTTCTCAGATAGGCTACCGATTGCCGGGCCGAAATATTGTGCACACTGCCAGTGAGCGACGAGTCTGACTGAGGCTAATGGGGACGCAGTCTCACACTCAAATTGCAAGTTTAAACAAATCACAAAAATAATCGGACCAGCTGGCTAAAAGCAGAATTCCCATATTCCCTCTTGAAAGCTGCCCTGCTCGACTTTTTAGATGTTGAATTGACTGTAAAACTGTAAAATTATGAACTTTGTGACATGACGCGAAGACATGGCTGCCGCTCCACTATGCGGTCTGTTCCCGGGCGACATTCTCACTCAAATGTCAAGACTTTCGTGACCCAAATCAAAATTCTGATCCGACAGATCAATGGGGAATCGCTTTTTCTCTCTCTAAGGCTGTCCTCCTCTGACTTTTTGGTCTTTTAAATCTAACTATTTGTATGATCCGTGTGGTCCTTTTGCCATTGTAAATGCTATCCTTTCCCGGTTTTCTGAAACCTAGCTGCGCGCGCATCCTGAATGTTGGTAAACATGAAAGTGGTCTATTTAGTTAGATGGCCCGCAAGTTTTTATTTATTGGCCAAGTGGTCCTTGGTCTGAAAAAGTTTGAGAAACACTGCTCTAGAGAGTACTTGTCCAGTCTCTACAGAGTACAATCCAGAGAATAAAGTGTGTTTCATCCAGTGAGTAGTTGAGGAAAAGCAGCACAAGATTGACCCCAATGGCAAAACATCTAAAATCACAATCAAAAAAGAGTTCCAGACCACTCAAGAAAAACAGCTGGAACAGCTAAACCTGCTGTTCCACAGGTTTAAGAGACACCAGGCATAAAAACGGGTCAGGGGTGAAAAAGGTGAGAAGGATATTAACCCTTTGAGGGGGTCCGGGTGAATGCTCCCCCATAATATTCCATATTTTAAAGCATCAATCTGATGCATTTTGAGATACTTTTTTTGCCAACCTGGGGAGAGCTGGAGAAACGTAACTTCAGCCATGAGTCATCATGAGGCTAGTTAGAGAGTTCCATGCTTAATGTGAGCGCGCTTGGCGCGCAAGCACATTTTTTGGCTGATTTGAGCGAAAAATCGTTTTTGGAGCTTGATGTAAAACAAACAAACATCCGTTTGTCCAATTGGTAAAACATTGTAAAGGTAATACGTTTACGTTTCTTAGCCTGGTTTTCCATCTTTATATTGTCTTTATAGCTAGCGTTCCATCTGTCAGTGTCACTGTCGTGTGTAAGCGGCACTAAGGGCTAGGGTTGCAAAATTCCGGGAATATTCAAAATTGGAAACTTTCCACGGGAATTAACTGGAAATTGGGGGGTAATTTAACTGTATTTACCTTGTCATAAGCAGACATGCATGCAACATTTATAATACAACTTAAAAAAATGACATTATTGACTTTTTTGACATTTTGTGAGAAGAACTTTATTCTTTCATCGAATAAAAAACCCATGAACGTTGAATAAAACATGAACATTGTGTTTTTCCCTGAATCCTTTCAGGTCTAAATGATTTATTCCTGGACCTCATCAACGTCCTCCTCACTGTTCACTTCCTCAACATCTGAGTTGTTGTCATCGTCAGTGTCACTGTCCAAGGTCGTTGAGGATGGCTCTGTGTCAGGCTCAAAGAGCCTTAGGTTTGCCCGGATGGCCACCAGTTTTTCGACCCTTGCATTAGTGAGCCTTTTGCGAACTTTTGTGTGCGTGTTGCCAAACAGTGACCAGTTGCGCTCAGAGGCGGCTGATGTTGGTGGGATTTGGAGGATGATGGAGGCTACAGGTGCAAGGGCCTCAGATCCACAAATCCCTTCCACCAGGTGGATGCCGATATGTACTGGCACGACTGCCATATTCCATCTCCTTCCCAAAGGCCTTGCTTGGTACGGTACTTTGCCAGACTGCCGAGAACTTTGCCTTCATCAAGACCCAGGTGTTGAGACATACTAGTTATAACTGTGTAAGCTCTGTTTATCTCTTCACCAGAGAGTATGCTTTTCTCATACCTCTTTGGGTCCAGCATGTATGCTGCTGCGTGTACTGGCTTTATGCAGAACTCTTTGCACTTCTCCATTGATTTAACCACTGCAGTTTCCTCTGCTTCGAGCAGCAGTGACGCGGGCAAGGCAGTTTGGATCTCTTCTTGGATCTCAGCAAACAGACATTGGACATCTGACAAAATGGCATCATCACTTTCTATCTGGGTAATAGCTACTGCTATTGGTTCCAGAATTTTCAGGCTGCTAGTCACTCTTTCCCAAAACACATCTGTCACATCTGTGTGTGTGTTCACTTGTTTTGTTTGGCCTCGCCCCCTCCAGGTGTGTCTCGTCTGCTCGTTAGTGGGGTATTTAGTCAGTGGGGTTATGTTTGTCCTGTGCCAGTTCGTCTTGTGTGTTTCCCGAGTCGTCCCAGCCGGTTTACCTCTGTCTCCAGTACCAGTACCAGTTCCAGTATCCAGATTACTAGTGATGGGCAAATGAAGCTTTTATGAAGCATTGAACCAGTTGAGCCAATGTTTCGAAAATAGGTTCATTACTCGAAGCTTCAGTGACAGTGACCTCTGCTGGCGAAGTTCAAGGCTGCAGTGGATTCAACGTATCCCTGCTTTGAAAATTATTTGACACAAATAAATATTGATCTAAATACAGATGTTTAAATTGTTCTTAAATGGATATGCCTAGCCTTCTGTCCATGTAGGCTAGGATATAATTGAAACAGTATATCAAAAAAAACATAAGGCTATGCCTTCCCCCCAGACTGGGATTCGAACCCCGCTCCTCAACTCCCTAGGCAGTTCATTATCCCCTAGTCTAATCCAGTTGATGGTAGCACATCGTTCTATTACATAAATACTCTGCACAACTCCCGTAAACGATTGTAGCATCGATTGTGATCTTTTTTTTCCCCATTAAATAATTAGGCGTTGACCATCTGGCTTCGGGCAAGGTGGTTGGGTGTGCTTGAGTAACTCTGAAAGGGGTGATTATGTGGATGGGATGGGGTTAGACACTCAAAGATTTGTATTGAGGTAGGCTGCCTTATGGATTGAGCCGGTTTCTTTGTTTTGCTCAAAGCTTCTCCACCGAGCCGCGGACCAGTAAGTGATTCATTCAGGCAACGAACCAGTTGCTGCTTCGGACGTCATATGTCACGTGATTGTTTTCGCTCTGAAGCAAGCTGCTTTAGTCTGCATTAGTTTTTCAACGGCTTATGCATTGAGCCAGTTTCTTTTTTTGCTCAAAGCTTCTCCACCGAAACACGGAAAATGATTTGATCCACACTTACACTAAGACTGAATATCATGTTATATTTACAAAACCAGGGACAGGGGTTGCAAATTAGTATTGTCTAGAAACCTGTATGCATGGCATCTATTTTATATGAAACAATGTATTTGTCCCTGCTCAATAAACTTCTAAATATAAAAAAAATTAAGATTGATGAATGTGTGTATTGTGCTTGTGTTACTGAGGAGAATGGAAAGATGGCATGTTGGGTGTGCTTGTGTAACTATGGCAGGAGGTAATTATGGAAATACGGGGTGATTATGGAACATTCAAAGATTTTTATTTAGGTACATTATCTTTTCCACAGTTTTAGGGTTGAGCTGGTTCCTTTTTTTGCTCACAATTTCTCCACATTTTGAGAAGATTCGCTCCGATGGTACCGATGATGCTGGCGTGCATAAAAATGTGTTCGCCAGCTTGAACAGATTGGAGTAAACATGCTTGTGTTCCCGCCAGTACTCCAGTGGATCTTGTGATCTGGAGATGGGTGGATCCGTTAAGTAACGCTGCACCTCCACAGTTGCATCTGATGTAGCGTTCCTCCCCTTTCTTGCCTGGGAGGCATCTCTGTCTAGGCTTTCCCACAGGTTTATCACTGAAAGACAAACATGAAATTAATCATCAGTACAGAAAAGTTCAATTTGTATCTATTTTTACTTGTACTTACTTTGTCCTACATTTTATCACATAATTATATAATTACCTGTTGAAGGAGGATTTTCCACATTCACTGTTGCTGCTTGGGCCGATGTGGAGGGATGTTCCTCTGTCGGTGTGTCAGGTGGTGTGTCCAGTGTGTGTCGCATTAATTGTGTGCATTGTGCTATTAGTCTTTTTACGGAAGCCTGCGCCTGTACTTGATTGTGAAATCCCATTGTTTTGTATCTTGGATCCAAAAGTGTTGCCAGTGCCAGGGCTGTCTGGGTCTCCGCAGTTTCCAATTTGTTTTGCATGAAGGACAGCAGGTAGCATTTACATACTATTTCGCAGATACTGGGAGGAGGAAATGTAAATAGATTAAAATAACATACGCACTGTGATTTATCAAGATTGCGTCTGTTTTTAATAAGTTTCAATCGAAGGTGCAAAGTTAAAGAAATCAACATTTATTGAAAAATGTAATCACTTTCAACATTCAAAACATATTATTACACAACAAAATACTCAAGCTCAATAATATCTACTTGTGTTAAACTCCGCAAAATCATGGATGGATTGTCCTGACCGCGCGCTCTACAAACTCGCCACGGACGCCCTCGCCTTCACGCGCAAACAGTACACGTGTATCGTTGCCAAGCACACAGACATAGGCTGTATTAAATATCCTACCTGCAGCTGAAAACTTAAATTAAGAGCAATGTGCGGCGTGTTAATTAAGCTACTGTACCGCTGCTGTGCGTAAATGCGCATTGCTCTTAATTAAAAGACGCACTTCCAAACTTTCCATATGCATTTTTTCATAACACAGCAGAAAAACTCACCATTTCAGTGGGAACAGTGTTGTTGGTCTCCCTTTTTTGCCAGTGCATCAAAGTCTGGAGTTAGTTTTGTTGTGGCAATTCTCAGGACAGATCAAAAGATTAACTTGGATCTGTGATGGGCTTTGTTGATTTTCATGACGCTAAACGTCTGCTCACACATACATGTCGAGCCAAACAACACCAGCATTTTCTGCGCCGTCCTCCGGAGGTTTGGAAACGCGGTCTCGTTAAGTGAAGCGTAAAAGTCATTCAGTTTAAGAGACTTGAACTTCTCCTTTGAGACGGAGTCAGACTGAAGATCGATCAGTTCCAATTGCAGCTCCTGCGGCGCTGATTCGGGGACAGGACACCAGTTGAAGTGACTTGTCAATTTTTTTTTGCCTCCAGCCACCTGCTAGCATCCAGCTACCTGCATGACCTGCTAGCATCTAGCTACCTGCCTGGCCTGCTAGCCTCCAGCCACCTGCCTGGCCTGCTAGCCTCCAGCCTCCAGCCACCTGCCTGGCCTGCTAGCCTCCAGCCACCTGCCTGGCCTGCTAGCCTCCAGCCACCTGCCTGGCCTGCTAGCCTCCAGCCTCCAGCCACCTGCCTGGCCTGCTAGCCTCCAGCTACCTGTAGCTACCGGCTCAGGCGGCTCAGGTCGCAACAGCTCTGCTACCATCCACCTGGCTCCAGCAGCAGCCACCATTCACAAGGCCCAGGCTCCAGCAACAGTGACCTGCTAAGGAGATGGCAGCAGCCAGCAGCACAGGGGTGTCAGGTGCTCTCTTTGCGCTTTGAATTTTTGGTGTTATTTTAAACTTTGTAGATTCCAGACAACTTTTAAACAGAAAGCTACTCTCCCGTAACATAGCAGTGCACCATGAAACAACAGTTGTAAAGCATTTTGGATACGGAAAGCATATTCTAATGCAAGCATTTGGAAACACCGCCACCGTTCGGGATCAACACAAGCAAAGTTATGCAGTCCGGGGCAAACGCCAAAGTGACAGTCTCATCATCATTACACTATACTTGTTGCTATCTGGTGATGTGCACCCATGCCCAGGCCCGACTTCCCACGGTGCAAGCAGCGAGGGCATGAAGAAAAAGCATCACAAAATGAACTTTTTCAAAACTGTCACTCACTCTCGAATGATTTGGGATTCACAACATAAACCCAGCGGTATCTTTGGAGGGCATATTAACATCCGTAGTCTCACACCGAAGGCTGAACAAATGCATCATGTTCTTAGTAATTCCAACTTGGATTTTTTAGGCCTGTCTGAATCGTGGTTGCATAACAACTCTCCTTCTGCTGCATTGCTTGTCCCAGGCTATAATATCTTTAGACGAGACAGATCGAAGGGAAGAGGGGGTGGGGTCATGATTTATATCAAAGACCACATCAACTGTCATGAAATATGCTGGCCTTTTGACCATGAGTTGGAGTGTATTGGACTGAATATAGTGCTTTCATCTGAAATGTCTTTTGTGCTCATTGTTGTGTATCGTCCACCTTCCTCTAATAATGATTTTTATATCACATTTAAAAAGCTACTTAAAGCATGTGATTTTAAAACTGAGGTAATACTACTTGGCGATCTAAATTGTAACTGGTTAGATAAAACTAATAGGAAACCCCTTAAACAGATTACAGAAGATTTGGATTTTACACAATTGTTGGAAGGTCCAACTAGAATAACTGCATCTTTCCAGACACAAATAGACTTAATATTTAGTAACAAGCCTGAAAGAGTTGTTAAGACATTTAATTTTATTACTGGACTGTCCGACCATAATCTGACAGTAATGTCCAGAAAACTAACAAAGAAACGTTTTCATCATTCTAATAAACCTATAGAGCAACTCAGGATTAAGTAAAGGCTACCAAATTTTTGGGAATTTTAGTTGACGAAAGACTTAATTGGTCAAATCACATAGACCTGGTTTGCAGAAGGTCCACAAAGATGATGGGCATATTAAGGAAAGTGTGTCCTTTAATTCATCCTTCTGCCCATTTAACTTTATATTATAGTTTTTTGTTTCCTTTCCTGAACTACTGTAATCTGGTCTGGGCAGCTTCATATCCCAACCATCTCAAAAAATTATGTATTATTCAGAAGCGATTTTTAAGATTCATCTCACATTCAAACAGATATGCTCCGTCAGCACCACTTTTTATTCATTTTTATATATTTCCAATTCACAAATTGAATATCTATCTCATATGTTTATTCATTCACAAGTTTATTTACAGAAACCAAGATCTCCCGGAAAGCTTTCAGACTTTGTTTACTTATTCATTTAACGTACATTCACATCGCACTAGACAGAGCACCAATAACAACTTATCTTTACCCTTTTCCCGCACATCACATCATCAATTTAGTATATATTATAGAGGCCCGGCTTTATGGAATGTCTTACCTCCCCTTTTAAGATCCATATCATCCCACTCACTTTTTAAAAAGCAGCTTAAAAAACATCTTATCTTTTTGTGAATCTTCTAATAACCTCCTGTCTTCTCCTTTGCTTTTTTCTAATTTTTTCATTATCTTTGACATGTATTTATCACATCTCCCATCTATTTTTCATTATTTTGTGTATTTTTGTACCTTGTCTCCTTAATTTCTAGAGTTTATTTGTTAGCCTGAATATGATTTCATTGTGATTATTGATAGGGGTGGAACTCTGTACAAGCCCATTGGGCTTCGTTCCCTCCTTGCACCATTAATTGTTAATGTGTGCTAAATAAATAAACTAAACTAAACTAAACTAAACTAAAGGATTCCAAAAAATGAAATGGCTAATTTCCAAAGAGCAGTGCAGCAGACTGATTGGAAACATTTACTTACTGGAAGCAATACAGAAGCAGATAGCAAAATGTTATCTGCCAAGTTACATAGTCTAGTTAAGGAGTTTACTAAAAAGGTCAAAGGAAAGAAAAAAATCAATGCACTTCCCTGGCTCAATAATGAAATATTCACCTTGATGAAGGAAAGAGACTCTGCATTGAAAAGATCATTGAAAACCAAATTAAATATTGACAGACATAGGTTCACTTCACTACGTAATAAAGTAATCAAAGTCATCAGAAAGGCCAAAGCAAATTTTTTCATAACAATTATCAATGAGGCAAAGGGTAACACAAAGCTGATCTGGGAACAGATTAAGAATGTAATGGGAATTAGTCACAGGCCTAGGAAGCAGTTAGAGCTGAATCTGAATGGTAAATTAATGCAAGATCCAGCACAACTAGCTGTAGCTTTTAATGAATATTTTATTAATTCTGTGGCTGAAATTGCACAGAATTTTCCTTCAACAACTGCAATAATTCTAGAAGTAGATGACAGCAAGCCTTCTTTCAGCATTCAACCTATTTCTGAATTTAAAACTCAAGCTATAATTAATTCTATTGAGGTCTCAACAGCGAAGGATATGTATGGTATGGATTCTAAAATGCTTAAAACTCTGCAAGAACACTTAGCCTACCCCATCACACAAACTATCAACCAGTCAGTACGACAGGGGATATTCCCAACAACCTGGAAGACCGCAATTGTTACTCCTATATTCAAGTCAGACGACCCTCAGAACATATGTAACTACCGACCAATCAGTATTTTACCTATAATTTCCAAGGTTGCTGAGAAATGTGTATCAGAGCAGCTTGTTTCTTTTTTAAATAATGGTCCATTTACTCTTCATCCCATGCAGTTTGGCTTCAGGGCCCACCACTCTGCGGAAACAGCTAACTGTTTTTTCTTACAGGAGGTCCGAGCAATGGTCGACAAGGGAGGTGTTGTTGGGGCTGTGTTTTTAGACCTTCGTAAAGCTTTCGACACAGTCAACCATCAGGTCCTTATTGCCAAACTGTCTGCTTTTAACTTCTCACCTTTAACACTCAAATGAATTGAGTCATATTTAACTGGTAGAAGTCAACATGTTTTTGTGAACAATCAACGTTCACCAGCTCTTAATTTATGCACTGGGGTACCACAAGGATCGATACTTGGCCCGCTTTTGTTCAGTCTGTATATTAATGATCTGCCGTTGGTTTGCCCTGATATCAAAATACAAATGTATGCAGACGACACTGTAGTATATGTGCATGCCAAAACAAAAGAAATGGCTGCTGCTAAACTGACCACAGCTATGGACCAGATCACTAATTGGCTAAACCATTCCTGCCTCCAACTTAATGTTAATAAAACCGTAGGAATGTTTTTTACCAAAAGACAATGTAACATCGTGTCGAACATAACAATATCAGGTCAAAACATAAGTATTGTGCCACAATTTAAGTATCTGGGCATTATCATTGATTCTACTCTTTCTTTTAAAGCACACATTAAGAAGGTGTGCAACAGGGTCAAGTTTAGCTTAGCCAATTTTAAATATATTAGAAATTCCCTAACTTTTAATGTTGCCAAACTTTACATGGATGCCATGATTATGTCACATCTTACATACTGTATGACAAGCTGGGGACAAACTAACAGTTTGTCATTGAAGCCATTAGCAACTCTTTACAAGAGAACACTCAAAGTGTTGGACCAGAAGCCTAACAGCTCACATCATTGTACTATATTAAATAACCGTACACTGCTGAGCTGGGAAGATGTAATAAAATATAAAAACATCTGCCTGGTTTTCAAAATTCTGCATAACACCGCTCCTCCTCCTTTAAAATCATTCATAATCCAACGTAACAGCAGCAATCAGATCACCAGAAGCACCACACGGGGTGACCTGCTAATCCCATTTAGAAAAAGCACATTTGGTCAACAATCATTTTCTGTTAGGGCAATACAAAATTGGAATTCACTGCCTACCACTATCAATGAAATACATACATATTCCACCTTTACAGCACATCTTAAAACATGGCTGTCCGACAACTATAACTGCACACATTAATTTCTGTAAGACGTGATGTGTGTGTTTGATGTGTTATTGTTGCTGCCATCCATCTCTGCTACCTGCCTGCATGTTCTGCCCTATGTACTTTCAATGTGATCTTTGTGGCCTATTTTCCGTTGTCCCCTGTGTGTTTGTGTTGTTGTTGCATGAACTGCCTTGATATCTTTGCCATCATCTGTGCTTGCCTGTTTGTTCTTGCTCCAACTGTGTGCAATATGTTTGTTTGTCTTTTTCCCCTTCTTGCTCAGGCCTGCTGTAATTATAAATGTAATGTTTTACTGTTATGTATTGTAGGTTGCCTACTGACAACTGGCCGGGGACTACAGCTGGAAATTAGCCAAATAGGCTAAAGCTGCTCCTTCTCAAAGGGGACTGTCCACGAAACTATAAACAAATAAAATAAACTAAACTGGATTCTTTTCAGCAGCCCGATGTTTTTTCCAGTTAAATTTGGCGATCCATCCGTGGTGACATTGGCAAGTTTACTCCAAGGTAGCTTCATTCTCTCGATGACAGCAGACACCTGTTCATATAAGTCCTCTCCTCGCGTTTTCCCTTTCAGTGATTCCATGCTCAAAAGCTCCTCCGTTATCTCAAAACTGTCGTTAATCCCTCCAGGGTGTCCGCGGAGTCTTAAAAAGTCTTAAAAAGTCTTAAATGAATTTTTCTAAATTTAAGGCCTTAAAAAGTCTTAAATTCGTCAAAAATGTCATATGCTGGTCTTAAATAAATAACTCGGAGGTCTTAAATTTGTCGGGGCAGGACTATTTTTATTTTATTTTTTCTCGCGGGACTTTTCGGCAAGGAGATGTAGAGAGGCTACTTTCTTGCTAGCTGCATATATAAACGGATGTCTGCGCGCTTGCTAGCTAGTCTGCAACAATGGGTAAGTGCAAATTCAACGTCAATTGGCTGGACGACGTCCGTTTCCGAGGTTGGCTGGCGTCCGTTGCCAACCCAGAACAGGCCAGATGCATTTCGTGCAAAAATACATTCAAGATCGGCTCCATGGGGACTAAGGCTCTCGTCAGCCATGTGCAGAGCCAAAAACACAAAACCTCTACCAGGAGCCACACACAGACCCCAGCCATTTCTACATTTTGCATCTCTGCCCCGGGGCCACCGCAGCAGACAACGGTCCGCGCTGCTAGCACTGACCTGAGGGTAGCATTTGGTGCGACACCAACACTGAAAGCGGAGGTGTTGTGGATTCTAAACACAGTGGTCAAGCACCAGTCCTACAACTCGAATGAGGGGATAGGAGATCTCTTCGGTTTGATGTTCCCTGACTCTCAAATCGCGAGCACCTTTACTGCTGGAAAGGACAAAACGGCGTATATAACTCGCTTCGGACTAGCGCCTTTCATCCGAAACGAGCTAATCTGCAGCGTCAACAAGGCTGATTTTGTTTTGATGTTTGATGAGACGTTGAACCACGCCACTAAAAGCAAGCAACTTGACGTGCACGTCCGATATTGGGTCGGAGATCAAGTGCATTCCCGGTACTTGGGCTCGCAATTCATGGGACACGCAACAGCCCGAGATTTACTGCACCACTTCAAAGCAAGAGTTTTAATACAGCGGGATCCCCCCCACCATCGCGGGGTTAAGGTCTTAAATTTCATTCAAGGTGGTATTAAAAAGGTCTTAAAAAGTCTTAAATTTGACTTCCTGAAACCTGCAGATACCCTGTCCCTCGGATAAAAATTAGGAGCTGAGCAGTGTCTTTTATGTCGTTACTTTCATCCAGTGCTAGTGAATATAACTTAAAGGACTCCGCCTTTTTGTTTAACTCGCTGACTATATCTTCGTCAATCAGTTCCACGCGGCGAGTCACTGTCCTGCGTGCTAAACTGATTTTTTCAAACTTGGCTTTGCTCTCCGGACACAAGAGACCTGCTGTCTCTACCATGCACTCTTTCAAAAACTCGCCTTCGGAGAAAGGCTTGCTAGCCTTTGCTAATTTGAATGCCAGCAAATAACTTGCCTTGGTACTTGACTCTTGAATTGCAGTTTGTCGGTGAAAAAAGTTCTGTTGACTCTGTAAATTAGCTGCCAACCTCTGAGCAGTAGCCGCCCGTTCTTGTGTTGACTGCTTGCTAGCATAGTTTGCATGCTTCGTGGCAAAGTGACTGCTGATATTGTACTCTTTGAAAACCGCAACAGCTTCTTGGCATATCAGACATACAGCCGTTGATCGGACTTCAGTGAAGAAGTATTTTGTTGTCCACTCCTTATTAAACACTCGGCATTCGCTGTCCACTTTCCTTCTCTTTGGTCCGCTCATTTTCACAGAAGGGCTTAATGGTGACGTGAAACGAAGTGAAAATTAAAGTGAAATAAAGAGAAATACGCGCCACTCCAACAACGGTCAATGTGTTTTGAGTGCGCCATCTATTGGGGAAACGTGGGCATTGCAGGGAAAGGGGAAAAAAGGAGGTTTTTACTATAATTTGGACAAGTTCGGCGGGCCGGATTAAAAAGCCTAACGGGCCGTATGTGGCCCGTGGGCTGTATTGCCCATGTCTGGGTTAGACACTCAAAGATTTGTATTGAGGTAGGCTGCCTTATGGATCGAGCCGGTTTCTTTGTTTTGCTCAAAGCTTCTCCACCGAGCCGCGGATCAGTAAGTGATTCATTCAGGCAACGAACCAGTTGCTGCTTCGGACGTCATATGTCACGTGATTTTTTTCACTCTGAAGCAAGCTTCGAAGCAGTGCTTCTTGGGAATTGTAGATCAGGGTTTGAAGCAAGCATCGAAGCTTCAGTGTCACACTGCCATCACTACCGATTACCCGTGCACCGAACCCTGCCTACCAAGGACCTGACTCTGCCTGCCGTCTATCTGTGCCTTCACTCCACCGTGTACCGAACCCTGCCTACCAAGGACCTGACTCTGCCTGCCGTCTGTCTGCGCCTTCACTCCACCGTGTACCGAACCTTGCCTGTCCATCACCTGAGTACGCCTGTCGATTTGGAGCAATAAACATCTGCTACTGAACTACCTGCCTCTGCTGTCTGCATCTGGGTCCACCTCTGTACTTGAGCCGTGATAGTACGAACTGGCCATGACTGACCCAGCGGACGCAGAGCAGCTACGCCATGCTGTTCATCTCCAGGGAGCCGCCATCGGAAGACAGAGAACCCCGCTTACCCCCTCCGGAGCGTTACAACGGTGATCCTGGGACTTGTCGCTCGTTCCTCTCGCAGTGCTCCCTCATCTTCGAGCTCCAGCCATCCACGTTTCTGACAGAACGCGCCAGGATAGCATATCTTGTCACTTTGATGTCGGGTAAGGCGAGGGCATAGGCTACTGCGATATGGGAGCAACAATCCCACATCTGCCACTGCTATGAGGATTTGACTGCTGAAATGAGACAGGTTTTTGATTCCCCTGTGTGAGGCAGAGAAGCAGCTAGGACGCTCCTCCGGCTTCGCCAGGGCTCTCGTGGGGTAGCAGACTATGCCATTGACTTTCGTACTCTAGCCGCAGAAAGCTCATGGAATTACAGTTCCCTATTCAATGCCTTTCACCACGGATTATCCAACGGAATAAAGGACGAGCTTGCAGCGCGGGAGCTCCCCGACTCTCTTGAATCCCTTATTTCCCTTGCTGTCCGAATTGACAGCCGTCTGCGGGAACGGGACCGGGAGAGAAAGGAACTCCGTTCTGGTAAACAGCCGCCTTCCTATACGGCACTGAACCAGCAACCTAGAAGTCGCCTCGGTTACCAGGAATTCCCCCGAGAGCTACAGAGGTCAGCCGAACCGTCGCAAACGGAGCCTATGCAACTCGGGAGGGCTTCACTAACGCCGGCAGAGAGACAACGCCGGATTACCAGCCGCAGCTGTCTGCACTGTGGCGCACCTGGACATTTCATTTCTACCTGTCCGTTAAAAGGACAGGCCCACCAGTAGGCAGGGGTATATTGGTGGGTCACGTTCAGACACCCTGGGTTCCCTCTGTCCGTGCGCCTCTTCACGCCCTGTTATCCTGGAAGTCCCAATCCCGTTCCGTCAAGGTGATCATTGACTCAGGGGCTGACGAAAGTTTTATCCATCGGAATCTGGTCGGACTTCTTGGGATTCCCACACACCCTCTCTCTACGCCTGTGGTGGCCAGGGCACTGGATGGGCGCTCCATCAGCCGCATCACCCAGATCACTGTTCCGGTGCAGTTACGGGTCTCTGGCAACCACTGTGAGTACCTCTAATTACTCCCGGTGTTTTCTCCTGATGTGCCTGTTGTTCTTGGCTTGTCATGGCTTCGACGTCATAATCCGACTATTGACTGGCCCACCGGTTCTATCACTGGTTGGAGCCCTCTGTGTCATGCCAAGTGCCTGAGGTCTGCGCAGCCTGCCCCTGCTGACGGGAACTGTAGTGTGCAGGCTATTTCTGACAACTCTGATGTTCCGAAGGAATATATGGATTTACAGGAAGTGAAGTGCAAATCTCGGCCCTCTTCACTTCCACCTCACCGTCCCTACGACTGTGCTATCACCCTGCGTCCTGGAACTTCGCCCCCTAGAGGCCGCCTCTATTCCCTGTCTTCCCCTGAGACCAAGGCAATGGAGTCCTACATCACCACTTCCCTTGCTGCAGCTCTCATCCGCCACTCTTCCTCTCCGGCGGGTGCCGGATTCTTCTTTGTGGAGGGGCATTGGTGAGACCAAACGGCATGACCAGGTATTCGTAGTGACTGCTGGCCGTGTTGAACGCGGTCTTCCACTCGTCCCCCTCCTTAATGCGCACCAGGTGGTAGGCGTTACGCAGATCCAGTTTGGAGAAGACAACAGCCCCCTGGAGGAGCTCGAAGGCAGAGGAGACCAGAGGGAGTGGATATCGATTCTTCACCGTAATATCTTTCAGGCCCCTATAATCCACACTTGGTGTTCAATGACTCAATTCATCAAGCTGTAGCTAACGTTAACCAAGTCTATGTCAACAGGGCTCCTGGGTGAGTTGGTGGTCTGCACTGGTGATGCAAGGCCCTTCGCGTTAATATTTCCATGCACTCACGCTCTCACGCGCACCTGTTCGCAGTTTACTGAATATGAATCCCCCCCCACCCAAAACAATTTCTCATCGAATCTACACGATTCACGTAGGTCACCTATTTTGGTTTCAAAACGGCGAATTTCGCCAAAAGGTGAGGGATTATCATGCCTGAGATACACATTTAACATACAAAATCAATATACCCACTACCAAGGACGGACTGGGAGTCAAAATAGGCCCTGGACTTCGATCCCAACCGGCCCACCAGAACCGGCCCCCGTATACGTCACCACAGCTGCCATGCTAATGCATGCACGTACAAACACGACCACCCTCTAATACAACTAGTTAGCATCACAACCATTGATCATTATTGCAATACTACTTTAAAAAGGCTGCAGAACACACACTGCACATTGTTATACAACCTCTACAGAACACACTGTATTTGTCATGATTGAACTACCTCACATCACATGAAGCCTAGAGTGAAAAAGATACGCTAAAATATCCACAATACTCACTGAAAGATAGAGCTGTCTAACTGCTGCTCGGGGTCAGCTGGTTGGCTTAAAGTCGTGAGAGAACAGAACTGGTTGAACACCTCTCCAAATATAGAACATAAACGTAACCTGTAAGAGAGCAGCACAAACTATCATCAGTCATGACTGAAGTACATCACAGCACCTGAAGCCTAGAGTGAAAGAGATATCATATTCACAATACTCACTGAGACAGAACTGTCTAACTGCTGCTCAGGGTCAGCTGACTGGCTTCACTCTGTCAAAGTACTGGACAGCAATATTAGAGACAGGAAAGAGACATTAGAATTGTAGGAGTAAAATTATGGTAAGCAGGTTGCAGGAAATATGTGACAACCACCTTATTGGAGGAGCAATTTTTTCAACAGCTCGCTTTTCTCTGCAACTCTATCGATCACCGTGTCAGTATCCAGAGCCATTAGGATGTCCTTCTCGGTAGCCATAAGCATGAAGGCCTGTAGGTGTTCTTGTGAGAGAGTGCTTCTGAGTCTGCTCTTGATATACTTTAAGGTAGAGAAACTTCGCTCACAAGCTACCTGGGTAACTGAGAGGGTGAGTAGGAACTTGTATCCAAGGCCAAGGATATGGTATGCATCAGTCAGCAGCTTGTACCGTCTCAGCATCTGGTAACAACACAGTGGACATTCTTTACATGATGAGCAGCATTTATTCTTTATTTCCACCTCATTTTCATTTCCTTCAGGCCCATCCTCCACTGTCCTGTTCATGTATTCCTCTAATCCTGAACTTTTCAGTCTTTTCCACTGTAAAGCGAGGCTCCCCAGCTCACACTGCAAATTGTCAACAGTTGCTTGGCTATCAAATCGAAGCAAACATTTGCTGAGCTCTTTGAGGGCTGTCTCTGGAAGACCATTCGATGTGATTTGGGAGAAGTTTCTAGGGTCTAGAAGGGCTAGGTCAGCATAGAGAGTGCCATGAGACAGAAATTGCCTGTGGATACTATCTGTGATGGTATCCATGATTTGATTGTGGACTTGAACTTTATAGGCACTCTCTGCCTCTGTCAAGGCTTCATCTTGAGCTAACTATCCAGACATGACTTTCTTCTTTCTTGCCCTTTTCTGTGGCAGAGTGGCTTCTACCTCTTCCAGCTATGTGTCCTCATCCTGTTCCTTGATTTTGTCATTTGCAAACTGGACAAATGTGTCTGCAGCTGCTTTGATGGAGTCAAAGTCTCTTGACATGCCTTTAAGGCTTTCCTGTGTAGCCAAGACCATTCGATGGGCCGACAGGATGTCCATCCCACTTGTCTGCAAGTATCTGGACAGTGGTGACGTGTTCTCAAATATTCTTAGAAATATTTGAGCTGTCAGTATGGTCTCATATACCGGAGAAGAGCCTCAGTAAAACCTCTTGCCTTCACCCGAACAGTTGCCTTCATGTTGGCCTGTCCTTGTATGGCTGATAGTGTGAGGAGTACTTCGACATAGAGACCCTGGTCTGGTTTTCCAAAGGATCCAAATACCTTCTTCATAGCACTATCCTTAGCCCACCAGCATGTTTCTCCGATTGGAGATAGGCGTCTGTGTCGTGTGTCCTGGCTCTTCTTCTCCCACACATCCATCCTTTGGTAGGATTCACGGAGTAACACAGCAATGTCGTTCAGGAGAGCAAACAGTGACCCACTTGCTATGACAATATCAGTTGTGTCACACAAAACTAGATTAAGGACATGTGCATAGCACCATACATGCACTTGATTGGGGGACTTTGAGGATAACAGAGCAGAGAAGCCCTTATATTTGCCCTGCATATTGGATGCTCCATCCGTAGCATTACCAATGCACTTGCTCATGTCTAATTTGAGTTTATCCACCACATCTGTCAACAACTGGACGAAGTACTGTCCAGTGGATGCCTCACACTTCACAACGGCCACAAGCCTCTCTTGTACAACATCAGTCACATATCTCACAATGACAGAGCACTGGTCTTGAGAAGTTATATCTTGAGTTGTGTCAATCTGGACAGAGAACATTCCAGTTTACTCAATTTCACTTGACATGGTCTCTTGGATAATGCTCTGAATTGTGTGAATTACAGTGTTGACAGTATTCTTTGAAAGCCGTGTGATTTGAAAACCTCTGCCTCTTGTCCCAGACTGATGTAAGATCTTGCTTTTTTCAACGCATTCAGTGATATGTTCTTTCAAGCGGACATCATACTTTCCCAGCAGTATTATCATCTCCAAGAAATTACCGTGATCAATACTGGGGTCCTCTAATGTATATGCAGCCTCAGACTGCATCCCCCTGTAACTGAGCCCCCTCTTGCCAATTACTTTCACTATGTCTACGACACGTTCTAGCACCTGCCTTCTCTTGCGTACCTCTCTGTGGGCAGACATTTGACTGCCACTGAGCAGACTTTGAATGTCTGCGTTAGAGGACCTTAAAAAGTATGCCTCAGCACTACTTCTATGCATGTTAGTTTTCTCATGGTCTTCTACCCTTTGGTGAACATGTTTCCAATCAGTCATTCCACTCATAAAATTATTGCTGTCAGTAGGTTTTGCAAAGGCCATACAAATGGAACAGTATAATGCATGGCTTTCTTCATTGTATGACAGCCATTTACGATTAGTGCCGTTTTTTTCACAGAAAACCCTCTGTATCACTGAGTTTTTTTATTTCTGCTTTGGGTGGAAACAAAAGAAAATGTCTAGGTCCTCTGACTTGGGTCTCTGAAAATAATCAAAGGTTGGTCTGGCATCCTGGCCTTCCCTGACTCTCTCTTCCACTGAACTGGGCCTGTCATCAACCTAATGCTGTCTTCCACTAACATTGGACTGGGCCTGTTATCAACCTCAATGCTGTCTTCCACTAACATTGGACTGGGCCTGTCATCAACCTCAATGCTGTCTTCCACTAACACTGAACTGGGCCTGTCATCAACCTGGAGATGAATAAGATAATATACAATTTATTTATTATTATTACAATTTGAGAGGTAAAGTGGTAGGAATCGGGCGAAGCTGGTTCATGAAGGAGGACGCGAGACATAGCCGCAGCGCGTCATATTACGTGCAGGGTACTCCGCCTTAATAGGGCGGGGTATAAAGCGGGGTGTCCCGGCATATGCATTGCTAGTGCGACATAGACATCAGTCATCCTGGTGATTCCTGTATCTAAACGCTGAGTCCGATCGATCTGGTTCCTGGGTGAACAATGAACAATGTGTCGTCAGGAGGTTCCTGTGTCTGTCTATGTGGTCGTCGAAGTCTGGCCTGGTCCGTGTGGACCTGGAGTGGTTAGCGAGCAGTGCTGCATGGCTCGCAACAATGGCGTGGTCCTCCGCACGTATGCGACTGGTGTGGAGCTTCGCTCGTCAACCGCTGGTGTTTTCTACGGATCCCCGGGTTGTATGTCTATTTCGCTGACGGGGTGCAGCCTTCACTGCGCGGTGTAGGATGTGCTTCGTTTGTTGGGGCGGTATCGTGGTCTGGTTAATGACCTAGCACTGCGAGCTTTCTTCCAGTCGGTATGTAGAGGCGCGTGCCTCAGTTGGTACGTCGAGGCAGGGCCTCAGTCGGTAAGCTACGTCTGCTACGTGAATGAATATATGTTTGCCGGATTTATGGCTGGGTGAAATGTCTGCTCGGTGTCGCTATTGTGTGTGCTAATTGCAATGGGTCTCGGGAGCCTACGTGTCGCTAGGTCTAGCAAGGAATCCGTGGCCCATGCACTTTTGTAAGCTCGCGCTTGGAAGTCGCTTGGACAAAAGCGTCTGCTTTTGAATTCATGTCATTGGATGACTTCATAGACATGTTTGCATGTCGTGATGAGTCCGGCGGGGGTCGGGCTGTATGTTGGCCGTGATCAGTCGGAGTTTCGTAGTCTCGATGGCATGGCTGCCGGTAATAGGTGCGTTCGACATGGATTGCGGCTGCATGCAACGACCGGCAGTCGAGGAGGAGTTCACAGCGATCAAGCGCGTCTGCGTACTTGAATATTTGTGATAACCTAGTCTTTCCGTTCATGGGAAGGCGGATGACGCACCGTTTTCATCAATGTTTTATTCAATTACCTATCGGTCCGAGTTCAGCATTGGCAGACCTGAAGGTGTCTGACTATAGGCCTACATCTGGCCGATCATGAATAACTGTGTCGTCGTACGGACCCAATACCGGTTCCTGGCTGTTCCTACTGTCTCTGTTCGGCAATGTAGCTCGATGTCAGTCAATCGCGGGCAGGCTCGGGTAGGCTCTCTCGCCGACGCGTCTGGTGATGCCCTTCGACGGTCGCAGTGGCGCCGGTCCGGATTCATGGCGATCGCGGCTGTCTCTATGCTCTTCTGGCTCTGCTTCGCATTTGGACGTTTCGTCCGAGTCCTGTGGGGTCAGCTGGCCGGTTGCAGGGTCGGTGTGCATTCGGGCTGCACCTGTCGGCCGATTTTGTGTTCGTTTTTCGTCCTCGCTCCGACTCTGTGAGTCATGTGTAGTTGCTCGGTAGTCTTTCTTTCGCATGCGCCTCGTTCTCGCGGCGGTCGTCGTTCCCGTCTTTGGCTCCATCGTTCCGGCGCTGCGCAATCTCGTTCGTGGATGTGAGTTTGCGCTCCGATTGCGTTCTGGACCTTGGTCGCGGGCATCGGACTTGGGTTGTCGTTTTCTGTGCGGACAGGGGCAATTGCGGCTCCCTGGCTTGCGGGCTCCGTTGTGTTGGGGGTTCGACGCAATGAAAGGTTTGTGGCTCGTTGGATGGAGTCGGCGGGCGATTCAAGTCATAGCAATGTTCGAATTGAATTCCACTACTTGTACCCCACTTGTCTTAGGTAGTAGGGGTGGCATGTGTGTTATATGTTATAGGTGGTATAGGCGTAGCCTATTAGAGGTTCACCATATTGTATTAACATGGTCGTATTTAGGGGGTGTACTATTTAGCGCAGCATAGATGTAATGTATGTTGTGTGTACTCATGTTATGTATGCAGGTTGCTTTGTGGTATCTTGTCCTAATAAGTTCAGGGCCCAGTTGACCTGGTGTTTGTGCATTTGACAAATACTTGAATGTGACTTGTATCCTATCCCTGTAGCGTCTGACGTGGGGTAAGCTAATATGGTGCAGGAAGAGGATCGTTGTGTCTGTGATATGAGGACAGTGACAATCAAAGGGTAGATCCTCTGACATTTGATTAACAGTAGTGAGACGTCTTACAGTGGAAGTGCATCACGGGTATGTTTGCGGGCGTATTGCGTCCCGGTTGGTTAACAACGTAAGTGAAGTCCCATTCCAACCTTTGACCTTGCACAATCTCACCTGGCTACTTGACCATAGCACGTACTATTGTGGAAGCTGTGCGGGTACTCTTGTTACATGGCATATTAACTCTGCTTCCTGTCCCCTCTTCCATGGCGCAATACCTCCGCTGTATGCATTCGTCGACCGCAATGAGCGAGCCCCTGTTCGTCACCGATGCCGGGGAAGCATGACTACATTAACGGCCACCGGGAGGCTTGGAATATTGTGCCGGCCCTGTGGTCGGGACCCTAAACAACGTGGTGTCTCAAGTGGTCTCGGCTCACCGCTCAGCCTTGGGTCGTTGGTCTGCAACATTTCAATGTTACATTAGGACTGCAGTGATGTTCTGGAAGGCAGAGGAGGATGGCGTACCCTACCTCCTCACTACCTAACATCACTAATGTCATGTATTGTGCCTAATATTTACAAATATGTTTCGTCAGGTGGCTGGCCAGGTGCAGCAGCGCGTGGTGTCAGGTGACCCAGTCGCCATCAACGTTGGTATGTCGAGGCAGTGCCTCAGTCGGTAAGTCGAGGCAACGCCTCAGTTGGTACGTCGAGGCAAAGCCTCAGTTGGTAAGTCGAGGCAACGCCTCCGTTGGTATGTCGAGGCAAAGCCTCCGTTGGTATGTCGAGGCAAAGCCTCAGTTGGTATGTCGAGGCAAAGCCTCAGTTGGTATGTCGAGGCAAAGCCTCAGTTGGTATGTCGAGGCAAAGCCTCAGTTGGTATGTCGAGGCAAAGCCTCAGTTGGTATGTCGAGGCAAAGCCTCAGTTGGTATGTCGAGGCAAAGCCTCAGTTGGTATGTCGAGGCAAAGCCTCAGTTGGTATGTCGAGGCAAAGCCTCAGTTGGTATGTCGAGGCAACGCCTCCGTTGGTATGTCGAGGCAACGCCTCCGTTGGTATGTCGAGGCAACGCCTCCGTTGGTATGTCGAGGCGCGTGTCTCAGTTGGTATGTTCGAGGCACCGCCTCCGTTGGTATGTCGAGGCAGTGCCTCAGTGGGTTTGTAGACAATCCGAGCCCTTTTCCGGAAGGGTTCCCGTTTCCGCGGTTGGGGCGTCGTAGGCCTCCGGGTCTCCGTCCCCCTAAGGTCAGACCAAGGCAGAGCACGGCAGGAAGGTTCCTGCGGTTCTCCTTTTCCCCCCTTCCATTCTCCCCCCTCTCCGGAGGGGGGGTGGTGGCGCCCACGTTCTTCGTAGGTGCGGGCGCGGCTGCCTGCGGACACCAGTGGTCTGCTTGCTGCCCGCGTTACGCATGCGGAGGTGCGGGGGGGGAACTGGGTTCCGCTCCTGGTTCTTCTCCTATTAGCCGAGCCCTGCCTCTGACCTCCGCGAGCGGTGAGATTTACTCCTCTTTCCGTCCCCTCTTCCATGTATAGGTTCTGATGCTACTAATGATGTTTTGTTTGGTGGCTGGCCGGGCGCAGGTATGCAGCAGCATGTGGAGCGACAGGTGACAGTCACCATCAAAAGTTGGTATTTCGAGGCGTACCTCAGTTGGGAGGTAGACGAGGCGGAGCACGGCGGGAAGGTTCCTGCGGTTCTCCTTTTCCCCCCTTCCATTCTCCCCCCTCTCCGGAGGGGGGGTGGTGGCGCCCACGTTCTTCGTAGGTGCGGGCGCGGCTGCCTGTGGACACCAGTGGTCTGCTTGCTGCCCGCGTTACGCATGCGGAGTTGCGGGGGTGAGGGGGGGGGACTGGGCTCCGCTCCTGGTTCTTCTCCTGTTGGCCGAGCTCCAGCCTCTGACCTTCGCGAGCGGTGAGATTTCCTCCTCTTTCCGTCCCCTCTTCCAGGTATAGGTTTCAATGCTATTAATAATGTTTTGTTTGGTGGCTGGCCGGGCGCGAGTATGCCGCAGCATGTGGCGCGACAGGTGACATAGTCGCCATCAAAAGTTGGTATGTCGAGGCGTACCTCGGTCGGGAGGTAGACCGAGGCAGAGCACGGCAGGAGAGTTCCTGCGGTTCTCCTTTTCCCCCCTTCCGTCGTCCCCCCCTCTCCGGGGGGGGGGTGGCGGCGCCCACGTTCTTCGTAGGTGCGGGCGCGGCTGCCTGTGGACACCAGAAGTCTGCTTGCTGCCCGCGTTACGCATGCGGAGGTGCGGGGGTGAGGGGGGGGGACTGGGCTCCGCTCCTGGTTCTTCTCCTATCAGCCGAGCTCCGGCCTCTGACCTTCGCGAGCGAATGTGGAGCGACAGATGCAGCTAGGGGCACTCTCTGCTCTGAGATACGATGCTGAGGGTAAGTATGTATGGCTAACACAACGTTAATCTCAGTGAATTCTAGCATAACGGTCACCACATACACACAGCAGTCTCATACATTTTGTCTCGTCGGCATGTGGTTTTGTGTTGGGGTATGCGTCGCTGCTCTCTGCTCGGAGGTCGAGACGGTGTCTCCGTTGGGTGCGGCAGGGAGCCGATGCAAGCAGAACCACAATGCCAAACCAAATGTACAATAATGTATTGTACAGTGTGCAATAAAGCATCAAGTAAACTTATACTGAGTCCTCCTGCCTGAATCGGGCGAAGCTGGTTCATGAAGGAGGACGCGAGACATAGCCGCAGCGCGTCATATTACGTGCAGGGTACTCCGCCTTAATAGGGCGGGGTATAAAGCGGGGTGTCCCGGCATATGCATTGCTAGTGCGACATAGACATCAGTCATCCTGGTGCCTCCGCCTCCCCGGCCTCCTCCCTTGTTTTCTTTTTTCCTGTTTCCTGTAGGGGGTATGCGTCGCTGCTCTCTGCTCGGAGGTCGAGACGGTGTCTCCGTTGGGTGCGGCAGGGAGCCGATGCAAGCAGAACCACAATGCCAAACCAAATGTACAATAATGTATTGTACAGTGTGCAATAAAGCATCAAGTAAACTTATACTGAGTCCTCCTGCCTGAACCTTGTCCATGAGCTATAGCTAGCAAATGACCATAGCCATATGGTCGTACAAAATTGCACAAAATATGAATTTGAGAAGTGAAGGACTTTATTGGGTTTTACAATATCTATACTATTTCCACTACTTAGTAATTGTCTAAATGTGTTACAAATACAACATGTTATATCCAAATTTATGAGTGAAATGCTGATACTGGTCAGCTACTGCAAGGTATTTACCTCAGCTGCACTATCGTTGGCTTCGCTCAGTTCGCTGTCTACTAGTACTCTTTTTGTGGCATCTTCTTCCTGCCGGTGACGGTCTAGCACTTCGACGTTAGGGTCGGTGGCAGTGCCACTGGTAGAAGTACTACTACTACCGAATAATTCGGTTCGTTTTTTACAATGTATTGCATTTGATTTGAGACTTTTTACTTTTTTGTCTCTTAACTTTTCGGCCCCACCCTTACGTTTCTTTGACTGGTTGTCCATCGTTGTCTCTACTAGCTAGCTTTCGATCAGTGTCACTGTGTCACACAGTGTGTGTAAGCAAGACAAAGGGGGCGGGGCTGAGGGCTGCATAGACATTCATTAGGGATAGACCAACCGGCCTGGGGGGAAAGGAGGGCCGGCCCACCGTGTCGCCCAATCTTCTGCCCACATTTGTATTTGTAGTAATAAAAAAATATATACATAAGGCCGGCGGCCCTCCGGCCCCCAAAAGTGCTTCGGCCCATCGGGAATTCTCCTGGTACTCCCGATGGCCAGTCCGCTACTGCCCACTACAGGGCATTGAGATAAAGCTTAGAAGGACATGAATGGGTAATTCATGTTGACTTTTCTGAAAATGACCTCTGCAAGTACAACACAGAAATACAGGCAGTCCTCTTCAGAGCATCACATCAGCAGGCAACCCTGCACACAGGTGCGCTTTATGTGCAATTATAAACATTTTAATTTGATTGTCCTTATGGCCCTTGTAAACAGTGACTACAAGTTCCTATATGTCGACATAGGATGTAATGGCAGGGTGTCTGGAGGTGTGTTCAGGGGGTGTACTCTCCAACAATCACTGGAACAGCAAACATCCCCCCACCCTCTCCCCTGCCAGGATCCGAAAAAATTGTACCGCATTATGTAGTGGCCGATGAAGCGTTCCCGCTAAAGCGTTCCCGCTAAAGCCCTACATAATGAAACCCTATTCAAGGCGAGGCCTTTCTGATGAACAGAGACTTTTCAACTTTAGGCTGTAAGAGCAAGAAGAGTCGTGGAGAATGCCTTTGGCATACTCACAAATAGGGCTGCAACGAATAGTCAACAAAATTGACGACGTCGATTGTGAAAAATTGTGGACGTGGATTTTTATCGTCGACGCGTCATATATTATATATATATTATAAAAGAGATTCAGAGCTGCCGGTAATTTTCATTCAGCATTGCAATGCACTACCGGAAGTGCAGGGGGCAGTATCGCTTACACTGTCGCACCAAGGCATAGACATACATACACCAAGGCAAAGAAGAAGAAGGTGTTTGAATCATGTAAAATTAACATAATAAGTGTATTTACGTGAATCATGAATAGAGTGTGGGAGAGCCGAAGCAAGTTAGACCGAGAGCTTCGCAAGTCTGGGAATATTTTACCAGCAAACCAAATAAAAAAAGTACAATGCAACATCTGCAAAATCGAATTAGCATTTCATTCCAGCACCACGGCAATGCATGAACATTTGAAACGGAGGCATCCTGCAGCCACCACGTCTTCTCCTGCTGATGGATAAGTTTAAGTTAACTGTCTAAGTAACGTTAGCCTTGTTAACTTATTGTAAGATTGACGCTTACATGTTGGAAAACAGAACGTCTCATGGAGGATGCTTGCTAACGCTATTTCAGTAATTTTACGTGCAATGTAGTTAATCAGTTAATTGAGCTGTTGAGACGAAGAACCATATAAGTCCATATTTTCAAATTTCGAATAATAATTTTTTTTACATTTGTCTCTGAATATTATATTATAACTAATTTTTTTACTTGAAGATAGACAACAAAAGCTTCACAATTCTAATGAGATAAGATGTTTTAGTATCAATCTTAAAAATTGAAAGTTAGAGTAATTTACATTTCTGGAATGTGGAAAAACAGTATATGTCCAGTTAATTTGGAATAACAGTATAAGTCCAATTCATCATATCACTTTAAACCACTGGATATTTGATTATTTTATCTTAGTTTTAATACAGTAATAGAACCTTAAAGAAAATATTAACAATTTCTTTCTTTCAATTTCTTACCAACATAAATCACAGAAGAAAAACACGGACAATACAGTACGAACAATAAACAATACATAGGCCTACTTATAGCACAGAAAATAAACATCAGTACAAACAATAAACCATACATACTTCCAATAAACAATACATACAAACAATAAACAACATTAATAACGGTTAACAATGCAGACATACATCATCATCATTCCATGCTATGGTTCCATACTACCATGCTACTTTACCATACGTCTTCCTTTTTTTTTGTTCCTTTTAACTTTTATAATACATTTAATAAATAATCAACCCATTCATTAATTTACTAAATAAATACCTATATAATCCTAATATACAACATAAGATAAGCTACAACTACCATTATGATTAATTTTACACAATATACCCCACCTTACCTTGCACATGACCTACACATACCAGGCTACTCTTCACATTCTAATGCCCCATAAAATGCTTGGGCCACCGCTGGCATGTAGGCTAGCATTTTCATAAGGTCACCGTGCTTCTCCTTCTTGACGGGTAGAGGGTCCTCGTAAGCACGAGCATACATGGTGGAGAACAAGGGAGCTGGAGGTGGTTGATTCTTCCTCCGTTTGGTGATCAGCCAGGTCTTCCATCCCTCGTAGAGGCTGTGGCTCCCTTTTGTGTGGACACACCATGGATCAGCTAATCATGATTCAACAAGAAATTCAATAAAGATTCTTCTTTCACGCACATATCCCCAACACTGAAAACCAACTCTTTAGTTTTTTACCTGTCACTTTCAACCACATCATGGATGTGATTAGGAGGCCAGGTGGCCGCTTCAATGTTGCATCAGGGAGCTGCCTGAAGTCCGCACATTTAATCTCGAAGACGTTAAATGGATGCTGCTGCCTGGCTCCACGGATCATCTCGGCAACAATGCTGGGGGTGTGGAGTGTGGACACCTTACGCCTCTTGTCCAGCGTGGCAAAGGAACGGTCACAGGGAAGGAAGGAGTGACCAGACACCATGAACTTCTGCTCTATCTGACTGAAGTACCCTCTAGATACGAGCAGGGCCATGAGGTTTAGGACTCGCCAGTTGTTGTTCTGACCACAGCATCGGTCACTGTAGATGATGAGCTTCCGTTCCTTTGCCTGGACTAGGGGAGCGAAAGATTTTTCTGCCCACTTTAAAAGGCAGCTTGCCACCTCGATGGAACCTCTGTGAGCGATGCCCTCATGCCAGAGGCACATTGTAGGAGGATCGTCAGTGCCCATCTCCTGGATACAGAGGTTGTAGTTGGCCAGCTGCCGTTGATAGTACACGTTCGAATGTGTCAGGTTTGGCGTGAACACTACCCCCTGCATGTCGATACATATGACATGGCAGTCATCATTGGCTTTGGCCCACTCTGTGTCAGCCTGCAACTGGGTGTACGCTTTTTCAGCTTTCCGGTGGTGAAGTTCACTCTCGGCTGCGATCTTCAACTTTTCTCCATCTGTTGTAGCAGCTGTTAATTTGGAGAACAGGGCGTCACATTTTGCACAAGTGTCACTTCTTGGCTGCCCAAAACTGAGGTTCTGCTGCTTGAAGAGGTCCCTATAGAGCCAGAACTTTGCAGTGGATGTCGGATTGTTTTCCTTGTACAGGCGGAACATGCGGAGCAGGTTTAAATCAGGGCTCAGGTACTCCCTGTCCACATCTCCCTTCATCCGTGAGTAGTGGTTCGGTTGGCGTGGGAAGCTCAGGACATGCTCTTTCATCCCCTCTCTCACTGCAGGATGAATTCTATGAGGCCTAAAAAAACACACAACTCATGAACAAGGGAAATATAATAAACTATGCACATATTTTGCACAATTGCATTGTTTCTGTGACAACAATGTATAATTCTAAACTTTCTTCTAAACTATAGGATTTTGTTATTCACATACACATTCTTTTTACCTGTTCTTATGCTTTCCTCTGAAGTCCTCTTATGGAGACCTGACTTTGGCTGCCTGCTCTGTTCCCTGCTCTGTTCCCTCAGACTGACTGCCTAACTTTTCTTGAATAACCTTTTCAAAGATAAGTAACTTTAAATAAATATGTTATGGACAATGTATCTAATTAAAATCATGCATGTGATAAAAAGTTAACAAACGGAAAACGCTAGGCTTTATAAAACTTGCCTGTAGGCGACTGTTGGTCAGTTGAAAGACTGAAATAAATGTGAGCTCTTATAAATGTGATAATCTTCGTTATCTCAGTGCCAGGCCCACGTGGTCGTCTGCGGCTCACCTTGTGCTAGAAGTAAAGCCATGTGTATGCCTTTAAGGGCACCAAAGCACTGTGGTCTGTAATGCACTTGGTGGCCTACTTGTTGCCCATCATCCTTCATCCATCCTCACAAAATTTTACATTTACAGTGATCAGGCACATGTGCAGTCTTAGTGAATTGAAGGCATACAGTAGTATTCAATTCACTGGTTATTTCATGGGCCTACATTGTAATGCATTGCATACTGTTGACATGATATGGTGATGAATTGCTTAAGTTAGCCTTTTTTTTATTTTTTTTATTTGTTTATTTAACAGGGACAATGCACAGCACATAAGCAGTGCCAGAGTTAGCTATAAGCTAATTTTCATCTGTAGTCCCTGGACAGGAAACAGAGTAATACATCTCTGTCAAAAAGGGAAACCTAAGTATAAAAACAATAACACACAATTTCACAACAGTAAAACATAACACAATACGACATTAAAATCACAACATTTAGACACCACAACATCACAACAGTAAGACACCAAGACAACAGAACGTTACAACATTAAGAAAACAATCTATGGATGATGGGTGCATGCTTGGGTTGATTTCAGCCATGATTTCATGATTTAAAACCAGCAAAGGTGTTCCACTCTCTTATCTCAATTGGTATTGGGTTCCAAGATTTAGTGGCTCTCACTGAAAATACAGACATGCCAATACAGAGCCTACCTGCTCCAAACCAGAGAGAATGATAGCCTGCTGCCTCTCATAAGAGACAGCATAAAACTCGGTGAAGAGCTGAAGTTGTATTTGGTCTGCTAGGCTTGAACACTGCCTGGGACATGTCTCCTTGCACACTTTGCCCTTAACAGAAACAAACTTGATTAGCTACAGTAAACAGTCTGGTGGACATAAGTACATAAGTAACGTTAGACGACCAGTAATATGCCCCTGGCTGTAACCAGCTAACGTCACTGTGTCCAATCCCGACCGGGTTTTAGCTAAAATGCCACTTCAAATATTTATTAAAATGATCGTATCACGTTTTCAGCTGATTTAATTATGTCAAGTTATGCCTTAACTTATTACCTTTCGAGCTAAATATTGTTTTAATTTTAGAGTTAGCTTTGCCTTTACTAGAGCCGGCAAAAGGACGCTGGCGCCGGTAAGTTAGCCGTGCGCTACCCTTGTCCAAACCCGACCACACTTAAATCGTCGTAGTCAACACTCGTCGCTGCTGTTTTTCCAGGGATAATAACTTGATCCAGGGTCACCAAACTGACCATCAATGCTGTCAACATATCCGGGAACGTATTTATGTCCTTCAAAATAAGATATCTTATTAGGAAGTCATGAAATATGAAGCAAAAGTCAATAATATATTTAGAGACGTTAAACATTGAATGGGGTCAAAGATAACAGGACGGTTAGCAAAAGGCAACTTGTGCAAATCTTTAAAAATTTGAACATTTATTTAAATACTAAACAGACTAACGAAAATACAACATTAATCTGTAAACATAGGCTAAGATTTACAATGATCCTCGTTATCCAGCTCCTCGTTAACCCACACACATGGTGTGATAGCCTACCATGTCTGGCACCATGTGTTTATCTGCCCCCCTCCCTTCCTCCCCTCTACTACAGATCGTCAGAAATTATGGTGCATTTCCGTTGGCTAGACAAAGTAGTGCTATGCTAGCGTTGAAATAAACTCATATCCTAACCCATAGTAGCAGTACGATGACAATACTGAAACATTTTTCATCGTCGCCCATGCGTCGCCCGAGTGGTCTTTCGGCTTTCATCAAAGTAACTTTCCTATAGTATTTAGACATGTAAACGTCCATGTATGTTCATGAAATTTGACACAGAGATTGTTTGATATGCATAAAATAATACTACGTACACTTTGCTGGTGATCGCGGAAGATAATTCTGGAAAAAAGACCTGATACTGCCTGGTCGGGTTTGGACAATAGGAGCTTTCGGCGGTCGGAATTGGACACAGTGACGCTACGTTACAAAATAACTGGCTAGCCAACTAGCTCTACAGTATCGCGCTAGCTAACGTTAGGGACATCAAACGCAGCTAAAATGTTTTGATTAATTTATGGTGGTTATAAGGAGTAGCCTACAGCATGAGGCATATGAACTGTAGTAAGACGTCCCTCTGACTGTAACCGCTTACAGTACTGTACTGTAGCGAAGAGCTAGATACTTTGTAAACGGTTATTTCACTCACCTCTTTCGGTGGACCTTTTCCTCGTTTTTGCTCTCCTCTCCGGTTCACATATGGTTTCCCAGCATCCCTCAAGAATTTCCTTGCTCTGTCCTTCCATTCATTCATGTGAACTCTCCTTTTTTGCCGAGGTTTTGCCTTTTAATGTCCGCAGCGGGCATGAAAGTAACCGGCGTCTCCATTTTTTGGGCTTAAACGGTTTTTCCGCTTGAGACTATTTTAAAGTTTAAAATACGGAGTTTTGGTCGCGCGAACACAACCCCTAAGTGATTGTGTATACAAAGTGGCACACATACATTCAAGTCATGTGGTTATTTTCGTTTTTTGGGGGACTTATACGGTTGTTCGTTGGCACAGCTCAATTATCAGAACGTCTCATGGAGGATGCTTGCTAACGCGACTTCAGTTATGTTACGTTCAATGTAGTTAATCAGTGATTTATCAGAGTGGCCTGTCTTTTTGTTCGTTCTGAATAGTTAACCTCCTCCACTTAGCATTCGTCAAACGAAATATTGTGGAAATCACAAATATGATACTATAGCCTACATGTTGTCATTCTTTTTTTGGGGGGGGGAAATAATCATTAGATTAGTCAATTAATCTAAAAAATAGTCGATAGATTAGTCGATTATCAAAATAATCGTTAGTTGCAGCGCTACTCACAAACAGATGGCGTGTGTTGTTCACGACCATAAATCCAAAGCCACAGGTTGTGGAGAGTATTGTTCTGGCCTGCTGTGCAATGCACAACTTTCTCCGGGAGGAACACAGTAGCCTAGTGCGTACGAGGTACCACCCCTGACTGCTGGACAGAGGATCTTTCGTTACGGCAGGCTGTTCTGCCTGGGTCTACAAATCCCACTCAGCAGGCCAAAAGGATAAGAGAATTCCTAACAGAATATCTAAATTCTGATCATGTAAATGTGTAATGGTCTCTAGTCTTTAAATGTGTTGTGCTTTTGAATGTGAATACATTATTACATCAAGAGATAAGGATAGCCTTTTTCCTCATATGGATCTCAAGAAACGTCATCTTCTGCACCATCCAGGACTGGCGTGGTGTGACAAATCCATCACTGCCCGATGGCTTGGCCTTTAGGTAGCTACTGTACTGCGTTCTCATCGACTCAATTTTTGCTTTGACTGCATTTTCTGTAACATACAGTAGATTGATTCTAAATTAACAACAACATAGGCTAATGGTTTTATTCAAGGAGCACAAGATCAACTACCCAGTGTATGTGATTAATCATTATTAACCACACAAATGCTTTTGGTGCATTTCTCAATACACTGATACTTGTAGCCTACTAGATCAGGGAGCAGTGAACCATAGTCAACCGTTTTGGCAACTAGTTAAGATTTTTTTAAATAAAACCGTCTGCTAAATGTAAATAGGTTGTCTTGTTAACAGATTAACATGGTAGAACTAGGTAGCTACTCACCAGTAGTCTCCAATTGTTCTGCAATGTTTCTCATTGAGGCACTTTTGCTGTCTCGGTTGGAGTAAGCCTGACTCCTAACGCTGTATAGATGGGTTCTCTCTTTTCATAACTCCAGGAGTACATCCTCGCATTCTTGGGTCCAGAAACCAGCCATTTTCTCCTTTGTGGTGTGGGGCTCTCCTCTTCACTTATGTCGTTTGAGTCTGTAAAATTGGCTATTTGTAGCTATTTGTCTTAATAGGCTAGCACTTGATCTAAGGATACTCGCTACGCAGCCAGATTATTAGGCTATTGATTAGCAAACACGCCAAATGTAGTAGCTGTAGTGGGAATAAGCTAAATGACTTACCACTCACACTGACAGCTGTCTAGCTATCGTGATCTGTGCTGCACTGAGTCTTCAATCACTTGAACTGACCGTTCTGAACTGTCAAAGCTGTTCAATCCAGTAAATGTGGGAGAGTCCTCTCCAAAAATATCAATAATGATACCACTGTAAACTGATATTTTAGGTGAAGGACCTCCCCTGTTTGGCGGGTTTTTAAATGCCGATGCATCTTTTTTTTTCCTTGAAAGAAGATTCTTCCTGACCTCTTCAACTGTCCGCAGTCCTCCGGTGCATTCATTGTAAAAACAAAAAAATGTATCAGTTATCGATTTCCATGCTGACTGTTTCTGTTTGTTTGTGTTGCTGTTATTACATTTCCCCTTGAGTACGCTTCTATACTGGGTATACATCTCTACGTTTTCTCATTTCTATATCTGTAAAGTAAATTTTCCCTTTCTTTGGGTTTTATTTATACTGCATGGCTGGATGTAAAGGGAGATGCTAGGCTAGAGAGTGCGCTTTGGATAGGCTCTTAAATGTGTTGCTTGGCAACGATCGACGCTTTGGCATTTTCACAAGGAAGCACATCTTAAGACCAGGGGGCTGTTGCACGAAACCAGGATAAGCGATTTAGCCGGGATATTCAAGTTATCCTGGATGACTTTAGCTTTGACTTGGTTGCACGAAAGCAGCTTGAATTAAGCCCAGCCAAGTAACCATGGAGATTTATTCTTTGCAGCTAACAGTCAGGCTAAACTTAATCTCGTGTTAAATCAGCGGACGCTCTGATCCGAAATAAACGTATTTAGCAGTTATTTCGTTGTCTTCTGAATGTGTTCTGATTTATTTTTATTAACATGCATTACTTGTCACTATTGCTGTCACGAGTTAGATTTTAAACCCTACTATATTGCAGTTGTTTAGATGGTTAGAAATGGTTGACGAAGTTGCAACGGTGATTTCAATAAAGTCAGTGATGAGGGCAATAGCCTATATAAATGCCCCTCCTATTCACCTGTGTTTCTTCTTGCACCATGGCATGCCCATTTGTAATTGATGTGTTGGACGAAGAAGCACTGATAGTGAGACGTGCTTTCAGGCGTGAGAGGGTGTTTCGCGACAGATATGACCCGTTAGCGTTTTCGGACGAGTACCTGCATGAGAGGTACAGATTTTGTGGAGATGGGATCCGTTATTTGTGCAGACTGCTGCGTCCCAAAATTCAGCACAGCACAGGGCGAAGCCATGCTCTCACCATGCCACAGATGGTCTGTGTGGCACTGCGCTTTTTTGCAAGCGGCATGTTTTTGTATGCCGTGGGAGATGCCGAAACCTTAAATAAAGGTACCATCTGCCGTACTGTCAGAAGTGTGTGTTTGGCACTGAAGTCCTTGGCACCCATGTTTATAACCTTCCCTGGCCACAGAAGAACGCGTCACATCAAGGAGGATTTCCACAAGATTGCAGGTAACATGAATTATAGGCTAGATTACAAAAAGCGTTAGGCTAAAACAGACACCAAATACTCAGACTTTTGTGTTACAGGTTTCCCTAATGTTATTGGTGCACTGGACTGCACACACATCAGTCTTAAACGCCCCTCAGGGGCCCATGAGGGAGATTATGTCAATCGAAAATCCTTCCACAGTATCAATGTTCAGGTAAAAATGATGTAATAACTGTCAACTAGCCAAATATTCTGTGCATTAAATGTGTAATGAATAGGCAACATTGCATCGTTTCAGATGATCTGTGATGCTTCCTGCATCATCACCAATGTGGAGGCAAAGTGGCCTGGGTCTGTCCATGACTCACGAGTTTTTAGGTCCAGTACCATCTCCCAGCGACTGTCACAAGGTATGGCACACACATTTCACTGATAAACACAATTATGTCAATGGTTTTACTTATGTGTAGTTTTAATGATTACATTTTGTATTCTCAGGTGAATTCTCTGGCGTCCTTCTGGGAGACAAGGTTTACGCCTGTGAGACATATCTTCTCACTCCCCTGGCTGACCCTCAGACAGCAGCACAACAAGGGTACAATCTTGCCCATGCAAGAACCAGGGGCCGAATTGAGATGACATTTGGCCTTCTCAAGTCACGTTTCCAGTGTCTCCACCTGAGGGTCACCCCAGACAGGGCGTGTGACATCACAGTAGCCTGCACTGTGCTACATAATGTTGCCTGTCTGAGGAAGGAAATGGGTCCTGCACTGGCACGTGAGATTGAGTGGGACAATGCAGCAATCTTCGCAGATAACATAAATGGCAGGCTAGTCAGAGACCAATACATCAATTATTTTGTATGAAATACTTTATTTTCTTGTCCTTCTCAGGCAAGCTGGGGGGAGAGAAAGTCAAAATAAATACATTGTTTGACCGATATGCAAAAGTGTGGATTAAAGTCATTTACTTATTTTTCTAGTTTCTTGATCTCCAGATCCAGTTTCCTCCGTTTCTTTTTCTTGATTTCAATACCAAGGTCCAGACCCTGGAGACTTCTTTTATTTAGCACAACCTGGGAATCTGCCAGCTCAATTTGTTTGCTCAGATGTCTAGTGTAGAGACATCTGACAGTTTTTGAAGTCTGTAAACCACCCATTGATTAGCACAGCAGGAATTATGCATAATTTAGATTTATTTTAGAGCCCATACTTCTGCGAGGTCATTAATGCTAACCACTTCAAACACATCTTTTTTTTTCACCACATAAGCATAGTAATGATCGTCAAAAAACTTAACTGATAAAATTCGGACAAACATTAATAATTCTTTGTCAGATTCTGGAAGGATGTGAATTATTTCACCAAACTGGCATTCACCTCTTCTATCATATTTAAGGGGGACTACACTGCCTGTTCTATATGTCTGACCAAACACACTAACTGTGTGTGCAACATGAACCGTGCTTAAAATGCCAAGATTTTCATCCTTTGTATGCAGTTTTTCAAGGAGCAGCTCACTGAGTTCTAAAGAGCCTACAATGACAGGAAAGGCATTAGGAACTGATATTTCTCTCTCAAATGGGTTCCCAAATTTCCAGCTGTACATACTCTGTATTTGGTTCTTGTAAGCCAGTGTTTTGGATATGTTTTTAAAGTTACAGACTACATGAGCCTGACGTTTCATTGGACAGTGTTTACTTTCAAACCTCATGCACCATAACTTGACAAGCGGTCCAAACATCACAATCATTCTACCATAGTGAATCATGAAATGGTTCTTAGGGATAAGTCGCCTGTCTGGATAGAGTGTCTTGAACATGTTATGATGGTCTATAATCAACTGCTTCAAAAACACACCTAGTCCATTTGTGACTACAGGTGCAAATATTATACTGCATATTTCTCTTAGAAGAAGGAAGAGTTTCCAATGTGAACTCTGCCTACTAACTTTTTAATATTATTTTATTTAACCTTTATTTCACCAGGAAGGTCCCATTGAGTTACAGTAACTCTTCTCACAGGGAGTCCTGGCCAAGACAGGCAGCAGAAAACAAGTTGCAGAATTTGCACAAGGCCACACACACACACAAACAAAGTACACCACAATTGACACTATAATGCTAAAATTACACCTTATAACAGGCTATATAAAAACAAGCTAATACATACAGCTAAAAAAAACAAATTAAAAATAAATAAAAGGCATCAGGTTAAAAACAATTGCAGTGTTCTTTTAGAGCTGATTGCAACATGTTTTTAAAGGTACTGAGTTGTGGGAGTGATTCCAGCTTTAGAGTGGCTTGAAGTTCATTCCAGACCTTTGGTGCATATGATGAGAAAGCTGTTGTACCCAGTTGTGTTCTTGTTAGTGGTGTGGTTATTAACATATATTCTGATGACCTTGTTTTGTAAACACTGTTATGGAAAGAAAGCAAATTTGAAATGTAAAGGGGTAGTGGGTACCCATTAGTGCTTTCGCAATAAAAATCAGTGCATGTAGTTTCCTTTTAAGGGAGAGGGAGGGCCATTGTACAGCCTCATACAGAATGCAGTGGTGAGTTCTAGCTGGGGCACCTGTGATGAAGCGCAGGGCTGAATGGTAAATTACATCTAGTTTGTTTAATAGCGATGAGGAAGAATGCATATAAATGAGGTCACCATAATCTAATACTGATAAGAAAGTGCTCTGCACTAACCTTTTCCTTGCTAAATGAGGAAAACACTTTTTCATGCGAAAAAAGTTTTTTTAAAAGGCTCACAATATGGACCCCGAGAGACAGCTTATCATCAAGCCAGATACCTAAGTATTTATAAGACGATACTCTCTCTAGTATCGTACCATCCTGAGTTGTTAAAGTGATGTTTATTGGAGAGCGTGAACGGGTAAAAATCATTGACTTAGTTTTGGTAGCATTTAGTACCAACTTTAAGCTTACCAGAGATTTTTGTACTACACTAAAAGCAGACTGTAAATATGTAATTGCTTCACTGACTGATGCGGCAGATGTATACATAATGGTATCATCTGCGTAAAGATGAATCTTTGTTTGCTTTAAGTCCCTACCTAAATTGTTTATATAAATGGAAAATAAAATGGGGCCCAAAACTGACCCTTGTGGGACACCCATTTTTACTTCCAGCAAAGATGAGGTACAGTTATCCAATGCCACACACTGAGTTCTACCACTCAGGTAATTAGTGAACCAGCTTAATACAGTGCTACTAAAGCCTATACTTTGCAATCTCTGCAGGAGAAGGTGATGGTCCACAGTGTCAAATGCTTTAGAAAGGTCAATAAATAAAGCAGCACAATACTTCTTGTTATCTAAAGTATGTAAGATATCATTTGTAACTTGAGGTTACAGCAGTAATTGTACTATGTCCTTGTCTAAAGCCAGACTGAGTGGGATTCAAAATGGAGTTGTCAGATAAGAAATGTTTTAGTTGCTCATTTATGAAAGACTCGAGCAGTTTGGCCAAGACAGACAGTCTGGAGATTGGGCGATAATGATCTAAAACCGAAGGGTCTCCGCTTTTTAAAAGTGGAAGGACAAATGCAGATTTCCATGACTTTGGGATAGAACCACAGTGTAGACTAAGATTGAAGATGGAGGAGATAGGGCCGGCAATCAAATTCGCAGCAGTTTTAAGAAAATATGGCTCAATCTGGTCTGGCCCAGCAGACTTTTTACAGTCCAACCCCAAAAGGGCCTTTTGTACTTCCGCCGCAGATATTGGAGTGAAGTTAAAATTATTTAGACTTTCATTAGATGAATCAATGATGGAGGTTCCACTATCCATGGGGGTGGCTGGAAGTGTTGACTGAGTATCTCTTCCTGCATTAATAAAGTGCTCGTTGAAAGTATCTACCATGCTTTGTTTACCCCTAACTTCACCATGGCTTGTTGTAATGAATTCAGGGATAGCGGGAGGTGGCACATCACCTGAAGAAGATTTAAAAGCTTTCCAAAAAAATGTAGGATCACTGAGGTTTTCATTTATTAAATTCAGATAATACTCACTTTTTGAAGTTTTTATTAGTCTTGTGCATTTGTTTCTTAATACCCTATAATTTAACCAACATTTGTCATTATTATTTCTTTTTGCTTTTATCCATGCTTCATTTCGTTCTCTAATTGCAGTTGCAATGCTGTCATTAAACCAGGGGTTGTCTCTGCCCCTCACTCTATATCTTATAGTAGGAGCATGATTATCAATTATGGCTAAAAAAAAACTAGGTCTCCTATAATTAGTGGCAAAAAGAGTAAGAGACACCACATTTGGCTGGCTGTCTGACAGCATTTTCATTTGTTCTAAGATTTAGAATTACTGATGGCTTGTTCTTTTCGTTCATGTAACCGTAATCAAAGCTTGATATTCTATTGTTAAGCTGCTCCAATGTAAACATATTATCTTCATATATTAACTGTCGGAGCAAAAGCTTCACTTCCAAAGGAGCAACACCGTCTAATACATCATGCATGATGTCTACACCCTCTGTTACATGGAAGTATTTAAGTGTGTTCAAACATGAGTCCTGCTTGATGCCTGTTGAAGTGAAATCGTTCAGCATTACATGTTGTTGATAATTGTCTTTAGTACACTTTTCAAACTCGTCTTCTTGATAAAACATGTTGAACATTTTCTTTGTCAGCTAAGCAGAAGTGACAAAACACATTAGCTGAGAAACTCTCCAAATACCCACAAAGGGAATGACAAGCAAGGTTGTCAGCTGTCAATTCAATCAGGAGAGACCTGGGAAGATTGAATACATTTATTACATAATAAGAAATGTACGACAGTGTTTGGAGCTTGGACCCCACGGGGAATTATATAAATCAACGGGCGCCTGCCCAACGCCCGAAGAAGAATCCCCTCACGGAGTCCAGACACCGGTGGCGGTGGCGACAGCCGACGACCAGACAAGCCGAAGACTCATACAGGAACCGGGTGGCGACGGGGAGGTGGAGGGTCGCGCACTTGAAAGCATGGACAAACTACACAGGGAGAGAATCGTATTTAAAGGCACGGATCATGTGATGCAATTGCTTGTTTAGCGAGAGCGCTAATCACCCTGACCCCCAGAGATCGCTAATCGACCTGACCCCCAGTGACCGCCCTACCAAGGACGAAAGGAAAGAAAGGGCGATCTTAGCGGGGGGAAGTGGGTAGTGTACACTACGATTAACCCGTGCGCAGGGATCGGTCTTGCCTGACTGAACTTGCGCTGGGCTTCATTTCAATCAGGAGAGACCTGGGAAGATTGAATACATTTATTACATAATAAGAAATGTACGACAGTGTTTGGAGCTTGGACCCCACGGGGAATTATATAAATCAACGGGCGCCTGCCCAACGCCCGAAGAAGAATCCCCAAAAGTTATGTTAGGAAAATATAGACCAACGAAAAAACATACTCACCAACCTGAAAGGACCATGACGCCTCTGGGGAATAAGCAACACAAACACAACACGGATAGCGACCGACATGGGTGCACAGCACCTATAGGAGACCGTGACCTGTACCAGAGTAGCTATACCGTATGACCTAGGCTAAAAGCATACATACCCGGGACGGATACTCCAGGAGAAGTGAAGGCACGGAAAAGTCCGTAGACTTTTCCGATACAGACTTGCCGAGGCAAGCGAGCAATGATGGTGGCTGTAGCCTTCAGGCCAGAGGCCGAGCCCTAGTGCATGAATGGGAATGTGCGAAGGGCCGATCTCCCTTATGCTATCGGAATTCTGCCTCGAGGTCCGACGCCCTCAGATTTGATAGCTGAAAAGCCTTTTGAAAGCCTCATGGCTCATCGCCGGCTTGATCGGCTAGAGGGCGCACGCCCCTGAGTCTATGTGACAGCCCCATGTGCACTGGCTGGAGAAACCCAAGCCTCATCTACGTAGGTCTATGTAGGCTATAGGGCCGACGCCCCTGAGTCTATGTGACAGCCCCATGTGCACAGGCTGGAGAAACCCAAGCCTCATCTACGTAGGTCTATGTAGGCTATAGGGCCGACGCCCCTGAGTCTATGTGACAGCCCCATGTGCACAGGCTGGAGAAACCCAAGCCTCATCTACGTAGGTCTATGTAGACTAACGGGCCGAAGCCCTGAGTGTGTGATCAGCCTTATGACGGCTGGGGTGCAATGATCCTCGTGAGGAAGGAAGGTGGAGTAAGACGCCTTACGTCCCCGCCATGATGGTTGGAGGACAGACGCTCTGTGATTATACAGCCAGGGGGTAGGAAACAGGGAACCTCAGTTACGCACAGAACCGAGTCGCTGATCCGCAGGCAACGTGAGCATCGAGCCTGAAAACACCCCCAGTGACCGAGACAGTTTATCGAGAGACACGGTAACGACACCGCCACCAGTTATTTGCAAGTACTCACCGAACCGTTAAGGTCGTAGCGATCTTTGGGCCTCTATGATGGCAGCAGAATCCGGACGGATGTAAGACGAGTAAGCTGAAGAAGACCAGCGTCCCAGCTGCTGCAGAGACGCAGTAGACACCCCTTGCAGAGCAGCGGACGTGGCAGCGCCTATTCTAAATGAATGGCCTGAATACTTTCCAGAGGGGAGGTCGCATTTGGCTACGACCTGAGATAAATGGTGGCTGAACCAAGATTGAGACATGGGATTATTTGTAGGCGTAATAAATAGTGGGGAGAGTAGACCGGAGGGGGGCCTCATCTTGACATATTTGAGCATTGAAGAGAAAGGACAGTAAGGACCCCCTGTGTTAGCAACGATGACGTTGCAGGAACCTCCGGTTTTGGAATGTTTAAGAAGCAGATTGAAGAAGTCAGGGTGAAATGTTAAATCAGAAACACACACATCAGTAGCAGGATTAAACACATTAGACCGAGTTGTAAATTCCCCGCACCGTAAAAACCCATAGAACGCCATAGAAAACGTACAATCCAAAAGGGAATCGATGTAAGGGGAAAAACACCCGCGTCTGAGCACGGAGAGCATGGCGTGCAGAATAGACAGCGTAAATGGGAGTCTATCGTCAACTTTAGCGGGGAACACTTTCCCTATGCCCTTGAACAGTAATTTGACAGCTGGATTGGTGAAAAGGCTGGGGAACGCAGGATCAAGGCATCTGGCATTGAACTGGATACCCGCTACCAGACCTTTAATGTATCGTGGCTGGAAGTGCCGAACATCAGTGCAGTGACACACGAAAGCACACACCACGTTCACACACACGGGTACCGAAGGGACAGACAATGACATACAGAACATAGCGTACGTTTTCCAAGCAAAATCGTACGATTTAAGGGTGGACGCAGCCAAACCCTTCCTCATGTACCCTTTCGCTACCTCTACATATGCTTGTAGGGAGTGCTCTCCTAATCTAGGACCAGCGACGCAAGGGGGGGGACAGCTAGGGGCCACTGGCTGGCGTACGGGCACAGCTCCCTGAACACCTGGAATTTGGAACGGGACAAAGAATCAGCAATAACATTATCATGGCCAGGAACGTGACGAGCTGTGAGGATGAAGTTATATTGTACGGACAACCATGTGATGCGTCTCATGAAAGGCATGATGAGCGGGCAGTGAGAGCGGCCCTTGTTTATAATGCTCACCACGGCCTGATTATCGCACAGCACGGCTATGCGCTTACGACGCCATGACTGGCCCCACAGGTAGCAAGCGACCACGACGGGGTAGATCTCGTACAAAGCGGAAGAGGCACCGGGCGCAGCGAAGTCGTGGGGCCAGGGGCTAGCAAACCACTGCTCCTGATAAAACCCCCCAAAACCAACGGACGGCGCGGCATCGGTAAAAAACCGCAGAGAGTCCGAAGAACGCACCACGTCGTCATAAAAGAATGACACGCCATTCCAGCCTTCGAGCAGCCGCAACCAGAAGGACAAGTCGGACCGGCAACCATCGTCCAAGCACACAAGATCGTGCAGGCCAGACACGGAGGACGCCAGCACGAGCAACCGGGAAATGAAGGACCGACCCTGGGGAATTACGCGCATGGCGAAATTAAAATGCCCGAGGAGAGACAGCAGCTGCCGCTTAGTCAAAACCGCAGACTCCACGAGAGACCGAGCCATGCCGCATGCACGCTCGAGTTTCTCGGCCGGCAGGGAAGCTACCATCTCGACCGTGTCCAGCGTGATGCCCAGAAACTCGAGGCGAGTGGCCGGCCCGAGAGTCTTCTCGTCGGAAAGGGGAACACCCAGCCCGCGAAAAAGGAACTTTAACCGCGACAGGGAACCGCCGGACGCATCGTGCGGAGGATCAACCAACAAAAAATCGTCCAAGAGATGGAGCAACGCGGGTACCCGGACCCGATTTAAAAGGATCCAGCAAAGGGCCTCGGAAACCCGATTGAAAATCGAGGGGCTGCTCCTGCTCCCGAACGGGAGGCGCACGGCGAAATAAAACCGATTCTCCCATTTCATCCCGAGCAGGTGCCATTGGGACGGGTGAACGGGGACGATTTTGAATGCGTCGGTGATGTCGGCTTTGGAAAGCCAGGCACCGGGCCCAGCCATCTTGATGAGTGTGATGGCGTGGTCCACAGTGGCATAGTGGAGAGAGAACGGCTCGAGGGGAATGAGCCCGTTCACGCCGGGAACGAGACCGGAGCGAGGAGCAGACAGATCCAGAATTAGGCGTTTCTTGCCCGAATATTTACGCGTAGCGACGCCGAGAGGACTGCTGCGAAATAACGGAAACGGGGACGAGTCGAACGGGCCTATCACGTAGCGCTTACTGCACTCGCGGGCCAGCAACTGGGAAACGACGACAGGCTCCCGCAGCGCTGACTGAAGGTTCCCTAAAACCAGAGATGAAGACAAAGGAACCAAAACCCCCACCCTGAAACCTTGAGTCAGACCAGTGAGCAGATGATCAACGAACACAGTATCTGGATGGAACGAGAGTTCGAAGGCCAGTGCAGAAACATTTATTGGGGTGGAAGGGTGCTCGGCCGTTAGTTCGGACCACCACGACGCCCTCGCTGAGGGCGGCCCCGACGTGGGCACACAGACCACGGATGGGCCTCCCGACAGCCGCTGCAGATATGAAGGAATTGACAATGGCTATACGAGCACACACTCTCATTGAAACTATTGCATATAACCTTCTTGGAAGCAGCGGACATCTTACGGCCACGAACCTCCACGGGCGCCTTCACGATTGGAGCACTAACCCCGCGAGCGCGAGGCTGGGACCCGGGATCCCCCGGAAGAAACGGAACCAGCGGACATAGAGGAGCAAGATGCCCCAAGCCCCCGCACGTGAAGCAGGACACGGCCTGGGTGCCCCCGACCAACATTACCAGCAGTTCAGTGTCCAGCACGGACCAGTTCAGCAACACATTGGAAGCGGAAATATATCGAGCAGCCTTGCTGGAGAATTCCTTATGGTATTGGTAAAACAAGGATTTACCGTAACGCAAATTCAGGTCCCCAATAAGACCCATGTAGGCGTCGAGTTCCACCCGTCGAAGGGGAAACACGGAACACACCACGTCACGGAAAATCCCGAAAGCAACCATGAACTCTCCAATCGACATGTCCCTAGCCAGCCTGGGGTCGGCAGAACGGAGCACCGTGCTATATTGCTCGCTGGTGGAGACGCTCGCATCACACTCGGGAGAAGGAAGGATCAGGCGAATAAGGTTGATGTTCCGGCCTTGAAGGATGTGTGACCTCAAGCGGGGTGTGATGTCAGCCCCCGAAGGGATGTACGGCCTACCTGCCGATGAAACAGCCACGGCGGACGCCAAGGTGTGCAGCGGTTCCAACACGGACACCAGGGGCGCAGAGGCGGGGAGCGGCGCGACTACCGGAGCGGAAACCCCCGCGTTCTCCAGAGACCGCAGCCTGGCATCGATTGACTGCAGGGAAGACGCCAGAACCAGGAGGGTAGAAGTGAGGGCTCCCCCAGCGGGATCAGCGACGGGAACAGCATGAGGAGCGACGGCAGGGCCGGCAGACGTGCAAGCGTCGGACTCCAGGACCTCCTGATGCAGCAACTTCCTCTTACTCTTCCGCCCTCGAGAAACGGCGGAGGTGGGAGCCAACGGCGACTGGGCTCGGACGGGAGAACCGCAACTAACCCCGACGGCCAGGGCGCGGAGCTGGGAAAGCCCCAACCCGGGCGCCGGAATAACACCCATGGCGCGCAACTCGGCCTCCAACATCGACCCGTCGGAGCCCCGACGAGCAGCTAGCCGGGAGCTGCGACGAGCAGCAGGGGAGACAGAACCCGGAACTGGAACGACCTCTTCGTATAACTCGATCTCCGAATCAGACATCGCCAAAAACACGAACGACAGGTCCAAGCAACAACGACAAGACGACAATCGCGCACTTGAAAGCATGGACAAACTACACAGGGAGAGAATCGTATTTAAAGGCACGGATCATGTGATGCAATTGCTTGTTTAGCGAGAGCGCTAATCACCCTGACCCCCAGAGATCGCTAATCGACCTGACCCCCAGTGACCGCCCTACCAAGGACGAAAGGAAAGAAAGGGCGATCTTAGCGGGGGGAAGTGGGTAGTGTACACTACGATTAACCCGTGCGCAGGGATCGGTCTTGCCTGACTGAACTTGCGCTGGGCTTCATAAGGCAAATGGTACCATAAAGCAAATGGGTTTGACCTTTGATGTCAACTGCAATACCATGACTTTCCAGATATTTAATGTCGTCTAACAACGGCTCTAGTATTTTTGTAAACTCATATGTTTCTTTGTCTATCGAGTTGAAAAGGAGACACAAATGAATGTTTGCCAGAGATGAGTTGTACTCTGCAGGCAAGTTCCTCAAAGAAAAATACACAGCTCCCATTTTGTGTATTTTGGATTAGTGGTCTCTACATCGTCAAAATAAAGTTGTGTTTGTAAGGCATCTGGATATCTACTGTACAGAGGATGAGTAGCAAACTGTGCACCATCGCTATAGTCTCGCATTTTACCATCTATACTTCTATTAGACTCAATGTAAAGGCTCTGCATTTTCTCACTGCTAAAAAGAAATCTGATTGTGTCAATAATATTTATGTACTGACATGTGTCTGAGATCAGCACTTGTGTCATTTGTCCATTCTTTCTGGCAGTATCTGCCCTGTGCCCCAAGAATATGTCTGTTGGTTTCACAAGACACTTTTTATCAGAGAAATATTTGCCCATTTTATAAGAAGTGTCAACATCCTCAAACATTTTCCTCCCATTTTCCAATTCTTGCATCACAGTTTTAGAAGCATCGTCATCATAAGGTATAGAATGGGTATCTATATGGGTCTATATATCTATATGGGTCTCATGTACGCGGATGACTGTGTGCTACTGTCAGAGATATTAATCTATCAAGCATTGCACAGTCAGTCAGTGAACAAGTTAAGAATGCTTTATTGCTTGCGGCCACAAGGAGACAAAAACATCACACGCCATGGTGTTACAAGTTTGTCTGACTAGCAACAGTTGTTGCTAGTCATTTTAAACACCAGCGCTCAGGACTGTAATTGGCTAATACAAAGTATTTAAATGTTCCATGGCTCTTCTTCATTGGCTCCTCTGCATAGACCTTGCGCGCGTGTGTGCGTGCGTGTTTGAGTGTGTGCATGTGTGCTCTTTGACCCCTGTAAGTCTTCACCACTTCTTTTATGGCCTCTCCAGAAAGATAATGGTCAAGCCCAGGTCCCCTTGTTTATGTAAGCCTAGTGTTACCCAGAGTTCAGATTTGGGGTTAGGCCTATCTTTGCACACAAGGAATACTGGAACACAGAATCATTATTATACAGGATAAATATGTTACATCTTCAATTTCTCCCACAGCTACTTAGTCCAAGTTCAGCTGGTCTGCAGCAGCTCCTTGATGTATGTTCCTTGTATGGAGAGCAACATGACATCAAATATAATGATGTAAAGAGTGTTATTATGATCTCCAGAACAAATGAGGATAAACATATGGTTTTTCCTGACTTTAAGCTGTCGGGTCATGTTTTAAAAACCTGCAGTCAGGTGAAATATCTTGGTCATGTGATCACTGACACACTGAGTGACGATGAGGACATTCTGCGTCAGTCTCGCATGTTATATGTGCAAGCAAATGTACTGATACGTAAGTTTGGCTGCTGCTCTGATGGTGTGAAGCTGACTCTATTTAAAGCTTATTGCACACCGTTATACACTGCACATCTGTGGTCAAATTATAAAAAAGCGAGCTTTCGGAGGTTGCAAGTGGCATACAATGACTCTCTGAGAATTTTGTTAAAACGGCCCAGATGGACCAGCGCCACAGAAATGTTTGTGACTGCTCGAGTTAACACTCTCCAATCTGTCTTAAGAAATATCATGTTTAAATTCATCTGCCGTTTGAATAACTCAGAAAATCTGATTGTTTTGGAACTGACGAACATTGCATTTAGTGCCACACGGTACACATCACTGCTCTGGAAACACTGGTATAAGTGTCTTTTAATAGGGGGTTGCTAGACAACCTTGTATGTTGTTGTTGTCATCACTGTTTGTATTGTTTTATGTTCTTTTGTATTTGGACTTGGAGTCTGTAATAAAAATTGTCTATCTATCTATAAAGGAGAGCATTTTCTCTTCAATAATGTCCATAGTTCGGTCCAGGACTTTTTTTGCAAATGTAACGCTCTTCTGCACATCAGTGAGAGTTGTATTCGGCGAAGAATACATTTGGGCTACAAATGCAGATGCGCAATCATTAAGAGTTGCTGACTCCACGGACATATTTTCATTTCTGAGATCTAGGGCTCCTACTGGAATCGGTTCATTATCAATGTCATCATCATTCAACATATTAGAACATTCCAAGTGTCCTGGGACATAGTCAATTTGTTCATTTGATATCATTCTCGAATGGTCTTTCTTAAGATGTTTTCTATAGGAGTTTAAATTGTGATATGTTCTTTGGCAGTTGTTCTGGCAACATACAATTTGAAAGTCTTGGGAATCTGATAAAGCATGACAGGTTCTAAGATGCCGGATAAGCTTCCTGACTTCTCCTCCAATGACACGCTTGCACCTTGGGCACACATACATGTCTTACTTATGATATAGCCTGGAGCTTGGAGATAAGCTCAACAACTTTGGATCTTTTGTTAACAGAACTGGGTATTTCATAAATATGCTCCAGGAAGGAGAAGACAGACTGCAGTTGGACAGGGTACTTAAGATTGCAAACCCAATACATCTTGAAGAGCTTGTCAATTGCGCAGGTCAGCCCTTCATCTCCAAGTGGCACAGCAATCTTGTCACTTATTGCGACGATCAGATACTGCTGGGCAGCTCCACGTGGGTGTCCAATGCACACGATGCAAGGCTGGTGGGCTCTAGATGGATCAGGATTCTCAAACACTGATGAGATGCTTGTTCCAGGCTGTAACACAAGCAGTTTGAAATACTACATTAGTAAATCAGCATGGGGAGGAGACCACAACACAACATCAGGAGGTTCAGTGAACAGTGATGCAACCAAAAAGTCATAAGACACAAACATACTTGCACAAAGTCCATGAGGTAGGAAATGGCTGATTTCACACTGCAGCGACTCCATCCAACCCCTCGTCCTGATGCAGTTGGTGGAAGAAATCTATCTAAATCTACTGCAGTAGGTAGGCCATCTTGAGATTTGCTTTCTTCAATTAATTCCCTAGCATTGCTTAGATGGTAAACTTTCTTGCAGATCTCTCTGCCATCTAGGTAGATCGATGCCGGTATTTTTTTAAAGTTAGCCTCCATTTGCTGATAAAGAAAAGACAAAAAAAGTTTTTAGTCATTATTCACTACAGTAAAATAACACAAAACCGTGGATTTTTTTCCTATAATACATAGTCGAAAAAGGTTGGGGGAAAACAGATTTAGCTAGCTACACCACTAGCGTTATAGTTAGACCAATACAAAAGGGTGCGAACTAGCCAACACCACATGCAAAATAGCTAGCTAAAGCTATGACAAAAGAGTACGTGCTTACAAGAGCCTTCATCGTTAGCTAAAAAACGCAAGCTATTAATAGCCAGGTTTTCACTTTCTCCCATTCTCCATGTTTCGATAGCGAATACAAAATGCTAGCTAACCAATTTTACATATTAAATTATCCAGGTTGGCTAGCTAGCCAACTTGAACTGTTAACGTTTGCTACCTTAGCTAGCTAGCGACTGGCAAGTAGCTTACATTAGCCATCGACATTAGCTAGCTAGACTACCAACTGAAGGTTGTCAGTGCAAGCTAGAAATGTTAGCTCTAGCCAGAGCCTCATTATGGCTCTGATGTTAGCTCTAGCTACTGTACACTCACATAACGGTTCTCATTCAGCACACTAGCATGACAGTCACAACCACAGCCTCTCATTGTCAAATACAAATCCCAGGGTATTTACTTTTTTATATTTGCGAACTCAAGTAGAGTAAAAAAATACATTTACCTTTCATCTTCTGCTGTCAACTCCGTGGTGACCAGTGCATCTTTCAAAAAGGAAATTTATTTTTGGGCGCGAAGTTGTTGAAGTAATGATGTGATCGGTCAATGTTTTAAGACATGTTGTGTGCGTCCAATCGTAAGATCAAACAACACACAATTTGTAGAAAACAACACAATATGTGTCTGATTGGTAATAACACACAAATTGTGTCAGCTAACAACACATTTGTTTTAAGAGTGCACTAAGTCAAGCGACGCCTTTTCAGTTATCCTGGATATGTTTATTCTACTTTCGTGCAACAGCCCCCTGGCCTGTCAAGCTTGGTGCAAATTCAAATCACAAAATCGGACAAAGCTAAGACCGACGTAAGAGTGAAGACCAACTTTTTTACACCCAGCAGGTGCACTCAGCTGCTGGAGGTTGTCATTGGACATCCTGTGGTACACAGGTAGCAATTTTTGTCTTATCTCTTTCCTGAGAAATGAATGAGCAGTATGCTTGGTATGGCGTCCAATGGGATCCTCACCCTTTTCCATAGCTTGCAAATACCAGCACCATGATGGAAAGCATCTGGTATGAAATGGGGTGTCATCTGTAGACATATAGTGTAGCAGACCAGCCCAGATAGCATTCTTCATGCTGTCTAAATCACTCAGGTTATTAACTATTGCACCCCTGTCATAGTTTTGCAAACTTTTACACTTCTGTGCTGTCAGTTTCCCCACACCCTTACCCCCTAGACGTTTCTCTGCACCGAGTTTGCGTAATGTAGTCCCCATACGCTTATGTGCATGATTGATGCAGTCGAGTTTAATAATCTCCACACCTGCATAGGGATTTAAACCAACAACAGCATTGTAAGCAGTGCTATCACCATCTGACAACCAGGGGCGGCTCCAGAATATTTTCAGTGGAGGGGCACAGGGGGGAGCAGCCGTGAATTGGGGGGGCATCCAAAAGTAGTGTCACCACTGACTTTTTAAATTCAATTAATGGGCATTATAGCAATACAAACATTTTGTTTCCTTAAATTACATGATATGAATGTATAATTACACCTTGCTTTTTAAATGTTTTATGCCAAATATTCATCATACAGTATAATCATTCCTTCTAGTCTGTGTTTAAAAACACAAAAACATTTTTGTCAACAAAGATTATTTATCAAAAGAAACCTACAGTGGGTCTCTGGTAAGTCAATCACAATAAAAAGATACGGCAAAAGCTTTACTTTATTTTCACATATACAAAAAAATCATTAACACACTTTACTATAATTAAAGCTGAAGTCTGACAGTTCTGGGCTCAGCTCCCTTCAACCTCTACAAAATCTGTTATTACTTTTAACAATCTAAAACTTGTTCCTCCAGATCAGTGTTATACACATTTCCTAACAAAACCAGGCCCTACAAGACTTGTTACTAAACAGCCTAATGAACCTGTCCATATCTGAGGGATTGGCTTTTTTTTAACTCCATACTAAGCACCCCAAGACCACTGAGCCTTTCATTGTTGTAGGGGCAAGACTTATTCAAAAGAGTTGTATACGGCGGTTGCCATGTCTGCGACTAAATACCCTTATGAACTCGTCCATATCTAAGGCATTGGCTCTTTTTGACTCCACACTAAGCACTCCAAGATCACTGAGCCTTTCATTGTTCATGGTTGTGCGCAAATGATTTTTTATTAATTTCAATGCCGAAAAGCTACGTTCACATGCTGCTGTGCTTACAGGTAGAGCAATGGCAACTTTGCACAATCTGTACAGTTTATGAAAGACCTCCCTGAATGGCTCCAAGAATACAGTGAACTTCAGCACACTATCTGGACACTCCATTCCAGCTGCCTTCTTCCTCTCGAAAACCTGTTTCACTTGATAAAGCTCATGCTTAAGACCCTCTATGTCAGTGTTATAAATCTTGCCAAACAAAACCAGAGGAATCTCATCCAAAAAGCTGTTGCTTTTAGGATTGAGTGCTTGAATGCCCTTCATTATTTCACAATTGTCTTTGGAAAACCGCCTCTCTAGTTCAGCTTTCACAGTGTCCAAGATAGGATAGAAAATATTCCTACAAAAACTATCCTGGTCGTCATTGCGGTTTCGCTGACCAATCGTGGATGTGACAACAGACCCATGAAGGGAAGAGCTGGTCTTTGGGTGTCTTTTGGTAACCTCAGAGTTAATGTTGCAATGGTGAGCAGTGTTCAGCACTTCTGCCCACAACTCCCTAAAATACATGTCCTCTCTGTAGTGTACAATGGTGTCTTGTAACGCGTCAATTAGGTCAACCGCACTTGCTAAATCCAAGGATGGGGATTGGAGCATATCAGACAGATACTTTGTGCTACCAAGCACCCTTCTAAATGTGGCCAGTAGGCCAATGAAGACCAAATCAATTTGGCTAAGTAGACCACGTGCCTCTACAGACCTGTCTCCGCTATTCTCATGGTCAAGCTGGTGTAAGACACAAAGAACTGCAGGCAACCGGTCCATTAGGTTGCGGCATGCATAAAACCTACAAGCCCACCTGACGTCGCTTAGCTTTGGTAGCTCTCGAGGCTGATCCTTGAACATCTCTTTCTGTACCTCCTGCCATCTCTGGTGAACATAAGAGCCAGACAAGAAGGTGTACAATCTCTGAAGTAAAGAGAAGAAGCAATGGGCCTCTGGCACAGATTTGACTGTATCCACCAACACCAAGTTTAAGCAATGTGCATTGCAATGGACATAAAAGGCTTGTTTTGCTACAGACTTTATCCTTGCAGAGACACCCGAATGTCTCCCACTCATTACAGAGGCGCCGTCATATCCTTGGCCTACAAGGTGTTCACGGTACTGCAATCCATAGCGTTCAAGGCAATTTATTATCTTCTCCGTAAGACCAGCCGCATCAAGTTTCTCAGCTTGCTGAAATTGCAAAAAACTTTCATGAACAGAGCCATTGTAGTAATACCTCAGCACCAAGGACATTTGCTCCATTTTTTTCATGTCCTTAGTCTCATCAGCTAAAACACTAAACGCCTCACTTTGTTTGACTTCTTGGACAATATCAGCCCTCACCATCTCTGCTAGCACCTCCAGAATTTCATTCTGAATAGTATGACTTGTATACTTGGCATTGCCATGTGCCATTCTGTTCTTTACAATTGGATCATGTTTTGCTATGAGTTCCATGATGGCCAAAAAGTTTCCCTTATTCTCTGAGACCTCCATTTCACGGTGGCCGCGCTGCGCAATGTTCTGAGTAGCTGTAAGAAGGAGAACTTCAGCAACAGTTTTTACATAGCTACGGTTTTCTTCTACTCTCTTTTGGTAGTCTTTATCCATGGACTGCAGCAAAGAGGAGTTGCTTTCTACACCCCTCTTATATTCAGCCCATGCCATCATGGCATTTATGTGGTGCTCTGACTTGGTGTGCTTTGCAAAACCGCCATCTTTGTATAAGGCCTTTTTCCAGTTACAAAAACCATTAACTGATGAGAATGGTGTCTGAGGAGCACAGGGGAGTGAAAAATGTCTACATGCAAAACAATGTGCAGAGTTCTGACTCTGGGAGTACTCAAGCCAAGTAAAGTCTTTGTACCACGCAACATTAAAAGCTCTCCTCTTTCCACCTTGTCCTTCAGTTCTGGGGAATACCTCCATTACTGGTTGCACTGGGCCCACAGCTCTTGATTGCGAAATATCTACAAATACAAAGAGTTTAAAAAAATACTACTTGTTACATAGATGCAATGGCTTAGGACTAGAGTAGACAGTTGTAAAGCATGCTGAGAGCTCAAATATACCCTGTGATTCAATTCTATGGAGCTGCTGGTGAAAATCTTCTCACGCTAAATGAGCTGAGAAGTAGGCTAATGTAAAATGAGTTCATAACATGTCCCATGGATGGTAGGAAAGTGACCCTGGTTATTCAGAGTTCACATTATTGTTGCATTCTGATTATAACTAGAGGATAATAGATAACTACAGATTAAAAAATACTGTAGCTAATGTGAGAAAAAATACATCTTCCTGATTAGTTAAGAACTTATATTTTGTAGTATGGAACTTATGAACTCATTTAGAGGAACGAATTTCACATTTAGGTGTTTATGCTTTACTGTTTGCAAATCAATGCTGGCAGACAAATGACTTTCGGCACAGCAGCCAAGTACTACAATAGCAGTAATTCCCAGCTATAAACTGTGCACTTTTGAGATTATATAAATTATACCTTGAGGACCTTCAGGTGCAGCAAATGTTTGGCTATTGTCAATGTGACTGTCTGGGTGTAGTGCTGCATCTTCAGTTGGTACTACGTTATTCTCCTCGTCAGAGGTCAGATGGAAGGAGTCATCCCTGGGTTCATCTAAAATATTAATTGACATTGTTAATACTTACATTTTAGCTTAATGCAATTAATATAATGAAGCATATACAACAGCTTTGATGTTGCAGTTAGATGTTAATGAAGACATGAAAAAGTGTACATAAAGAAGTGATATGGTCCATTAGCACATGAACATGAAGACCCCTGCCTACAGATTACATTTTTCCGTCCCTATTTCACCTGGAGGTCCTTGGGTGCTGGTCTGGACCTGGCTGAATTGATCCTGGCCTACACTTGACGATCCCTGGGTACATTGCTGACTCTGACCTGGAATGCTGCTGGTGGGGATCAATTCTGGCAAGATCTGAACTGCACTTTCCTCACTAGGTTTTTTCTTGATGAAGTAGTCTTTAATTTCACGAGTCCTTTTCATAGTTCCCTATAAACCATATAAAGCACACCATATTATTTTGTTAATTTCCATGCTTTTTTCCAACAGACTCACTACCTCATGTTTTGTACTTAGGTAACGTTAGGTTACACTCAACGTCACTAAATCAACGTCGTGATTTTAATGAGGGACAGTGATCAGCTCGACGTGACTTTCACTGTCATGAAATGACAGTTTACGGCTAGCTAGCTAGCGAGCTTAGTCTGACTTAGCCTAGCAGTTACATTTAGCTAGCAATTTAAGTCGACATAAAATCCTAAATGTCTTGCATTACACTAACAGAATTACAATAATAGCTCATTTATATTTTATTTACTAACTATATCAATATCATAGCTTTGTTATCTTGACCGTTAGACCAAGGGAAGAAAGTGCTACTTACAAAACGGACTCATGTAGCTAACATTCAAACTGGTTGTCTTGAGAATGAGCGCGGGTCCTAAGAAAAATCTAGAGCTACAGTAATGCTGCAGAATGTTGTCGCCGCAAAAGGCAAAAGGCCGATTCAGCAATAAAAACGGTGCTATCTGGGGAATGTGCGATATTGTGCGAATATTGTATAATTACAATTCATGTATCCTATATACACACACCATCAAAACCTACCTCAGTTTACGCTGTCCACGGAGTGTAACCTTTAGGAAAGTGGGAATATATGGCTTCTGTCATGTTCTGTCCAGGCAATTATTTCTTATTGAGATTGACATCATTCAGAGCCAATGAAAATAGGGGGGGCACCTGAGAACCAATCAGATTCCAGGAGGGGGCACGTGCCACTCCGTGCCCCCCCATTGGCTCCGCCCCTGCTGACAACACCTCAGTATACCTGAAGTTATGGCAACTCGATGACCTGTCCCACATGAGTTTGGCAGACGCTTGCTCCATGGCTTTGCTAGAGCCGCAAAAATTATTTGCACCGTCAGAGGCATGCAGTTCTTTCCACCTCAAGAGCTGCTCTTCAGTGATTTCACTGGCTCTACTTTGTCCCTCCTTAAGCACACAGACATGGCAGTACAACGACAAGACTTCGTAGCCTATCACCAGTCAGAATGTCAATACAGACCCCTATTCCATAATTGGAAGTGAAACCTCATTTCTGCCATGTACCGTCAAAAGACACCTGGATGTTGATAACAGCTTCTTCCTTGAGTTGTTCTGCCACATCTGGATCGATGTCTGCATAAGCTGCTCTGATCTGCTGAACTGTCCATTTGTGAAAATTGTTTAATTCTCTATAATAAACAATTAATATATGATTATTTTTTTTACAGATCAGGTTTTTGGCTGCTAAAGGGGGAAAGTCCACCAAAGACTCAGTGAAGAGGATGTTCTCCTGCATGTTCAGCAGTGCCGGCCCAAGCCTTTATGGGGCCCTAAGCAGAATTGATTTGGGGGCCCCCCTGTGACGCAAATATTATTGATTACTCTTAATGCTTGATTATTCCCACACTTTTAATCTAATGCACTAATTAGCAATTGTATTAGTTGTGTTGCTTACCTCATACCAATGTTTTCCTGGCATGTTTTCACCCTTATATGGTTTTTAATTTTAACAGAAGCAAACCCACAAGATTGGTCAGGTGTTGATTTGAACTTTAAGTATTCAAAGTCTTACAGTACTAAGTGTTGTACTTACATTGATAATTAGGAAATATTAATCTAAGGATATTCTACAGTTAACTTTGCAAATACAAAGGCTGCTCTGCTGTTAATTTACCTGCCACATCTGCTGAGGTTGAAACAGAGATGGAAGGAACAGTAGGATAAGGGGATGCAGGTGCTGAAAAGGGCTCCTCATCTATAATAATTAAAATAAGAATTAAAGCTAGCCATGTTAGATGTCATATTAGAAGATAAGGCCATTGTCTGTCAAAAACAAAACAAATCTCACAATAGTCATGGTTTATTAATATAAATATATATTGATCTTGGATTGTTGAAAACCGACCTGCTGTATCATCATCAATTGTAGCACTGGCACTTGGGGCTGGTGGCATTGGTTGTGACACAGCTTCAAAATATGTCAACAGTGGCTGTCAAGCTCCCTTTAAGAACGCCATTGTTGTACGTCACAGAGCTCTGCTTCTAGCCAGGGCGGGAAATATGACTAACATTTAGTCGTTTTGCAAATGTTTGTCACGTTTAGCGTTACTGCTGTAATGTTAATTTGTGGCCACTTGGGGGTGTATTAAACATTGAACAGGGCTTAGGTGTTTGTGTGTGCTTGTTGTTACATTGCCCATTATTTTCAAATACCTTGATTTGAACACGTCTGTTTGTTTACGATGGACAAAAGGTATACACTAATTGTTTTATAAAAAATATACTTTATTTATAGGGATATGAAACTTATGGTCAGAGTGTAGTCAGTGCCTGTGAAAAAAAGAGAAAACGATTAGTAATGTGTTAAAACCAAGAATGCACATACACACAAGCGACTTGTTCTAGTGACTGGATGCACAAGAACGAGGAGAGCTAAGCTTTTTACAACATGGTAACTTAACAAATGTCGAGACTACAAACGGACTGATTTACTACATGTAAAAATGGTACAGTATGTTGGCACAAGCTCTCATATTCTAGTGATGGAATGCACACGAACGTCAAGAGCCTTAGTGCCATTTAATCTTTGGTCAACAACAAGGAACATGATCACTGGACATCATACTAAGGCCTAAAATAATATGTAAGGGAAAAGAAAAAAAGAAAATATTGAGGTCACTCTGAAATCAAAGTATAATAAAAAAATATATAATAATCAGAACTGCTAAATCCTTACCTAACTACCCTATCTAGCATAATGAAACCAAAAGTTTTTAAAATAATCAAAAAGACTACGCTTGCCCTTATTACTCAAATGAAGCCGGTCAGGGCGGTAAAATTCCAAAATAGGATGCGAGTGCCTCAGAAATAATCTATTTGTCCTAAGATAAATGACACCCTCGTTTTCGAAGGACAGATGCTCCAGGAGAAGATTCGTTTCCCTAACTACGTGTTACCACACGACAAATTCTCCTGACAGAAACGTCATGACCTGAATCATATGTTCCATGCTGGAGTTAAGATAACATTTAGCTATAAAAAAATCGAATTAAAGATTTGTGTTTTCATGCTTGATTTGAATTGTCATTCGTTTGCAATGACAAGTGATTTATTTTAACTATTTCTTTTTTTGTAAATACGACGAGGCCCCCCTGGTGGCCGAGGCCCTGGGCAACTGCCCGACTTGCCCAATGGGACGGACCGCCCCTGCTGGTGAGCAGACCTCTGGAGTGTGGTTCCCGGGTGTACCCATGCTTAAGCGTCCGGGATCGCCACCTCCACCCCGCGCATGATGCTGTCCCCCCAGACAGTATGCAACAGTATGACCTTAAACAAAAGAGAATAGATCGTTAAACAGTACTATCGTTTTCAGGTTGTGTTGCTAAAAACTTTTATGTGATAAAAGATTAAAACTTTATTTTCAATGCATGAAATGTATTTAGGAGTAGGCTACATAACAGTTAGTTAGCATACGTGCTGCAGACTCCTGGATTTCGTTTAAGGCAGAAAAAAAGCATAGATTAACTCTACATTGTACATGGCTATTTTGTCTTGGTAAAAAGAATAAGACAAAATACCCATGTACAACGTAGAGATAGAAATACAAAATAAACATACCTGCGCCAAATGAGGAGACATGCTCCTGCCAGCATACCCTGAAGGCTCGAGGGACATTCGGCCTGTACTTCTGGCTCTGGTCATTGTCGTTGTACGAAGTCATTGTCATTGACATTGTTAAAGATGAGAATGGTGTAGTGAACGAGGTGTGAAATGTTTTAATGTATGCACATATTGTCGCAACCAATGAGAGTTCGTTTGGCAATATTTTGAATAAAAACAATGCAGAAACAGGCAGCAAATAAACAGGCAGATGTTTCTCTTATAAAAAAGAAAAAAATCAAAAAGGCGGGAACAGATTCATTTCTAAGGCCAACCAATGAGAGGCCTTTACGGCAATATTTTGAATAAAAACCACACAGAAACAGGCGGCAAATAAACAGGCAGATGTTTGCCAACAATTACACCTTGCGACACCTACTGATAGAAAAGCGAATTGCATCCTTGAAAGGCAGGGACAAAAAAACGATTAAGATCTTCACTGGATTGAATGAGACTCCTGCGCAGAACTTCTGGTTTCAAATGAATGTAAACAGTGAAGTGAATCTCTTACAAGTATTTTATTTTCCTGTTAATCAAATACAGTGTATATACATTATCACCAAGGCCCTTGTAGCAGCTATCTCGTATTCATTGTGAATTGAATCACAAGAAAGAAGAGAATTGCTGCACTTTACTTAACAAGGATGTGATTTTCCTGTGACATTTGGACCTGTGGAGGGAATTACATGCAATTGTTAAGCGAGTTGATATTTGATTATTTAACAATACATTTAACAACTATTTGACCGAGAAGCACTGAAAAGCTCGGTGCCGCCCGCCGCAAGCGAGAGCTGGCAACGGTAAGTCTCAGGCTAATAATGTTTACAAGCTGCAGTGCACGTTAGCTAGCCCCATAACATGAACCCCCCAACTACAGTCATAATCAGTGTGACATTAGAAAAGGCCCCTGATCTGAGGCCCCGTCCACAATAACCCGGGTAAATTTAGAAACGCATACATATGTCTCCGTTTGCACTTCCCGGCCACACTAATACGGCGAATTCGGACACTGAAAACGGAGCTTTTCGAATACGCTCCCCTAGCCGGAGACATTTGAAAACGCCGGGTACGCGTAGTAGTGTGGACGGGATACACGGAGCTTTTCAGATACGATGACATTAGAAAAGCACATTTCGTGACTCATGAATATGAACCAATATACTAATATTAACCAAAATTGTTCTTAAGTAGCTACATGTCCAAAAGCTAGTCATATCTAGCTAGATAGCGCGCCATGGCTAGTGTTTGGATCACGAGTGATCATCAAACGGCTTTCATAACTGTGTGTGTTTGATTTAGTTTCCCCTTTCCTGATAGAACGTGACTATTACGGAACTCAAAACGTGGACTATCTAATCGGAAATGTGTTTACAACGTCGGGGAAAAGATTTAGGCCGTTTCTCAATTCGCGTTCTTTTCTGTACTTGTGTACTTGCGTTCTCGTAAAACGTCATCAACCGTAGCCCAAGTACTGTTCCAATTCAAAGTTCGCATCAAGTCAAGTACCCGGAAGTGTTCCTGATGTGTTCTTCAACTGGCCATTCTATCGAGGATGCATCGGTGGTGACTTGCGCGGACTTGGGGCCGTTAGATATCCCAGAATGCATTTCGCAGCGTCGGATCAAAACCCAAAACCAATGGCGACTCCAGCGGCGTGTGTAACGGAGCAGGAGAAGACCCACAACTGTAAGCATAATTACTATTTTCCAAATACAACTTTTGTTTAAGGAATACCGTAGTTTCAACGTTTTTATTAGGCATTCATTGAATTCTCCAACATGTCAAGTCCTACTTGACATTTTCTCGGACGTTTTCCGATAGAGACAGGTAGCTTGTGTGTGTCGTGTATGGGAGCTAGCTCGGTAGGAGTTAGGGACGAGCTCGAGATGTCCCGGGACATCTAGCTCGTCCCACCAGCTTCAGCAGTCAGTCATCTGCCTATTATAAAAAGCCTCAGGCGTGTGTGTGTGTGTGTGTGTGTGTGTGTGTGTGTGTGTGTGTGTGTGTGTGTGTGTGTGTGTGTGTGTGTGTGTGTGTGTGTGTGTGTGTGTGTGTGTGTGTGTGTGTGTGTGTGTGTGTGTGTGTGTGTGTGTGTGTGTGTGTGTGTTTGGGACAGCCAGCTTGTCGCAAATGCTCTAATGTGGGACGCTGTCAAATCTGGAGCATTAACCCTTATTTGATATTTATTTTAATAGATAATATTGTTGTCAAATACAATCTCATGCATTAACAATTTTGATTATAAAGATAAGGGAGGGGAAACAGTCAAAAAGGAAGTATTCTATAAGTCGTATCCATATTGTGCTAAATTGTTAAACCTGATATGATGGCTTTTATTATGCATTCAATTAAAATAGGCCTATAAACACGTTATATTTTATCAAGGGACAAATGAAGAGACGCGGGCCCTAATCGAGTGGCGGGCCGCCAATGAGGCCCTTTTTACTGGCCTCAGAAACTCCTCCAGGACAGGATGGGAGTGAGTATTGATTGATTTGAAGTGCTTGTATGTCTTGGGGACGGTTCAAATCGGGTGGCGGTAGTCTTCATTTATAAAGAATAATATTTTTGTTGTTATTAAACTGGCTGTGTACTATTGCTTTAACCAGGGACTTCATTTCCACGTCTGGGATAGGGATATCGGTCAAACAGGCGCGTAAGAAATGGAACAATCTGAAAGGAAAATATAAAGTAAGTATAAGTTGCCTTTTTATCTGTTTTGTATTATATACTGATAGAGCTTTCCAGGGATTCCTTCATATATAAATTAACCTAAACACAATACCATTTCAGTGGCCCTTTAAATACAGTAAGTGTACAAAAGTGTGATTAAATGAAAATAATAAGTTTGACAGTGCAGTAATCAATACCCTGTTTTCAGGAGTTTAGGGACCCACCGACGGGCAGAGGGGTAGAGGCCGGTACGGCTACTGCTGCCACCTGGCAGTGGTATTCTGCAATGGATGCCGCATTCCAGGGGCAACACTCCATCAGCCCGCCCCTGGTTGTTGCGGTAATATTTCTGCCACTGCCGGTGGCAAATATTTCTGCCACTGCCGGTGGCGTAGTTAGCGTACCGCCTTCTACCTCCTCTGCCGAGGAGGCCACTGGAGGACAGGCTAGCCAGGCCACCAGAAAGAGGCCCAGGGAGAGTCTGTTGGACATTTTAAAAGAGCAGGGAGAAAGAGAAGAGGAGAGAGAGAGGCAGGCGGTGGCGAGAGAGGAAGAGAGGGAGAGGGTAGCAGCTGGCAGGTCGGAGCGATATCTCGCCCTGTTTGAGAAATTAATTGAGAAAATGTAGAAATAAATGATTTAAAATGATAATTCATCCTTATCTGGTCATTTTAGATAGCAACAGTGTATTTTTATATTCTACATGTCACATGCATACTGTTGTGGCAAATTCTTTTTTTCTTAATAGTTTCAGCCTGTTCTATATGGTGTGTGTAGCTTTTCAACTTTCAACGCTGTGGTAAAATGACAAATTCACTCATTACAGTCAAGGTTCTATATCAATATGAACCGATAAAGGTTAAAACAAAAGCCATATCAATAGGACACATACGTGAGACAGACAACTGATGAGGGCTCGTCTCCTCAGCATCCTCCGCCGCATCCCAGCTTCCCGGTTGGCGATCCGCCTCCTCGATTGAGCAGCCTCCTCCTCCGCTCGCTCATACAAAAAGCCCATCGCCAGGGCAGCACAAATTCTGGCTCGACGATCCATGTATCCGTGTGTGTGTGTCTATATTATTCACCGTAAATCTCGCTCGTATGTAGGCTACTCTGATATAAATTTATCTCGACTCCTCAATCGTTTTCCCACCTGTCCCCAATATATACTTCGTATATACTTCGTATATATTGGGTACAGGTGCGCAGCAATACTAATAGGCTATAAAGGAACATTTAAAAAATATAACAAATGTAGGCCTATTAATTCAAAATATTTACGTACTATTAGCCTACTACTTATCCTAGCCTACTACTACATACACGTGAATTACATAAAATATTTCAAAATGAAAGAGGCTGGGGTTTTTGTTTTATGTGTTTATTGTTAACGTTGTATGCCCACATGAGGCGCTAGCACAGTTAACAGACGAGCCGAGGTGGTGACGTAATCGAGTCCGCTGCCGTTCCAATTGCAGGTGCGTCCTCCCGTTCTCGGAAGTTTGTACTTAGAAGTCCGGACTTAGCAAGTTCGAACTTCCAAGTCCGCAAGTCCGTACTCTGTGTACTTGGAATTGAGAAACGGCCTTAATTAGGGATTGACTTGGGGGGGAGAATTTCACAGGTGGGACTAGTAAATTAGCCCATAGCTAGCATGATGCCTTCTAGATCTAGATAAGAGCTACTTATCTGAACTAACGACATGATAACGGTCACTACTGTAGATATAAAGAAAACGTTGATTTTCACTCGGTGCTATTCACTGGCAGTAATTTTTTTTGTCGTTGCACTGCTGTCCGTAGACAAGCTCCAGCGCTCCTTAAGCTAACACACGACGTTGCGGCAACGTTGCTAGTAAGTGGTCATTTGGTAACCCGCGACGTTACCTTATGGCAACGTTGCCGCGACGTCGTAGCAACTTTATAAAGTGAATGTTGCCGGTTGGTGCCATGGACAACGTTGCCGCGACGTTGTCCCTTGGTCGGCTGGTTACGTTATTTTTAGACCCATGGGCAACGTTGCCGCGACGTCGAACATTGGTCTGCTGGTTACGTTAATTTTAGGTCCAGTGGACCACGTTGCTGCGACGTTGTCCCTTGGTCACCTGGTTACGTTATTTTTAGACCCGTGGACAACGTTGCCGCGACGTCGAACATTGGTCTGCTGGTTACGTAAATTGTAGGTCCAGTGGACCACGTTGCCACGACGTTGTCCCTTGGTCAGCTGGTTACGTTATTTTTAGATTAGGTTGCTGCGTTGCCGTTGCTAACTCAGCAGGACACTTCACCAACTCTCCACTCATTCTCCTCGGACCATCCATTTAATTGGCTTTGGCGGCCATCAGGTCTAGGCAATTCCTCATTTGACCTCTCTCGTCTATTTGGTTCGATATTATACGGCTGCGGGCCATCGTAGCCTACATTTTAGTGGTTATTGCCACCTCTTCCTCATCCCAGTCAGTTGCCATAGTTCTAGTACTAGACTGAGGCTACTCTCCTCCACGACTCCCCAACGTGACGTCATCGCCAAATTGCGCTAATATGCTAATGCTAACAAAAAAAAACTACAAAACTGGTCTTGCGCTAATATGCTAATGCTAACAAAAAAAAACTACAAAACTGGTCTTAAACACCATTTTGAGACACCATTTTGAGATTTCTTGAATAATATACATATCTTGAGTGCTTTATGTACCCATTCGTCGACAGTGGTGGTTAACCTGCTATATGGGCTTTAACTCTCTTACCAAGTAACTGCTCTGGCATTTCAATACTTGGAAGTCTGACTATACTCAACCCTCCCCTCCTCTGCCGCAGATCTTGTGCCTTAAGGTGCTGTTTAGCAGCATCCCTCAAAAACTCTACCTTACTATCAGCAACAAGATCAGCCGGTGCAGCTCCACACCCTTCATCTAAACTAGTGTCTACAGGCTCGATGGCATTAACTACAACACTCTTCAGATTACTGATGAGCTGATCTACTGGGAGCCTCTTTCCATATTTTGATATATTTAAAACCCCACTATCATTTTTTGCCCCAACACAAAACGACGGAACTTTAATTGGGCAACTACTGCTAGTATTAAATCTTTCCCTAAATGACTTACCTGTTCACTAACCTCTAACTCGCTTGTCCATAGTCCACCATACTTACCAAGTTCAAGAGTGAGCTGTTGTTTCCTGCGCACTGCTAGAGTTAGAGTCACTCTCTAACTACCTGCCTATCCTGTTTGTTTCTAAGCTCATACAATCTATCTTCTCTAATTCTATGCATTCTTTCACAGAACAGTGCCCTCTGCCCTTTTACAGATGTCCGAGCTGAGGTGATAACTTCAGCTCTTCTATCTGGATCTAACCCTAACAACCATTTCCAGGACCTATTCTGCTTAAACATGACCATACCCTCTAATGCTATCTTACTTGCCCTGAACTTTGATCTAATCAAATATCCCAAAATCCCTCTCGCACGAAACATTTGTTTTGGGCACTGATCTGAGGACATTATACTGATCATAGGATACATCATCATACCGTCCATGTTCCAAGTGGTCCGCTACTAACCTACAGCAAACTTTCACTAAACTAGCAAATACAAGTTGAGTCATAGCATCAAACTCTTCTGACGTTGACTCCAACAACTTATCTAAGATGGGTCCTCTGTGGATGTCTACATCTTCAAACAGAGTGACCTCACCCTTCATAAACTGCCTGCTGTCTGCCTGCCACTCTCTAAGCTTTATAACAAGCGTTCTATACCTATCATTCATCGCTAAAACATGTTCTTTCTTAGAAAGAACCCTCCAGAACGGTTCTGTAACCTGTTTGGAGATGAGCCCTAACGCCCTACAACCTGCTATAAACTGACTAATATTAAGGTCAGCATGGACAGCCTGAACTAATCTATTCTCATTTTGAGAAAACCGTGTAAATTCCAACAAGTCAGGGTAAAGATAGTAAACTCCTGCTGCATTATGGAACATTACATTAATACGGTTACCTTTGAATGGAACATGATCAGAACCGTGTTTATTAAACAAGAAGGTTCTGAACTGGACGGGTTTGCCACTCTTCTCACAGCCGCGCTCCTGCACGGTCTTACAAACAGTACGGATGAGCCTTACGGTACCACTCTCTCTGATTTAAGTGTTGAATCTAACTTAACGCAACCTACCTTATCTCCCTTAAAAACTAGTGTCTCCCACATATCTAAAGTAACAGCTGTTTGATGTGCCAGTCCATCAATGACATGCATCCCACAAAACAATTCATTGACTACAGCAAGTTTAGACTTTTCTGAGTCAGCTAACTGAGTATACCCATCGATTATTTCTGGCAATATTTGCATACGGTACTGAGAGAGTATTTCATTAAATTTCTTCTCAGTACGCTAAGTAAACGCTGTTTCTAACCCTGACATATTTTTTAAAACGCAATCTATTACTTCCGTTGCTTTGTTCATACTTACCCCTAATACCGAAGTCAGCTCCATTACGGTCTGCCTAGTTTTATCATTAAATACACGACCATCTAACGTTGAGACTAACGCGCTTCTGGTCTGATCTTCAGCTTTAACACTTCGATCCTGACAGTACAGTATTTGGTCATTTAAATTGGTCATTTTGTCCGGTAAAGGTACATCTTTCCTCTTGAGGTTTTTGCTTTTATCTTTTACCCTAAGACTTTGCATTTGGAATTGCAAGTTGTCAATGTTCTGCTCTAGTCTCTCTCTCTCTGTTTTAAGCTCTGCATTTACCTGCTCGAACTCGTGCGCTACTTGCAAATTCCCTTTACATTGAGCTTTAAGGTTATCTATTTGATCGTCTTTCCTCTTAATTTTTCTATTTATGTTACGTACGTTGACCAGACTTTGTCTTTCCGTCGATTTGATTAATTTAGTTCTAAGCGATTTTATTTCTTTCTCAGCCTGGTATATTTTAAGCCCCATATCTTTACGTTCCTTATTTAATTTATCTATATTTACTTCTACTTTTTGGTACTCTATTTTAGTGTCGTTAACTATGCTGACTTGTTCCTGTAAACCAGTCACTAAATCATTAGCTTCTCTAACATTAAAAATGTCATTATGACTTCCCAGCTAACAGTTACGTTGCCTTTCCGTTGCCGCAACGTCATTCGCTGACCAAACTTTCGTCGCCGCAACGTCTTTTGGCGAGGTTGCGGCAACGTGAGAAGTGAAAGACGCCCTGAGGTAACGGCAACGTCATTTGTTGACATTGCCAGTCCATAACCGCGACGTTGTCGCGACGTCATTTTCCCGACGTTGCGGCAACGTGAGAAGTGAAAGACGCCCTGAGGTAACGGCAACGTCATTTGGTGACATTGCCAGTCCATAACCGCGACGTTGTCGCGACGTCATTTTCCCGACGTTGCGGCAACGTGAGAAGTGAAAGACGCCCTGAGGTAACGGCAACGTCATTTGGTGACATTGCCAGTCCGTAACCGCGACGTCGTCGCAACGTCATTTTCCCGACGTTGCGGCAACGTGAGAAGTGAAAGACGCCCTGAGGTAACGGCAACGTCATTTGGTGACATTGCCAGTCCGTAACCGCGACGTCGTCGCAACGTCATTTCCCGACGTTGCCAGTCTGTAACCGCGACCTCCTAGCAACGTAATTTCCCGACGTTGCCAGTCTGTAACCGCGACCTCCTAGCAACGTAATTTGCCGACGTTGCCAGTCTGTAACCGCGACCTCCTAGCAACGTTGCTTTGTGACGTTGCCAGTCCGTAACTGCGACCTCCTAGCAACGTAATTTTGTGACGTTGCCAGTCCGTAACTGCAACGTTAATTAAGTAACCTATATTTCTAATTTCTAGGCTACTGCTTATATTGGGGCGGTTCATATGCAGACCTCATTTGCCCAAAATGCTTCTTGTTCTTGTATTTAATAGGCTAGCCTACATGGTAGCCAACTTTAGGACTATGTTTGTGTGATGTGTAGCCTAACTCAAGCTAATCATTAACGAGGCAGCATTTCCATGTAACATTCAGTCATTTTATTTCAAACAAAGTGCCAAACAGTGAATTAAAATCTTCTGCCAGTCTCCGTTACAGGTCCTGTCTGTTGGCCCTGACAATAAAGCACAAAATAAGTTAGTGACCTATCAACATAATTTGTTACATAGCCATGTGAAAGGTTGGATATGGAAGCTGCAATCATGATTCATTTACCTGGCTTGTTTTGAATGGGCTGTGTTTGGGCCACCTGTAGGTCCATCACTTGCACCTCTTCAGTGTGTCTGCCCTGTAGTCGCCTGCATAGGAGAGCCTCTTGCTGGTTCTCCTCCAATGTCTCCATCTTCCGGAGCATAACCTGTAATGTGTCTGTCATTAAGGACAAGTAAAACAAGTTAACAAGAGTTTGCATTATTGGCATACACTGTGGTTCTTCTAGATTTGCTGTAAATATTGCTGTTTTTACCTTGAATTGTTGTATACAAAGCATTAGTATGACAACATTTGTTGTTTTGACAAATATGTATCCCCCCCACCACGATCAGAACAACTTAGGTATGCCTTACAATGAGTTGACAATGCTATTGAAAAGCTTTGAGTATTTTTTGGAGGGTCTTATATTTGCACTTGCCTGGCTGCCAGCTGTTTCCTGGACCCCCATGGGTTCCCCTCCACCAGACCAGAGTTGACACCTACATCTGGTGATGCAAAAGTTTCAAGTCATGCATTTGCTTCAAAACATAGCCTTTAGGGTTGCCATGGCTCATACAATTATTGTCACTGTTATAAACGGTCATTCATTACCCTCATTTCCCAGGGACACGTGCTAACAGTCTGGGGTGTCTTTGAAGAACTTCTCGACTGGATGCGACGAATTAGCACTGCATGAAACTGTAAAGGAGCAAGAGGCAAACCAATTACTTGAACAATTCGAGCTAAACTTGCCTCTATGTAGCCTTTTGCATTAGCGTTACCTAGCTTAAAACAATATGGCACTAGCTAAATTAGCTAAGCAGAGCTAGCATTGTGAGGAGCATCGGCCAACTTGGCATGTGTTAGCTAATGTTATGCTAACTATTCTAACTATAATAGTAATATAGAAGCATTTTGTAAATCAATTAATTAAGGTGATTTTGAATTAGACGGCTCAAACATTATAAAGTCCTTACTAAAGAGCGACAACGCAGTTTTATAAAGGTTAGATATGTGCCTTGTGCATTCCATGACCGACTGTGTGGCCGACCGCGTGTGATCAGCCACGCTAGCTACAAAGAAAGACAAATGAGGGCTAAGCTATTTTGGAACACGTTTTTCTAACAGTTCTGAACGTATGTTCACTGATAATTTTATGGGTGATTTGTGAGACGCTAAACTTTGATATACGCATTTCAACATAACTTTCTGGAGGCTTTGTTATTTTACCTAGAGCTAGCCTAGAGCTATGTAGCTAGCTAGCGAAATCCTAACACAAACAAAGTGAATCTGATTGCAAATAATTATGCTAAATAGCCTACATTTCAAACCTTTAGTAATAACATGCCCCATTCAATTTCTGCAAATACATTTACTTAAAACAATTTCTGTAAAAAATACTCACCTTTGAATTTAGCCGTGGGGTGAAAGACGAATGGAATTTTGAAAACCCCTGCTTCAGCGAGTCGGACATGCACACGCCGTTGGGTACGACTGTTAACCAATGCTTTCCTAACTTGAACATTGTAGTAAGCTCTTTCACACACAAATCAGTAAAGCTATTTAGAAGAACCAATTTTATCTAGTTGATATGGCAAATGAACATGCAAAGATCAGCGCCAAAACTCCCCCTAGCGAGGACGTCCATATGAATGTCCATGACGCTCTGAGGGATTTAGCTGCCTCTCCGAAAACACGCGTGACTGCCAGGCTGTAGAAGAACATTCGTTTAGCCATTCTCTGGTTTAGCAGCTCGTTAACTTCTGGGAGATAGCTGGCTAGGCTAACTTGAAATGCCAGAAGCAAAGAAGCCAGGGTGATAACTATTTACTAATTTAACATTGTCATACAAAACAACATTGTATGTACACCAGGGCTATTCAATTAGAAATTCAGTTGGGCCAGATTTTCAAAACAAGAAATTCAGTTGGGCCAGACATTTTCAACAGCAAGTAATGAAATTTTTTGGGCCAACACAAATGAATGTATTGAAAAACAGAAACGTTTTATTAATTATCACATCTGAAAAAGAGCATACATTTTTGGTGAAATCTGACCAAGGGAAAACTCTGAAAATAAAATAGTGCACAATATTAGGCCTACCAATAGCCAGTTTCCTTTTTGAGGTAAAATATAATAAATATTTGTCATATCTGACCCATAAGCAAAACATAAGGTGCATTGAAAACAAAATAGTGAACATTTAGAGGAGGTGTCCTTTTTTAAATAAATAAAATAACTATTGGGTCACATATTGAACAAGCATATTCCCCTGGGATCAATATGCCAAAGTGCATGAACAGAACAACTTGGCATATTAAAGCTTAGTAAACACACCTAAAACAAGAAATAACTAAGTAGCTTAACACACATGACTTAGTTACTCGCTCAGTTACACATCATTGTGTTGCTATATGCAACAGTTACACTGCTGAGTTCTCAGTGGGAGAAGTGGCATCTTTTGTTCTGAATGAGAGCAGTGATTCTGGGCTCATAAGATGTCAGTGCAATCCGAAGGCATTCGTGAAGTGTACTGTCAGACAGTGAGCAACGAGAGCTGCTTTTAATTGAGTTCATGTGTGAGAAGCTTGATTCACACGTGTATGTGGAGCCAAACATGCTAAGCACAAAGACTGCTACTTTCTTGATGTTAGGGAACTGATGTGGGTTGACATCAGTCCAAAACCTGGCAGGCCCGTTGGTGCGCAGCTCTTGTGCCATGGTTAAGGATGACCGCATGTCCACAAGTTCCAGAATGAATTTCCCCTCGTCAATGGGAACGGCCACCTCCTTTGCTTTGGCTGATAAAGCCCCTTCTATCGCGACAGTGAACGGGTCTCTGGCAAAACACATCACCTCTGTTGGCAAAGCAAGTCCATCCAACCGACCAGCAACATTTTCTTTTAACCTCGCAACGAAATCTGTCATCACAGCGGTGATGCGTGCCGGGGATGAGATGCATTTGCAGAGCGTCGGAAAATGCAACATTCGGCCTGTGCTCAAGTCAGTCCCGAATAGATCCAGTTTGACTTGGAATGCGCGCATCTGTTCCACCAGTTCAATGACAGTTTTGTCTCTGCCTTGTAGTCCCACATTTAAGCCATTCAGGTGTTTGAATATGTCACTGAGAAAGCAGACATCGCCAATGAAGTTGTCATCCAGCATTCGGTTCAAGTGTGTTTCGGCCTTTTTCTGCTTGCTGCTGCTGCGGAGGAAGGCTGTGATTTCCTCTTTTAATTCACAGAAACGCTCCAGCGCTTTGCCTTTGGAAAGCCACCTGACGTCGTTGTGCAAAAGCAGGTCGTGGTGCTCAGCAGACATTTCTGACAGCAACATGCGGAATAAGCGGTGTTGGAGGCTTGATGTGGAGCGGATAAAATTAATTGTCGCCATCACGCTGTCCATTGTCGTCTTGAGCTCCCTGCTTAGTTTTGCGCACAATACCGTCTGATGCACAATGCAGTGTAAGGGTATCATCTGAGGTGCAACAGCGGACCAACGTGCAGCCAAACCATTAACTTTTCCCGTCATGGATGGAGCCCCGTCTGTTACAAGCATGCACACACGTCTCATATCAAGGCCGTTGTCTTCAAAAAAAGTAGAAATCTTCTCAAAGAGTACCTCGCTTGTTGTGTGTCCTTTTAACGGCAGCAAGCCGAGCAGTTCCTCTCTGAAGCATTTGCCGTCAAAAAAACGGACATATATGCACAGTTGGGCGGTATCCGTCTTATCTGTGGACTCGTCTACTGCTATAGACATGACATCAGCTTTCTTCAGGCCTTCCAAAAGCGTTTCGAACACATCAGTAGCAAGAAGTTGGACCCTGCGAATATTTGATGTGTCTGACAGGGGTACGTTTTTAATGGCAGAGGTCACGCTTGTTTTTACTTTGTCGTCATTTATAACCTCATTCACGACGGCCAGCATGCACTCTTTTACGGTTTCAGAGTCTGTAAATGGCCTTTTCTTTTTTGCCAAGATCCATGACACACGAAGGGAAGCGGCTGTAGCCCTCTCTTGGGCCGTGCATGTCCGCATCATAGTAGCACAGCTCCGGTTGTAAGATGCCAGCAAACTCTGCATCTTTGCAGCCCTCTCCTGAGATCCATCGGGAAAGTTTGAGCGGAAGGTCGGGTGTTTTTCAATGTGGTGTCTCCGCACATTATAATCTTTAAATACCGCAACACACTCATTACAAATTAAACACATCGGTTTGGCGTTTGGATTGGGCGGCAAAATGAATAAATACTTGTCAGTCCAGATTGGGTTGAACCGACGGTTTTCAGTGTCCACTTGGCGTTTTTGAGTTGACAAAGACATGTTAGATTAGCTTATGACTCGCCTTCAATCACTTTCTTCTTGACAGACCATTGACATAAGAAACACAACAACGCGCGGAATTGTGGGTTGAATGATGCTAGATTTATGTTGCTCGGTTACGCCGAGTGTTGCATTCACGGTCTGTACTACTGTGGGAATTTCTGAAGGCAAGGCTCGAATTTTAATTTTTAATTTTTTTATATATACTTTTCTATGCGCTTTTTGCGGGACCACGGGCTGGGCCACTCGGAAGGTGCTTCTGGGCCGGATGTGGCCCGCGGGCCGCCATATGAATAGGCCTGATGTACACTATCATATATGCTGATATTATTAAGTACATATATTTTCGGAAACAGTAGTCTGTAGTTAGCATACCCTCTGTTGCCCGGGCGCTATGCGACACATACGACAGCGGTCTGTGATACATCTGTTTTCAATTGTTAAAATAACCATTCCTCACAAATAAATGTTTGTTTTGGTATTTATTAGACATGACATTGCAAGTCAACGATTTGTAATGCCACAAGCAAAGAGGCTATGGTGATAGCTAACTATTTACTCATTTATTGTGATATGAAACACAATTTTGAAATGTAGGCAGCTAAAATATGATAGCTCTATACTGTACGCTGATATTAGAGCTAAGCTATAGATCTTAGCTAGTAGCTATAGATGCTTTCCTAACTTGAACATTGTAGTAAGCCCTTTCACACAATAATCAGTAAAGCTATTTAGAAGAACCAATTTTATCTAGTCTATGACATTAAGGTGAACAATTTCAAGTCTTATTTTTTACAGTGTGTAGAAATACAATAGCCTATATATTACTATGCAATAGCTGTAGTTGCTTTCACAAGCAGATTCTGATGTATTCCTCAATTAGCTTATAAACAAGACAGCCTATTCGTCCCAAAATGGGGAAATTCGGGATAGGTTTGCTAAGGAAGAACTGTAATATTCTGTGATGACATGTCTTTGAAAATGAAACTCGTATAAGAGTCGCTTTTCCTTTTGATCACATTTAACACTTAGGCTATTACAAAATGATAAGGCTAGGCTACATCACCAAATAATTGCTTTTGTAGCCTACATGTTTAAAGAATGAAAGACTAAATTATATTCCAAATTCAGTATTTTATTTATTAAAGCTACGTTTCTGCATATGAGAAAACAATCTGGGGGTGAGTTGCACATGAAGCATGCATTGTCTAGCTACATACATGCTGGAACATTTAATATTGTGTGTGATTGAAATTAATGTAGTCCTACATTACAAAAGCCCAGTTCAGTGTGATCTCTCTATCTCTGGATAAACCGCTTGCATTCGAGATCCATTGTCCTACGACCAAAGAGCGACGGAGCGGCAACGTAACGCAAGGTACCAAACTTAACGGATCCAACCGACCAAGGTACGACGTCGCGGCAACCTTGTCCACGGGACATAAAATAACGTAGCCAACCGACCAAGGTACGACGTCGCGGCAACCTTGTCCACTGGACCTAAAATTAACGTAACCAGCCGACCAATGTTCGACGTCGCGGCAACGTTGTCCACGGGTCTAAAAATAACGTTACCAGCCGACCAAGGTACGACGTCGCGGCAACCTTGTCCACTGGACCTAAAATTAACGTAGCCAACCGACCAAGGTACGACGTCGCGGCAACCTTGTCCACTGGACCTAAAAATTAACGTAACCAGCCGACCAAGGTACGACGTCGCGGCAACCTTGTCCACTGGACCTAAAATTAACGTAACCTGCCGACCAATGTTCGACGTCGCGGCAACGTTGTCCACGGGTCTAAAAATAACGTAACCAGCCGACCAAGGTACGACGTCGCGGCAACCTTGTCCACTGGACCTAAAATTAACGTAACCAGCCGACCAAGGTACGACGTCGCGGCAACCTTGTCCACTAGACCTAAAATTAACGTAACCAGCCGACCAATGTTCGACGTCGCGGCAACGTTGTCCACGGGTCTAAAAATAACGTAACCAGCCGACCAAGGTACGACGTCGCGGCAACCTTGTCCACTAGACCTAAAATTAACGTAACCAGCCGACCAATGTTCGACGTCGCGGCAACCTTGTCCACTGGACCTAAAATTAACGTATCCAGCCGACCAAGGTACGACGTCGCGGCAACCTTGTCCACGGGACTAAAATAACGTAACCAGCCGACCAAGGTACGACGTCGCGGCAACCTTGTCCACTGGACCTAAAATTAACGTAACCAGCCGACCAATGTTCGACGTCGCGGCAACGTTGTCCACGGGTCTAAAAATAACGTAACCAGCCGACCAAGGTACGACGTCGCGGCAACCTTGTCCACTGGACCTAAAATTACGTAGCCAGCCGACCAAGGTACGACGTCGCGGCAACCTTGTCCACTGGACCTAAAAATTAACGTAACCAGCCGACCAAGGTACGACGTCGCGGCAACCTTGTCCACTGGACCTAAAATTAACGTAACCTGCCGACCAATGTTCGACGTCGCGGCAACGTTGTCCACGGGTCTAAAAATAACGTAACCAGCCGACCAAGGTACGACGTCGCGGCAACCTTGTCCACTGGACCTAAAATTAACGTAACCAGCCGACCAAGGTACGACGTCGCGGCAACCTTGTCCACTAGACCTAAAATTACGTAACCAGCCGACCAATGTTCGACGTCGCGGCAACGTTGTCCACGGGTCTAAAAATAACGTAACCAGCCGACCAAGGTACGACGTCGCGGCAACCTTGTCCACTAGACCTAAAATTAACGTAACCAGCCGACCAATGTTCGACGTCGCGGCAACCTTGTCCACTGGACCTAAAATTAACGTAACCAGCCGACCAATGTTCGACGTCGCGGCAACGTTGTCCACGGGTCTAAAAATAACGTAACCAGCTGACCAAGGGACGACGTCGTGGCAACGTGTCCACTGGACCTACAATTTACGTAACCAGCCGACCAATGTTCGACGTCGCGGCAACGTTGTCCACGGGTCTAAAAATAACGTAACCAGCTGACCAAGGGTACGACGTCGCGGCAACGTTGTCCACTGGACCTAAAATGTACGTAACCAGCCGACCAATGTTCGACGTCGCGGCAACGTTGCCCATGGGTCTAAAAATAACGTAACCAGCCGACCAAGGGACGACGTCGCGGCAACGTTGCCATAAGGTAACGTCGCGGGTTACCAAATGACCACTTACTAGCAACGTTGCCGCAACGTCGTGTGTTAGCTGGGTTGTCTCACCGGCATCATGAGACGCGCAGGGCGGAGTTTCTACAACTTCACGCCCATATGGAGGCGGTAGCTCAAACACCTCACCGAGACACGAGTCTTTATCACTAACTCTGACTAAATTATTAAATCGTTTCATCAGCTTACGTACAACAGTATGTACTCTCTTCCATATGCTATCATCAAAGTCACATTCGTGGAGTTTAAAGTTATTTTTAATTATATTAAACGTTACAAGGTGCGCCGGCATTTGAAATGCTAATTTATGACTACTAGTACCCGTAATAACCTCGATCATGATCCCATTTGTTAATGCTTCTAATGGTAATTTACCACAAACCCTAAGACTATTTGGATCTAAAATGATACCTAATTTTTTGCAAGTGGCCATGTGTTGCTCCCCCTCACCTGCGAATGCAATTTCAATAGTAGTAGTTGTTGTCTTTTTATCTGCCATAGAATTTATTTTCTTGCACAATTGATTGCCGGGAAAGAAATAAAGAATATTCGCGCGTTTTCTTGAATATATCAGTATTTCCTGACAGACAAAAAAGGTAATGATTGGTTCCGACTGGTGCGTGTAACATCATTTGCATATCACTACCATGAAGCATTTCGGTAGAAGGCTGTATTTAAAAAGTCACCAAGAGAGTGGGTTTTATATTAGCAATGTTTGTTTTTTGTTCTGCACACAGAAAAGATACATGTAAAGTGTCTAAAATATATATTTAATATATATTTTTAAACCAGTAACCATAACCGATACTTGTACCCACATATGGGTACGTATAGAAAGGCTAGCAACGCTTTAGCCGTGTGAGTCAATCGGTGTGATCATTGAAAGCAGCCTTGCAAGAGTTCAGCGCGGGAGATACTGAGGCACAAAGTCTGTGACGTCACAGGTTTCATAATAATTCATTCACTTAGCTAAAACCCAAAATGTATGTCTTTCGATTTTCTTTAAAATTTGACTGACGACGTCTTTATACGTAACCTTGCTTTTCAGGAAGTATCAGGGTGGTGCCGACATGCAGGCAAAAGTTACAAGGAAAAAAACAACCTTTTTCTCAATAGAACGTTCAGATTTCAATGCATTCCTATGGGATTTCCATCAACATGTCTTCAACTTGATTTTACTCAAAATGTATATGTTTTAAAATTGACTAATTATACCTTATTTGAAAGAAAACAACCTACTCGTTCGTTTAAGATATGTCTCCCGGTGGTGCCGACCTTCTATGAAAGGTAGCCAAAGCAACAAAAACTATAAACATTATTTTCATACACTTTCTCAATGTGTATTGCAACCAACATTTGATAGCATTAAGGGGTAATTGTCTACATGTTAACTGGCATGTTTGTTTTTAATATATTGATAGTAGTCGTTAGTTATAGAGCTACGAAAAGGACGTGGACCTGAAAATTCCGGTGCCAGATTTCTCAGTGGCGTTCTTAGCCACATAGAGGCTAGCTTAGCATTCGATTCAATGCGTTTGCTACGGCGTTCCACAGTATTCGACAGTTGGTTAGCCGTGGCCCAAAATGACGCGTTCTATTGTCCTCCCTAACAAAGGCAGGCCCCCAAGATAATTTATTAAACCAGTAGTAGGCTATTATCTTGCTTGCCAGCCGGTCAACATAATATTGAGTTTATTGCAAATTTGTATAATTACCATGAACATAATATAATTTTAAAATTAAACTGTAATTTAATGTGCCCTGGTGGCCACGGGGGCCGCAAGCAGCCGCTTAGTTCGCTTATGCCTTGGGCCGGCCCTGATGTTCAGCAATGATTTAACCCTCCTGTTGTGTTCCGATTTACTAGTTTGCTCCCTGAAAAAATGTAGTTAATTTATTCTGATTGCCATAAGGTTCCATGACTTTGTTCACACAGGGTATCTAAACAGCCAACACCCATTCAACAGATGGACACACCTACCCTCCCATCCCCCAATGTGCACCTGAGTACACATGCACACACGTACATACAAACACATTACTCCCCTTCTTGGTTTTCATGGCAACCCCCACGGGAACCTTGCCCAAATATAATCTTTCACCCACGAGAACCTTGCCCAAATAGAATCTTCACCCACGGGAACCAAACCTGTTGGAATTCTCGCGAACAGCACAAAAAAATTCTCGCAGCTCTGGTATATAAAGGATTCTTGAGGCCTTGCTCATAATTCATTCTATGGCAGCACAATGACCAAACGGTAATCTGTATGTGAGGCTATTGATCACATCTTTGACCCTGGCACTGGTGAGGAGGAGAGAGGCCAGGAACCTGATGATGCATTAGAGGAGGAAGTGTCAGAAGATGAAGACAACACAGAATATAATCCAGATGAAGAGACAACCGAAGAATCAAGTGATGAAGAGGGCCCTGCTGAGGTTGTTGAGACATTCCTGTCCAAGAATGGGAGTTTGTCCTGGGGTTCATCACCACCTGAGGAGAGGTCGACTGTCGACAGAAAATGTAATCAAGATGACCCCAGGGCCAACCAGATATGCCATCTCCCGGGTTGATGACATCAAATCCTGCTTGGAACTGTTCACAGTGTCCATTGACACTATAATCATGAACATGACTAATTTGGAGGGTAGACGTGTTTACGAGGACAACTGGAAGGAGGTAGACCGGACCGACATCGAAGCATACATGGGTCTCTTGATTTTGTCTGGTGTGTACAGATCGTGTAACGAATCTACCTCCAGTTTATGGGATGCAGAGTCTGGTCAGACAATTTTTCGTGCCACTATGTCACTCCAGACATTCCATGTGTTGTCACAGGTGATTCGTTTCGACAACCGTGATACAAGACCAGGCCGCCGTCAACATGACAAGCTGGCGGCTATCAGGGAGGTTTGGGACAAGTGGGTGGAGCGCCTGCCACTAATCTACAACCCAAGTCCAGATATCACAGTGGATGAGCGGCTGGTCGCTTCAAGGGGCAATGCCCATTCAAACAATACATGCCGAGCAAACCATCTAAATATGGAATAAAGATATGGGCAGCATGTGATGCCAGAACAAGCTATGCCTGGAACATGCAGGTGTACACTGGAAAATCTGCTGACGGTGTTCCTGAAAAAAACGAAGGAAAACGGGTGGTCCTGGAAATGACTGCAGGTCTCCGGGGGCACAAGATAACATGTGATAACTTCTTCACATCATATGCTCTTGGTCAGGAGCTGCTCCAAAAAAGACTGACCATGGTGGGGACGGTCAGAAAGAACAAGCCTGAGTTGCCTCCTGCCTTACTCAATATCAAGGACCGGGATCGTTTTTTCTCCAAATTTGCCTTCACCAACACACACGCTCTTGTGTCCTACTGCCCCCAAAAAAAGGAAAAATGTGCTGTTGCTGAGCACTCTGCACAGGGATGCCGCTGTGAGTGCCAGGGAAGACAAGAAGCCCAACATGGTCCTGGATTACAACAGGAACAAAGGGGGAGATGACAACCTTGATAAGGTATGTTACTTTTTATCTTTCAAATCATGTACTTATTTTAATTTTTTATTACCAGAACATTATAACTTGTTTGTAATTCATATTTTTATTTACTGATTGTTGCACTTTTGTAGGTTACAGGCACATACTCCTGCAAGAGGATGACGGCACGTTGGCCCTTGGTGGTATTCTTCAATATCCTAGATGTGTCAGCGTACAATGCCTTCGTGGTGTGGATGGCGGTGAATCCAGGCTGGAAACAGGGGAAATTATTCAAAGGAGGCTATTCCTTGAAGAGTTGGGCAAAGCCATGGTGGTACCATTCATTCAACAGCGCCAACACCTTCCTCGAACCCCATCCTCTGCTGGATTGGTGAGAGCTGTATAAGGGCAAGAAGCAAGCTTTACGTCAAACCAAAAGGAAGAGATGCAAACTGTGTGCACCGAGAGATGTAAAAACAAGTATCATGTGCCACAAATGCAGTGCATATCTTTGCAAAGATCATGCAAAAACCAGCACACTTTGTCCAAAATGTTAAGGAGGACACACCAAATGTACCGTTTTTGAAGGACAGATTCTTTTGTTATCTATAACAATCTTCTTTTTTTATTGTATATGTTCATAATTCATTTTGTAATATGGTAAAGTTTTCATGTATAGTTTTGAGCCTATATATTCTTAGTTGTCTAATAAAACCATGCTGGTCAGTTTTGACCGGGAACACTACAGGTGTCATTTTTTGTCACAATGTGAAAATAAAAATATGTTTCAAAACAAATGTCCTTGTAAAACCTTTACACAAAGTAGTCAGTCATAAATAGAACAATATTTGTCATCTGGATATTTGTTATATTCAAAATAATCCATATATTATGCTTCTTTCACTCAAAAACGAGTTGCATTCACTAAACAAATGCAAATTGCAAAGCACGTTGAAGGAAGATGCAAGGAACTGCCGTCTGACAGAGCGCGCCAGTGCGAGCACATGAGTACACGCAGCGCGATGACGTACATCCTTTCTTAATAGACTGTTCGAAATGAACGATTTTGGAGATACCTTCCCCCGAAAGGACCTGCCTTGCCAGACACCTGTCCAGTAAGAGATCAAGGATTAAGACAGCTATCTAAAGCAGCTTGCACACTGCCCCGACAAACGCCAACATTCTACAACAAACGCCAACAAACACCAACAGTCGGGTCCGTGTGGGCCAGCAGTTTGTGTTTGTTGGTCATTGTCGGGTACTGTCGGAAGAGTTTAACATGTTCAGTCGGATCGGGTAAAGTTGCAGTACGTCTGACCAATGTAGAGCGATTTCCAACGAACTGCAACATCTGACAGCTCGTTACCTAGACAACTAGGCTTAACTCGCGTGCATAACATCCTCAAGCTCTCTTTAATGTCGATTTTAGCTGGGTAGTTTATCTTGTGCTCCTTGGAAGAAGAAAAAATAGCTTATGTTGTTGTTAATTTAGTCTCAATCTATTTTATGTTACAGAAAATGTAGTCAAAGCAAAAATTGAGTCAATGAGAACTCAGTACAGTCGCTACCTAAAGGCCAAGCCATCGGGCAGTTATGGATTCGTCTAAAGACACCCTGGCTTTTGCAAACTGTAAATACTAACACATTTAGAAACCATTACTCATTTACAGGATCAGAATTGATTAGATATTCAGTTAGAAATTCCCGGATCCTTTTGGCCTGCTGTGTGGGATTTGTAGACCCAGGCAGAGCAGCCTGCCGTAAAGAAGCATCCTCTCTCCAGCAGTCAGGGGTGGTATCGGGTACCTCGTACACACTGCTGTGTTCCTCTCTGAGAAAGTTGTGCATTGCACAGCAGGCCAGAACGATACTTTCCACAACCTGGGGCTGTTGATTGATGGTTGTGAACAACACACGCCTCCTGTTTGTGAGTATGCCAAAGGCATTCTCCACGACCCTTCTTGCTCTTGACAGCCTATTCATAGATGCCACCTACGTCACTTCCAAACAGACCACCGCCATGTTTCATACCAATCTCACCCAATATGGCCGCCCAAACTGCCGATTTCAATGAGAAAAAGAGACAGAGATGTCGTATATGTTATAGATGTGTTTTAGGCTCCGATCCTTATTTGTTACCACCAGTTTTCTTTGGTCCCTTCTGCCCCAGGCTTGTCCCAATTGGCTTTACATGACAGAGCTAGACTATAAACATTTATCTTGTGCATAGCTAACCCCTCACCATACAGTGGGGATAGATGGAAGGCTTTCAAGAGTACGGATCGTTAATATCAATATGCTCACGGCTGGCTGTCATTAATATTGACTATGTTCTTTAATGTCAGATGCAGGGACATTAACTTTTTGAGGCATGTAGCTACGTTCCATGCACAAGTCACTTGTCCGAAACCTTTAGCGAGCGTTAAATCGCCTGACCTAGTAAACTCGCTCTCAAATCATCTCTTGGATTATTGCTAAAAATTAACTTTTTCACTCATACTTTTAAATAACAAGGATTTTTGTTTTAGTTCTAGTAGTTTCGCATGACCTAGGGCAAAACTAGCCTGGCTAACGGAGGTCGCTTTCTCAGGCAACTGACGAATGAAACACATTCAAGAAAATATATTTATAGAAAGATCGCAACGACCTGGATTCGATCCCTGTTGAGCAAAACGGTAGTTCCACGCTGGTCGGTAGCTTATCCGACAGAGCCAATGAATATTAAAACATTTAAAGTCATTTAGGCTATTACCCATGACGTCACATCGCGTCTGTGTCCAACACACCTTTAGGTCTAGGTGAGCTGAGACAACTGGTTACCTCGGGCGGATATTAAAGCACTTACAAACATATTTGGCGAGGCTTTTTACCGAGGCTGCGACCAGAAAGCAAATGTACATTTTGTGACCAATATACAGTAATGATCGTACTGTGAAAAGATACTACAAACATTGTGAACACAGGGCCACGGACGAGTGGAATACTAGTAATGTTCTAGCCACAAACAATGGGAAGCAGCACTGTTGGAGACTCTGACCTCCAAGCCACACGATCATGACTGTATAAGTGAGCACTACATCACAACCAACTGCAGACCTACCGATCAATGACAAACTTTGATTATTTAAGCACTTTCCCATGTATTTTATTACAGACACCTTTAATTGACAATTAACAATCATGCAAAAACGTCAAGTAAATTCGGTATAAAAGGAATATGTGGCAACTAATGCGACACTTGGTCATTAGAAATTAGGCTATATTTTGCTAAACACCAAAGAAAGAAAGTTCAGTCAAGACAATCACGTATTAGATTTGAGCATTTATTGTTACATGACATGGACATGTAGATTTAACTTTGGCGTAACAGGCCGGAGGCATGACCTTAAACGCGTCGGTTATGTCGGCTTTCCCCAGCCACGCGCCCCTGCCTGCGGTCGTGATCAAGCTGATGGCATTGTCCATACTAGCGTAGTACAAAGAAAACGGCTCTCGAGGTATTAAACTGTTTATGCTCGGCACGACACCGTCGTGAGGGGCAGAGAGATCGATTATAAAGGCGCTTCTTGCCGGAATACTTCCGCGTTGCGACGCCTATTGGGCTCACTCGGTAAGGAGAGAAAGAGGAGGCGACGAAAGGTCAGATCATGAACCCCTTCGCCACTTCCTTCTCGAGGAGCGCGTCGACGACCGCTGGCTCCGTGATCGCCGTTTGGAGATTGTGACACTCATAACTCATGACAGGCATATCACACAGACCAGCAAGAAACCCATGCACCAACCCATCAATTAAATACGAGACAAAACAGCGATTGGGATGACCCCCAACGAGGCAGAAAGTCTCGACACGTTGACTGGGGTTCTGCAAGCATGCAGAAATCTACAAGTAGCATATCTGCACACATTCTCGTTATACGTCATACACAGAGAGGTGTATAGCACCTGCGGAGGGCAATACCTTCCTCCGGCCAGCTTGACCGCTCGAGGTGGAGGCACCGTAGGCCGACCCCTCTGTCTTGACCGGTGGTGTGAATGCCGCACTCGGACACATATTCACAGTGTGGCCCAGCGAACCACACACGGAACAGCTTCTCGGCATATGCCCGGTTAACACCCTGCTGACCAGATCGAGGTCGAGCACCGACCAATCCAGACGCCTGTTGAACTTTTGAATGTACAATGCAGCCTTGGCAGAGAAACATTTATGGTACTCGTAAAAGAGAGTGCCGCCATAGCGCATTGCCAGATCCGAAATCAGCGACATGTAATCGTCGAACTCTATACGCTGGGTGAGCCTCGCAGAGCGTGTCGCGGTATATGCCGAAAGCCTTGAGAACTCGGGCAGGGTCAGGTTCTTGGACATCCGAGGATCACACCCTTTGAGCAACACAGACACTTCCCCGCACTCGACCACCCGCCTGTCGACCGAATCCGCAGAACACAGCAGAATCTTAACTAGATTGACATCAGTACCTGAGAGGATTTGGCTCCTCAGATGGGTGGAAATACCGGCAGCGGGAGATAGAAACGGCGCCCCCGTTCTCAAAGCCTCCGAGCGAGGACAACTTCCCGAAATAATTGTGACATGGCTGGTTAGCTAGCAAATCTTCTTGTCAAACATACTGTAAAATTATATTGACTGTTTGTCAACCGTACACAATGTTATTGCCTTTGAATCTTGCTAGCATAACGTTAGCTTTCGGGCTAATAGCTCAGCTCACGTACGTTGACATATTATAAGTCTACAGAATTATCTTTACGTCACCTAGCGCTTTTCTGAAAAGGCGCTCAAAAGGCTCTGGAGGCAAATCAAATCAACATTTATTTGTATAGCCGTTTTTACACGCAAGCATGTCACAGAGGGCTTCACATACGCCCATAAAAACTGCCCCCTCAACCAACCTAAACCCTCAAGGAAGACAAGGAAAAACTCCCAGAAAAACTCAATGCAAGAGAAAAAATGGAAGAAACCTCGGGAGGAGCAATTCAGTGAGGGATCCCCTCCTCCAGAAACGGTTGGTGAAAGAGAGGAGCAGAACACAGGCAACACAGGGAAGTGCCAATGGGTTTAGAAACACCAAAATCCATTGTCCAGCTTGATAGATGTAGGGAGGGATCGGGAAACTCGCTGTAGTAGTTTGTATTGTTTTAGTGTCTAAGAGCTGCTACCTTAATTTCGTTGTACTTGTGCGATGACAAATAAATATATTCTATTCTATGTATGGCCGGGTTTTTTTAACTTCAAAACAAGTGTCAGTATCAGCTGATGATTGCGTGGTTGTAAACAGAGCCGCGTGGCGGAAGGGAGGGGCAGGAGTGGCGTAACCACGACAACGATTGTCATGTAGCCTATCCGTGTTAGTGTGGACGGCAAACATTTGTAAAACGCTATGAAAACGCTAGTGTGGACGGAGATCGTTTTCAATACGAATATGCGTATTCGTATTTACCCGGGCTAGTCAACAATAGTCATATCGTCATAACATTGCCCTCCTTCTGTTTTTGGGGGGTTTAGAATTGACCGAACTATCAAATAGCCTAACGAAAATACTAATAGGTGCGTTCGACATGACCGGTCGTCGGGCAGCGCTGCAGCTGGCTGCAGGCGGCTGACTTGAAACGGTGAAATCTGGTTACACTTGTCCGACTTGAGACAGAGCCGAGGCTAGGTCACTTTGACGTATAGCCATCAAAGTATAGGCTACCGTGAGATCGATTCGAGAACTGCCTGCCGGCTGTGTAGCCGAGCGCATTTTCTCAAGAGCAACTGCACGGCTTCAAATGACGACACAGCTATTTCATGATTGGCCAGACTCACACACGACAACTTTGACGCTTGTTTTGTAATTATTCTGACACCTTCAGTTTCGCCAATGCTCAAATCCGGACCAAACAATTTGATTGAGTAAAACATTTGTTGAAGAAAGGGTTTTGGGCCACCACTTCTACTAACGGAAAGACTAAGTTTATATTGTAGTAATTGTATATTACTAAGTAGGTATTGGGTAATCTCCTTGTTTAGGTGTTGAAAAGAGAGAGGACACATCTTCTTCCCTAGAACCATAATC